>VWZX01004666.1:4457353-4594602 GCA_013399015.1 Galbula dea
TTGTTGGCATCCCTGTTTCCCAGTCCTGACCTGCAGGACAGGGCTCAGGGTCTCCCCATTGATCTCACATGCCCCACTGCCAGACTGCCATCACTGCCTATCTCCTCCAGGGCTATCTAGGTCCCCACCCTCCCCAGCCAGAGCCACACGGCTCCTGCAGAGAAGATGCTGGTTTAATGCTGCAGCCCAGGCTGGAGTAAGCCCTGTGACAACACGCTACTTGGGGTGACTGTACCCAAACTGGAGTCCTGTCCCCAAGCCCCCAGGCTCAACTGTGCTTGTTGATGTGACGGGAGTGAGCATGGACAGCCTCCACAAAGGCACCCACGTGCTCAGGGTTCATGTCAGGGTAGAGGCCATGGCCCAGGTTGGCGATGTAGCGTTGGGTCCCAAAACCTTCCAGCATCTTCTTCACCAGCTCGCCAATCTTCTCCTGTAAGCATGGCATGAAACCACATGTCAGCCCTAGCCAGCCCAGGGTACTCTACCTCCCCAACATGCCTCCCCCCTGCCCCCACCTCAGTCCCCAGCCAGCCTGGGGGACTGCTGGAACACAAGCTAGCACTGAAGATGGGAAAACTGAGGCAGGAGGCCTTTAACACAGGCTGGGACTAGCCTCTGTTGCTGGTGACGGCCACAGCTCACCTTGGGTGCATAGAGAGCGCAGGGATCCAGGTTCCCTTGCAGTGTGACATCTTTACCTGTCTGTGCGCTGCAGCAGGGAGGAAGCAGGTGAGGCATTGTGTGCAGTATAGAGGCTGGGGGCAGCAAAGTGCCAGCAGCCCCTACCACAGGGCACACAGAACCTTCAGTGTAGCCCCTGGTTGCTGTAAGCACCACATAGCATGGGGGCCTAACTATCCCCTCTGGAGCAGAAACCTCCAGGCCTGGGATGGCACAGGGCAGAGGAAGAGGTCAGGGTACCCAGCCCATGCCACTGACCAGGCACCTGAGCGCTCTGCCAGTCTCTTACCGAGCTTCCTGGGGCCGGATGGTCCAGTCAAGACCAACCACATCGTAACCAGCACGAGCCAGGTCACGCAGTGCATAGTGTGCATCCTTCGCAAAGATGATCTGGGGAGGGAGGAGACAGGCAGTAATTCCACTGTGGGTCAAGCCTCTCTCTGCCGGCTAGACTGAGGGAGACAGGTACCGGGGGATGCACACCTCTCCAGGAGCCTACAACTTCCAAGGGTCAATCCAAGCAGCTTTGACTCACCATGGGCACCAGGGGCAGTCCCTCCTCCTTCATCTTGCTTTTGACAGCCTGGGCGATGTCTCGGATGTAGGGCAGGGCGAAGTCCTCAAACTGCTCTGGACCCAGGTGCCCCGCATGGGACTCAAACAGCTGGAGTGCCTGCCAGGGGATAAAGGGCTGGAAGAGTCACACCTCAGTCCTTCCTCTCCTCCCAGATGCTGGACCCTCTCTGCTCCCTGTTCCCAGTCTCTGACTTCCTGCCAGTCCCTGTCCCCATGCCCTAGGACATACCTGTGCACCAGCAGCCACCTGCCCCACCAGGTAATCAGTGATGACATCAGCCAGCAACCGCAGCAGTCGGTGACTTGCCTCAGGGTGACAGTAGAGCCAGCTCTTGGCCTTGGCCATTGTAGTGGAGCCACCACCTTCAATCATGTAGGACATGAGTGTCCACTGTGGGAAGGAGCAGAGTGAGGAGGGTAATGAAGACAGAAGACGACATGAGGGGCCAGTTACAGCACTGAAGGTAGGACCTGAGAACACCCCAGAATCTGCAGCACAGCTGCTCCACCTACGCACCCTTATAGTACCTACACCTCTGGGGGGTGTTATGGCTGGTGTCACCCCAGAAGAAAGACCAGAGAAGTCCATCTGGGAAGCCCATGACTTACAGGTGCTCCAGAGAAGCCAATGAGAGGCACCCTGCCCTCCAGGCTGTGTCGTGTCAGCGTAATGGCTTGGAAGACGTAACCCAGCTCTGCAGTCACGTCCACCTTCTGTCGCAGTTTCAGCAGATCCTCCACCTCCTTCAGGGGCTCTGTGAATGTGGGTCCTTTGGAAGGCACCATGACAACCTCCATGCCCAGCGCCTGGGGACAGGGGAGAATGGAAGAAGCAGGAATAGGGTGGTCCCAAACTCAGCTCTGTTCCCAACTGCTGCTCCCTACCACCAGCCAAAGGTCTCACCTGAGGCACTACCAAGATGTCAGAGAAGATGATGGCAGCATCCAGAGGGAATCGTCTGAGTGGCTGCAGAGGGAAACAGGCAGTGTTAGTGAGGGGCTGGGACTCCCTCCCAGGGTGGACCTGGACAAGCACGTAGGACAGTGGGGTCCCCAATGGCTGCAAACTTACTGGGGCCACCCACAGTGACCAGACCCAAGGTTTCTCCCTGTCTTCATCTGAGCAACTAAAGGGAACACACTGGCTCCCTGACAGTCACCTGCAACGTCAGCTCACAGCACAATTTGGGGCTCCGGCAAGTGGCGAAGAAATCCTGTCCTGCCCGGGTCTCCCGAAACTCTGCAAGGGACTGGCATAAGCATTACGGGTGTGTGCTAGGCTCCCCTCGCCATCCCCCCTCACACGCCTCTGCCTGCTTACCGGGCAGGTAGCGCCCTGCCTGCCGCATGCACCACACTGGGGTGTGCTCGGTCTCCTCCCCGCGTGCAGCTCTGAGGAACGTGTCATTCTTCAGCTTGGGGAAGCCCTTGGGGCTGTGGATAAAAGAGCAGATAGGGGTTGCCAGCCACAAGGGGTCCAGGTCCCCTGCCAGACCCCTGAGATAGAGGGTGCCCCAGCAGCTTATCCCCACGCCCTAGCCGGTGACGGCAGAAAACGGTTTGTGCCCAGCTATGACAAAAACACGAAGTGACAAATGCTCGCTATCATGGTCCAGGGCACAGGATCATGGGGCCCTCCCTGGCGAAAGGCTATGCCCGGCCCACGTCCCTGTGAGATTAAGTTATCGGGGCCAGCAGTTGCTCCTGCCTAGAGAGATTTGGGGCCAGCAGGGTGCGGGGACAGGCAACCCTGCCATCAGCATTCCCAGTCTCTGTCTGTGCTGTGCAGCCCTGGGAGGGCTAGGCACCAACCAAGGAGTTAACTACACGTTCCCAATCTCCCTGCCACGGTCTCAATGCCAAGGGGCTGCTGGGGCCTGGCTTGCCCCAGGGACGGGGCCCCTTGGCAGTAGTGGGGGACAGCCAGCACCATCCTGCAGTGACAGACAGGGCCCACGGGAACAGAGTCCCCAAAACCTCCAGTGTGGGACCAGTGACTACCCTGCCACACCAGTGGCCTTGCCAATTCATCCCCGCACGTAATCAATATTCGCAGTGTCTCACTAGTGCAGGATCAGCTTCCCAGTGCCCCACCAGTTAGCAGGACACCAGCCCTCAAGCACCGTCCCCAGAGTCATGCCAGCATCCACCGTGCAGACCCCACCACCCTTCTCGGTCTCAGTTACTCACAGAAGCCGCTCACCACCCTCCATGCTCCTACGCCGCTCCCGGCCTACTCGTTGCCCCCTGCTAGAGCCCAGCCCGCCCCGACAGGACAGGACAGGATAGGATAGGATAGGATAGGATAGGACCCGCCCCGCCCCGCCAGCGCCGCCATCTTGTCGTAGTCCCGCCTCTCCCTACGCCGTCGTCTTGCTCCGCCTCCCTCCGTACGACGCCATCCTGCCCGGTTCTGGTCCCCTGTATGCCACCATCTTGCCCTGCTCCTCGCTCCTCCGTACGCGGCACGGGCGCCGCCATCTTGCCCTACGTCCGCCCCATCGGGCGCCGCCATCTTGTCTTGTCGGCGGGCGGGGTTTGCCGTAAACCCGCGAGTAGCGACCTCGCCAAGGCGGGGGTTTGGTCGTTGCCAGTCGTGCACGGTAGCCGGTACGCGATGCGTGCGGGCGGGGAAGCGCCACACCAGGTACTGGGCCGGCTCCGGTTTCTGCTGCAGTGCAGCGAGTGCTTCCGCCGCGCCCAGGCGCTGCCCGCCGCGCTCTGCTACGTGCCGCGGGAGGTGCAGTACAAGATCTGCAAGGACCCCGCCGCCGCTGCTGCCCCCGCCGCCGCCCGCAGCCTGCTCAGCGTGTGGGACAGCCCGGGGCCGGCGCGGGGCGGCAAGCGGGCGGCGCGGGCCACCATCGAGGTGCGGAAGGGCGGCTGCCTCCGCGCCACCGGCGAGGAGTACTGCAACGGTGCCGGGCTCTGGGTCAAGCTCAGCAAGGTAACGGCGGGGGGCTGGGAGGCCAGGAGCCGCCCGGGGGTGCGTCGGGTCCCTGCGGAGGGGCCTGTCCGCCCCCTGATGGAAGGTGCTGGTCCCCCGCAGGAGCAGCTGGAGGAGTACCGAAGCGGCTGCGAGCTGGAGGAGGGCTGGGTGCTGGTGTGCAAGCACGCCGACGGCGGGGACCGGCTGGTGCCGGTGGAGTCCACAGAGCGGATCCAGCGGCAGCAGCAGCTCTTCGGGGTGGACTACAAACCTGTCATCAGGTGCGGAGCCAGCATCTCTCCCTCTGTGTCACTGTCCCTGTGTTCCTTGCACGGCAGAAAGCAGGGAGGCGCTCACCACCCATTTACCCAGGCCCAACTGAATGAAGTTTTGGTGTCCAGCCCCTCAGCCGTTTTGCCCCTGGATGGAGGAACCCTGGCCCACTTCGGCCACTTTTTCCATTTGAATGGGGCAATACGAATGCCAGATATGGAGTTAACTGGATTTGACTCGGTCCCTGTGTTTGCCTCCTACCCAGTGGGGTGTGGGCTGGAAGAAATAGAGGTGATTGGGAGGGAAAGGTGATGGGTGAGGCTGGAGTTGATGGAGAATGGAGTGTGGTGGGGCTTTAATCCCAAATCTGCCTTTTCCAGCTGCTCCTTGATCACCAGCTCCTTCTTTCATCAAGGATTTTCTCACTCCCTCCTTCCTTGGGTTGTTTCAGATGGGAGCAGGTGGTGGATCTGACATATTCCCTGCGCCTCGGAGCGAAGCCCAAGCCCATGGAGCAGGATGAGGCTGCAGTAGAGAAGCTTCGGTATGAGCTGTTTTCCAGCATCTGCTGTGGTTAGGTGCAAGCTTCTGCCTGTCCCTGGCTGCTCAGACAGCTGCCCCCTGTAGACCAAGGGGAGAGCGGGGGAAGACAGGCAGTGAGGGATGGCTCTATTTGCTTGGCACAGTCTTGTCATAGATAAGCCTGCACAAAGCAGAAGACAGGGCAAGACCAAGGCAAGAAGGACATGGGCCTGCCTTCCCTGACCTGTTAGCCAGGCTGCCACTGGCTCTCCGTACCCATTAATCCCTTTCCTGTGGTAGATTTGTGCCCCCAACATGGACTTACGAATGTGATGAAGACCTAGTGCATTTCCTGTATGATCATATTGGGAAGGAGGATGAAAACTTGGGCAGTGTCAAGCAGTATGTGGACAGCATCGACGTCTCATCTTACACGGTGGGTTAAAGGGAGAAGGCTGCATCAGCCCTACTATGTCATGGGGCTGGGGTGTATGGATGGTGCTTGGTGTGCTGGGGTGGACTGTGTTTGAGGATGTGGGAGAGAAGCCTGAGGAGCATCATGTAGTATATTGTGTAATGTGGCCCCTGGGGGGGGGCTGTGGTTTGAGAAGCAAATGCTAATATTAGCTGCTGAGCTGATTTTTAGGGAGGGTTTGTGTATGTGACTCCTAAGCACCTTGCAGGGTTAGCCCCAGTATCCTGTGCTCTGTGTACTCCCTGTGTCTACCTACAGCCCAGCAAAGGAAACAGGCCAATTTGGTGCCCTCTGTTTCTTAAGATTCACAATGAGAGTAACCACTGAAGAGAAGCTAATCCTTCTCCCATCTGATCTTCCTTTTGTTCACTGCTCTCTTCCAGGAGGACTTCAATGTGTCGTGCTTGACTGACAGCCATGCTGACACGTACTGGGAGAGCGACGGGTCCCAGGGCCAGCACTGGGTGCGGCTCAACATGAAGAAAGGCACCATTGTCAAGTGAGGCACCTCTCCCCTGCATGCTGTCTTGCAGCTGGGGCGAGCCTTGCAGCCCCCACTCTCTGCATGAGTCCGTCATGGCCCAAATTTGCCCTGCACTCCCAGTCCTTCAGCTCTTGCTCTGGCTTTGGGCTTGAAAGGGTCTTAGGATTGTCACAGGTACCCAGGGATCCCAGCACTCCTCATTTCTTCCTTCTGTTTGCAGGAAGCTCCTGCTGACAGTTGATACCACTGATGAGAACTTCATGCCCAAACGAGTTGCCGTGTATGGGGGTGAAGGGGACAATCTGAAGAAACTGAATGATGTCGGCATTGATGAGTGAGTGGATGGATGGTGGAGAGAGTAGCATGGTCCTTGTAGGGGCTGGAGGTGCTGGACACCCTGTTCCTAAGCAGTCATACCATTACCAGCCTGGCTTAAGAGGCCCAGGGCCTTGAAACAGGCATTTTCCATCTCTGAGCTGTGGGTTCACTCTGCCTGCAATACCAGATGGCACAACTGTCAGGTTTGTCCTGATCCAATTGTGGGACCCACTGGGGTCATGTCATTTGGACCTCGGACACCAGCAGGTTCAGGCATTCAGCAAAGGCCATGTTGTAGGTAACTGAGTCTGAGTTTCTGCACAGATTCCTGTTTCAAAAGATGCAGACCTCTTCCCTTACAAGCAGCCAAGTGGATTTTGGCAGGATGGGTGAAGGAAGAGCTCTGCAGCCCTTATCTATCCTTTTAAATATGTGAAGGGTGGCTGTCAGGAGGATGGGGTCAGGCTCTTCTCAGTGAGGCCCAATGACAAGACAAGAGGCAATGGCTGTAAGCTGAAGCATAGGAGATTCCGTGTGAATACATGTAGAAATTTTTTCCCAGTTCAGGTGCCAGAGCACTGGCACAGACTGCCCAGAGAGGTTGTGGAGTCTCCTTCTATGGAGGTATTCAAAACCTGTCTGAATGCACTTCTGTGTGACCTGGTCTAGGGAATCCTGCTGTGGCAGGGGGGTTAGACTAGATGATCTTTTGAGGTCCCTTCCAACTCCTAACATTCTGTGATTCTGTGATCTGTGCTGTGTTTGCAGGAGCTACATTGGGGATGTGTGCGTTCTTGAGGACATGACAACACACCTGCCTGTCATTGAGATACGGATTGTGGAGTGTAGAGGTAGGGCTGGGTGTTATGGCCACTTCTATATTACACCTATAAGACAAGATTGTACATTTAGAGTTTGTTCCTATGGCTTGTACTTCTTAGCCCTGCAGGCTGTTTCAAATGAGCTGCAGAAGAACCATAGGAAACTACAGGGGGACCTCGAGGTTTGCAAGCTCTCAGCTTTCATCCTGTCTATCTCTGCCTTTGGTTTTGTGGGTTTGCTTTTGTTTTCTTTTGTTTTTTCTGTAGATGTCTTGTTGCTTCTTCACAGAGGTGGTTCAGACTTTCAGTGCCCAGCCTCAGAGCTAGTGGAGCTCACCACATTGCTAGTGCTTTTATTTACAGACTTCCCACACTGGAAGGTTTGCTTTGCTATGGTCTTAGTGTATCATCCATGGTCTTCCTTCTTCCTTGGCAGATGATGGAATTGATGTTCGCCTCCGAGGTATCAAAATTAAGTCCTCTCGACAGAGGGACTTGGGGCTCAGTGCTGACATGTTCCAGCTGCCCAATTTAGTGCGCTATCCTCGCCTAGAAGGGACGGACCCTGACCTGCTGTACCGGCGGGCTGTCCTCATTCAAAGGTAATGTATGGAGGGGAGCAGACAAGTGAGGTGGTGTTGCCTGCAGGGATTGGTGCCGTCTCCAGCAAAAGTATGGCTGGAAGCTGTAAAGCTATGTGACTCCTCTTGGGACGGGCATCCTGGATGCTAGAGGAAATGGTAGTCATTTGGGAGCAAAGTGGACTTCCTAGGGTAAGTCCTCTGCACTTTCAGAGGAATTTTGCAGCTCAAGTTCAACAGTGTCTTGTGTTGCAAGCACAGCATATCTGTGCAGTGTGTGGGGCAGATGCATACAGAGTCCCTTGCAAGGGGTGCAAGGTCCCTGCAGTGCCAGGAGAGAGGGAATTTAGTATCAAAGGTTCTGTCATGTAAAAGACCATGCTGAGTTGAGTTTGGATCAGTTATTACTTTTCTGCTTGTGTCTGGGGATGTCTGGTTTGGAATGGGCTTGTGCAGGCCCTGTCCCTCCTCTGTTGCAATACCTACTTTGGGATTTAGGTTCATCAAGCTCCTGGACAGTGTCCTGCATCACTTGGTGCCAGCCTGGGACCACACTGTTGGCACATTCAGTAAACTCAAGGTCAGTGATTCAGTGTGTCTTGTGGGGCCTCAGTCTGGCGGGGTGATTAGACTTGGACTGTGGCAAGGGAAGCTGTCAGCTCCTGTTGCCTTTAAAGCAACTCGAGGGAAATACCTGGCTGAGCTCAGTTAGTTAAAGCTGGGAAAGATGGTATTGTTTAAAGGCTAGTTTCCTGCTAAAATGCTGATGTGGAAACATGTATCTGTGGGGTAACAAGTAGAGTCAAACCAGAGCACTTTGCCCTCAAAAGGACTTGGACCATAGTAGCACTGAGCATGTAAGCTGAACACACCCCCCTTCTGAAATCTCAGCCCAGGACACACTATTCCTACACTTACTGCCAGCACCTTTGAGCTGGCTATGTCCATAGCTTTTATGAATAACTTCTTTCTGGGTTTAAGTTTTTGATTTCCGTCTCCCTCATAAGACTGAGTTCATCCCTCCAGTTTTCTGTTTTCCTTATGTTCTTTCCCAGAATACTTGTGCCAGACATTGCTGGGGTAGCCCCATTGGATGTGTTTCCAGGCCTGGTGTCAGAAAGCATTGTAATTCCTGTACCAGTTCAACACAGGACCAAAAGCATTTGAGGATTCTTGTTTGTTGAGAGAAGCTTGCTTTGATTAAAAATAGGAGGGACAGTAAGACTGTTCTGGTGAGAGTGAGGGTGA
Source organism: Galbula dea (assembly GCA_013399015.1). Classification (NCBI taxonomy): domain Eukaryota; kingdom Metazoa; phylum Chordata; class Aves; order Piciformes; family Galbulidae; genus Galbula; species Galbula dea. Next base: position 4,466,265 of record VWZX01004666.1, read on the forward strand.
AGAGGAGTTCAGGCAACACTGGGGTGTGAACATCAGATGACGACTGATGAGAGATGACTAGGCTTGATATCTTCCTTAAGCCAGAAAGCAAAATTTTTCAGAGGCAGAGGTGAAGCAAATACTGTCAAAGACAATGCGTCTTGTGTGAAAGGCAGTGGCCCTGGGAAGGGGAGAGACTTGGAGATGCAGAGGCTTTAGTAGGAAGTAGGTGACATGTTTGAGATAATGAACACTTCTGACATTTTGGACATACCTGTTGGCAGCATATCAAGCAATTCTTACTGCTGTCCAAGAGGCGCACAGCTCTCATTACCCAGTGTCTGAAGGACTCAGAGACCAGCAAGCCCAATTTCATGCCACGGCTCTACATTAACCGACGCCTGGCTATGGAGCACCGAGACAACCCTGCCCTGGACTCCAGCTGCAAGAATGCTGTTTTCACACAGGTACTGTTGTTCCTGGAAGGGTCCATGCTGCTCTGGAGAGAGGGAGGCACCCTAAAACTAAAACGAATGACATAGAGGTGGGTGGAAGGGACAGTTTGGAGCTGGAGATACCTGGAGTCCTCAAGGCCTCTTAGCATGACTCATAGGCTCTATAATTACATGTGCTGATGATCCCATAGCCAGGAATAACATAGGAGGGATTCAGGATCTCTGAGTTGAAGTCTCTATCCTGGATGTTCTCTGTGGCATGTTGCTAATCTGACACATAACAACCTCATTGCACTAAAAGGGTAGCAAAGAATTCTTGTGTGACAACAGTAAGGCAGCTGCAAACAGCCCTGAATCACAGTTTTGAAGCAATGCTGACTTTCCTATTGTCATTGTACTCCCACCTCCAAAAGACCTATTGTTCCGTATGTGCACAAACAGCCCAGACTGCTGTGAGGTTTAATATGTGTTCGATGTACCTCCAAAGCCAGAAACCTCCATACAGTAGTTAGCACTTTCTTTTTTGTTCCCTTTCCAAAAGTGAAAGGCTCCTAGATCATTTAGAGATCAGCTTTGGTCAGTATTTAAAGGTTTGGGGTAAACCAGATTTCTTCTGATCTCCTGCCTTCACCTGGCACTGGTTCCCCTGGAGAGGAGATACCAGCCTTGATGATCTCTGATTGTTGCAGGTGTATGAAGGCCTGAAACCCTCAGACAAGTTTGAAAAGCCTCTAGATTATAGGTAAGCAGTTTCTGGGAGAGGAAGGGGATCAAGCAGTGCTGGGAGCTATGTCCTCTGCCACAGCAGGGTGTTTGGGAAACCTGTGTGTGTCCTGTACTCTGGAGAGGGTTTGCTAGGGCAGGAACCAACTCAGCCGTGGGATCAGATGTCTGTTCTCCATCATATTACCTCCTTACCAAGGACGCAACTCTCTCTGGAGACCGAGTTCTTGTCCTGTCCTAAGACCAGGCTGGTCCATCTTAGTTCCCTGGTGTCCTTGCTGTGCTTGCTGCCTCCCCAGTGTCTCCTTGGTTTTGAGCAGCACCTCAGGTGATGACTGGTTCTGTGCAGGTGGCCGTTACGTTATGACCAGTGGTGGGAGTGCAAATTCATCGCAGAGGGCATCATTGACCAAGGTAGGGGCTGTGTGAGGCAAGGGCTCCCCTGAAACAGAATTGGGAGTTGATGAGGTGACTGTAGCTGTGGTGGCTCTCGTTTACAGCATTACTGTCCATGGAGGAGAGAGGGAAGGCAGGTTGCCTTGTCCTGCCTGTCCTGCCACCCCTGGCCGTGTCCCAGATGAGGAGTGCTTCTTCCTGGGATGGGGACCAGACCTCCGTTAATCACTAAGAGCAGCTTAGACAGTGCCAGTACTCCCTCTGGCTGTCCTTCACAGGCCAGGAATGCATGTTATTTCTCCTGTCTTATTTCCTCCAATGCCATAAGGCTCTGACAGGATTTTCTGCCCAGCTCTGGGCCAAGCTGGACCAGAATTACTCATCTTTGCTTGTAACTCTGAGGGTCAGCACATGGGGAGTTCGCATCACTAAAAACGCCCTTCTTTTGCATTGCAGGTGGTGGTTTTCGGGACAGCCTGGCAGACATGTCAGAAGAGCTGTGTCCCAGCTCAGCAGACACCCCTGTGCCTCTGCCTTTCTTTGTGCGCACGTCCAACCAGGTGCTGTGGGTAGGGGTATTTGGGGCAGGTCTTTCTATGCCTGGCAATACGATGCTGTCTTTATCCCTCTGCATGCCAGGATCATACATACTCTGCCTGGTCCAAAGCTTTTTGTCGTGAAACACTGGCTATATTGCTTTGTGGTGTCTCACTTTAGGATATAGTGGCAAAGGCCTGGATACTTGTCTGTTACAGGAATATTGCCAAGGAGGTTGGGGCATTTAGCCTGCTTCTGTTGTGAGAAGTGCCCAGAGGCACTGCAGGAACTGCGTTTGTGATGCATCATGCTGTGCTGATGTCATGACTTGGAGTTTTGTCTCTCACCCCTGTAGGGAAATGGCACTGGAGAAGCCAGGGACATGTACGTCCCCAACCCCTCCTGTAAAGACTTTGCAAAGTATGAGTGGATTGGGCAGATCATGGGAGCAGCTCTGAGGGGCAAAGAGTTTCTGGTAAGCTTTCAACCTTGTACCTTCATGGAGGTTTGCTGCAAAGGGAGTCATGAGGCCCCTTCTTCAGGCTGGAAAGGGGGAGGAGGGAAGGTCTTTTGTATCTGCATTATTGAGCCCTGCCTCCATCTTTGGGGTTGTCTCCTTTCACATAGACTCACCAAAATCCCTCTTCTACTTCAGGTCCTGGCTCTTCCTGGCTTTGTATGGAAACAGTTAACAGGGGAGGAGGTCAGCTGGAGCAAAGACTTCCCTGCTGTGGACTCTGTGCTGGTGAGAGGGACAGGGAGGCTGTTCCTATCGTATTCCTTGTGGCAAGGAATGGTGGTGATTTATATTGCTGTCCTGTTGTACTTGTTTTCTCCTGTGATGTGTCAAAAAAAACCGCACCAAAAGATCACTCTTCACATTTAATGCATCCCATAGCTAATTCAGAGAAGTAGCCATGCTGCTTACTGCTTCAAGTGTGCAATGCCCCAGGGTCTCTTAAACAGCTCTAGGGCAGCGTATCCCATGCTGTGCTTCTGTCGCAGTCCCTCCAGCCCTTGTCTGGGAAGGGAGGAGATGAGGGCTCAGGCACACTGCTACGCACTGGGCATCTCTCTAACAAGCAGTCTTCTGGGGCCTGGGCAGGTGAAGCTCCTGGAGGTGATGGAAGTCATGGACAAAGACACCTTTGAGTTTAAATTTGGGAATGAGCTGACCTACACGACAGTGCTGAGTGACCAGTGTATGGTGGAGCTGATCCCCAATGGCAGCAGCACCGTGGTGCACTATGAGGACCGCAAGGAATTCATTCGCCTGGTGAAGAAGGCTCGGCTAGAGGAGAGCAAGGAGCAGGTAATGCTGTCCCATCTCTTCCCAGGGACATGCCACCTCACTCTGTTTCTGGTAAAATGCACTGTGATTTGTGTCCTTGTGCTCATTAGTGCAATAGTAGACAGTACTTTCTGTTGAGGTTCTGGAGCCTATGAAGTTGAGAAGCAAATTAGCTTGTAACAGCACGGGAAACATAGGGGTTTATTCCCAGCTCTGACAAGGGCTTCCTGGATGAACTGGAATGTATTTCTGTGGGATCCTCTTTCCTTCTTCAGGTTCCTTGGAGCACTTGCTGAGCAGTCACATAGCTTGTGTCCAGTCAAGTTCCTAGGCTCAACCACGAGCCAGGGATATGTGCAAGACTTGCTGCTTACCTGCCCTGTCTCCTTTTAAGATTATGGCCATGCAGGCTGGGCTGCTGAAGGTGGTGCCCCAAGCTGTTCTTGACCTCCTCACTTGGCAGGAGCTGGAAAAAAAAGTCTGTGGAGACCCTGAAGTCACAGTTGATGCCCTGAAGAAGCTCAGTAAGTGGAGGGCTCTGCTGAAAACATTTTCTCTGAAAACAAGACTGTCCTCTCCCTATGCTGGGACAAGGAGAGGCGTGAGAGGCCAATTATTAGCCTTTATTACAGTGAGAATATGAGCCTGTATACTTCTTGCCTTTGCTGTGTGCTGATGGGAGCAGGGATGTCCCTTGTGTCCATGCTAGGCCTCATAGTAGAGGCTGGGGTGTCCCTAGGCTGCCAGTATCTGAGCCTTTGTAGAGATAAGATGTGGATCTGGATGTGCTTTTTGGGAGGGGCTGGACTGCATGTGTGTCTGGCACACTCTCTACGTGTGCACATTCTGCAGGCACCTAGAGGTTTCTTCCTGCACTGACAGAAGCTCCCTGGACCTGGCCCTTCTCTGATTTATCCACGAAGAGCTTGAATCTTTAATAAATGCCTTTTCTGTATCCTTTCTGCCAGCCCGGTTTGAGGACTTTGAGCCACTGGACACCCGTGTTCAGTACTTCTGGGAAGCACTCAACAACTTCACCAATGGTGAGTGATTTGCTCTGTTTCTGCATATCTTGTGCCATGACGGCCCCTGCCTGCTGACTAGGAACTGGGAGAATGAGACTACCCTCATTGCTGCCTGGGGAACAAGGCAGCTCTCCTGGAGCCAAGGAGAGCAAGCAACTGGGCTGAAGGAACTGCCTGCTAGCTCTGGGGATACCTGGAAGTGGCAGTGCTCCATCTCACATCCCCCTAGGGTCTGCTGATGTCTTTGCTTTTCCTTCATAGAGGATCGCAGCCGCTTCCTCAGATTTGTTACTGGCAGAAGCCGCCTTCCAGCACGGATCTACATCTATCCAGACAAGATGGGGTGAGTCTATTCTTCTGTAGGCTGCAAGGCTGACAGGTCCTGCACCAAAGAGACATGTGGTGTTGGTCTTCGTTGCCTTGCTGGTTTGCTGATTCTGACTGGTTTGTCACCTTCTCCCCAAGCTCTGAGACAACAGATGCATTGCCGGAGTCGTCCACCTGCTCCAGCACCCTCTTCTTGCCCAACTATGCCACGTAAGTTTTGATGCTTCCCTGCATGTGGGGGACTCTGTGTCTGGGCTCTCTTTTTGTCCTTGATGCTGACCCATAGGGCCCCATCACTTTGCTAAACTTCTGTAGCCCTGCCTGTAGCATGTGGTTGCTGTGATTCTCTTTGTGAGTGGTTGTTGAAGCATAGCCTCCATCTCAGCTAGCATCTTCTCTTCCCAGCTGGCAAATGCAGCAATGGCAACTCTTCCTTCTCTTTCTTTTCCCCCTCCCTCCTGCCATCCTAGAGCCAAGGTGTGTGAAGAGAAGTTGCGATATGCTGCCTATAACTGCGTGGCCATTGACACAGATATGAGTCCATGGGAAGAGTGATGTTGCAGCCTGACTGAGCAGCATGGATAATTGCTCAAGAAAACTGCGTAGTGGGAAGAGCTCCCTTGTCCCTCCAGGATCTGTATATATAATAAACATAGAGGTGTGAAGCCTGGCTCCCAGCAATGGTAACCAGCACCTCTTTGGACATGGAGATTTGGGTCTTCAGCAGGGTGGGAGATAGCTTTGAGTGTAAATGTGATTGTAGTAGTGAAACTCTGGCCCAGCCCTCACACATCAGAAAGGTCTGGTAGGCTTTTGTAATGAGTTTCTTCAACATGTGTCCCTGTTGCAGCTCCAAAACTCTCACTCCTTCTAGACTACCCTCTGCTCCAGACAGAGGTGGGGTAGGGCCACAAAGCTGCATGGCAGGTTACAGCACAAGACAGAAAACCGTGAGCTGCTGTTGAGATCTCGCGGATGCTCAAATGTGTGCAGTGTGTCCTGACCACATTCCCTTGACTTCTTCCTGCTCTCACCTGAGGTCAACGGAAATGAGATCATTCGCCTAGGTTTAAGAAGAAATGAGGCAGACTGGTGGCAGATTGCTGCAAGGGTATCTCTGGCCACCAGGTGTCACGACAGACCTGCAGAGCAGGATGATGAGTGCTGTCAGGAAAGCGCTCCCTTGCTTTTACGTTGCACCAAATCCCAGTTCCTCTGATGACCCATAGTTCTTTGCGCCCTTTGCCCAGCAGCGACTGCTGGAGGAGCTGCTCCGCTACAAGAGGTGGGAGCTGTCTACTGGCTTAGCAGCTGTTTTCCTAGGCTCTTAGAGCCTTAGTTTTCCCATAAAAGCCAGTATTGAAACTAATCTGTTCTAATTCTCATGGAGATATGCAAGCAGGGCCAAGCTCTTCTGCTAGACAGTAGGAGTTAGAGCAGTAGCAGGCATGGCATTGTCGGGCTGTGCTCCAGTCTGTTGTAGGAGGGAGGTGGATGTTTCAGGTGGAAAGGGAAAACCTGTGCTTCAGGGGAGTGGAGAGACTGTGGGTACCAAGGGCTGGAGCTGCTTGGGCAAGATGGACATGCAGCATGTGAGCAAGACCACTGGAAATGTTTCTCGATCTTCCCAGCCTTGGGCATGGCTAGTCGTTGCCTAGTACTGTGAGCTGCCACATGTTGGTCTGCTTTTATATCCCCAGCTCCCATCTTTAGCCTGTGTGGCCTGTGGACCACCACAGCCACTGAGTCACTGGGGCTTCACTGGAGTGGGGCTAATGCTGTGAATTAAGCTGTATATTGCGTTAGTGCTTCACACCTCTTTCTACTCTGTTAAATCACTTCCAGTTCTGAACAAAGTCTTTCCCTTCACCAGTTTCCTTTGAAACTGCTGTATTCCCAGAGTTGCTGAGGTGGTTGTTCTCAAAGGGACGTAGGACTAGGAGAGAACATGTGCTACCATCTCCCACGTTGTGGTTATTGGAAGGAGTATAGAGAGAAGGGGAGACTGTTTCTGGCAGCCTTTGCCGGCAGCAGAGCCTTCCATGCTCAGCTGGTTGAATGTCAAGTCCTGTCTGCTGCAGGAATTTTTTTTGTGAATCCTAGAGTTCTCAGAATTGAGCTCTGTGCCTTTGTGGCTGATTTCAGTGATCAACATGGACAGGAGCAGAGCCAATGTGATACATTTCCATGCTGGTGACTGAGTCACTTCCTAGGGTATCTGTTTTAAATGGGCATGAGCGATCTGGTGAAAGGACTTTAATCTGCTGGCTTGGCCTTGGATCAGGAGTGTTGGTGAAGTAGTCCTCAGCATGGAGCTGGGATTTGAAATGAGCCATCCTAGATCCTTTCTGGCCACTGAATTTTGGGTGGAATGGATCCTGCTTTTTCCAACCTTGACCACTTGTCTCTAGGGGAGATTAGCAGGAGGTCATGTTATTTACTGAGCAGAACTAGAAGTAGCAAGAAAAATGAACTCCTCTCTGGTGCTTTATTACTGGGCAGGGGATGGTTGGTTGGTAAGTGGCTCAGTGTGGGATGGATAAAATGGCTCTAGTATTTGGTGGAGGGTGACCTGATGTTACCTGCAAGAATGGGCAGGCTAAGAGCAAGCTGGGGATGCTTGGGATGACATCCTGTGGGGGAATGGGCATCTCCGGCTGAGACAACTCCAACAGCTGACCACTAGCTCCCCTGGTCTTGGTGGTATCAACTGCAGCTGTCAGGGGGTAACTGAGGTAATTATGGAGGTATGCAGAGCAGCTCAGGTTTCTCACGGAGTGGTGGGATGTTTGGACAGCTCTATTCTCTTTTGTCATCCATGTACGCAGTGCCAACCTTCCATGTTGAGGGGAGAGCTGCCATTCACACGATGCTGAGAGTAGAGTCTGGCTGAAGCAGTAGGAGCCTTCCCTAGAGGCATTGTGACATCTCCATCTTTGGAGATGCTCAGGGTTTCTCTTATAGCCCTGGGCAATCTGATCTAACTTCCAGTCTTGTCCAGTTGGCGTCGAGTCTAGGTCCTCCCTAACCTGAAGCACTTGATGACTGACAAGTTACCAACTTTAGCTTTTTCCACTTTTCCAATGTTTCTCTACTTTTCCTCCCAGACGTCTCTTAGGCCCTGATTGCTCACACTCTTGGGTTTATTTCCTGCTCCTGAGAAAAGGATGCAGCCCAAAGGCTTGCTGGAGTTCTAGTGTGAGTACTGGAGCTTTGCAGAAAGGATCTAGCTGCTGATGGGAATTTCTGTTTAAAAAATACTTATAGTAGCAGAACCCTGGCCCTAGCAGGAAGGCTGCAGTTGGGAGCTCATCCAGGATGCTTTTGAGTTTAACCCCTAGAAACATACTGAAAAAATGTTTTCCCATATATACCATTGTTATACTGTCTATTTTGTGTTACGGCCATATACATGTTGGAATGGCAGTGGCTTATGCTGCAGCATTATACCAGGATGCAGAGACCTGTGAAAGCCCTTGCAGTTGCAGGAAGAGCCCATCACTGCAGCAGGGTCCCAGCTAAGATCATTTAGTGCATGGTCAGAGGATCTGGATGAACATGACTGCTGAGCAAGGGCACCAATATGACCCACTGATTATGCTGTGCATTCGCTGTGTAAAGGTGAGCTTGGAAGTGGGAGCTGGTAACCCACCTGGATCTCCTCTGTGTGGTCCTGCGTCTTTTCTGTGGTGTGTTAAAGGCAGTTGCAAAATGAATTTCTGCTGTGAGAGCCCAGCAAATCATGGAAAAGATCAGTCTGGCTCAGATCACAGGGGCCTAATGTAGGTATTATTTTAGTGCTGGGTCACATTCCTTCTCTGATCTCTAGAGCTGTGGGTAGGAGCTGTCTCCTGCCCTGGTTGACAAAACACAAGTCAAGTGCCCCAGCCCTACTGCATGTGGCCTGGGGCAAGGGAGCCCTCTTGGGCACCAGGAAACAGAGGCAGTGTGTCCACACCCCGTCACCAACTCTCAAGTCAGTCAAGATCAATTTTTCAAGCCACTGCCATCCTAAGGAATGTGCTGGTGCCCCTGTCCTGCTGAGAGGAGGAGGCACCTGTGTGTGCCAGAGCTGCAGCTTTACAGGGTAGGTAGGCAGGAGCTTTGGGGAGGGACCACTCACCCTCTCCTGTCTTCAGCTTGATTGTCATAGAGTAGCTTCAGGCAATTAATAACACAAGTGTAGCCTAGCTGTTCTTGTTAGTCTACTAAATACCCTAGAGTATGACCAGCTATAAAGAGTTTGACAGGATCTAAAATAAAGTTGTGTGATCTGGCTGGGGCTTCTGAATGGTTTTGTTGGGTTAAACAGCTATGGAGACTGGTGTCATCAGAGGTGACTGGAATTAAAGCAGAAATTTGCCCTGTAATACCCTTTGCATATGAAATTATGACATAGAGGTGACTCAGAGTATTAACTGGCTCAACCCTTTGCAGCAGCTCTGAAAACATTTTTATAGGGTGACGTGGCTATGGAGGGAGCGCAAAGGCCCCTTCTGCCTGTGGTGGCTGCAGTCAGGAGCAAGGCAGAAGTTTGCATTTCTCTTGCACTGTGATTCAGGGCAGTTTTCTCCTGGTGAGGCATGGTTATGCCTGTTCAGTAGATAGCACTGTAGGGGTGACAGCGTTTGGAGCTCCCTTAGCACCATGCTGTTGCAGGCAGGCATGGAACTGGACTCTGACCTGTCAGAACAGCAGGCAGGCGCCAGAGGGCTGTGGGGACCTTTGAGCTCTGCCGGCCTGGTTGTTTCCTGCTCCCTAAACACACCTCTTTGTGCTCAGCCTGGATAAATTCAGGTAGCATGGGGTGGAGCTGAGTTGCTCGTTGCCACAGACTTGCTGTGGTATGTGACTGGTGGATACAATGAGGGGTGATGCACTGCCAGCATTCTGGGGTGATTGAGTGCCACTGGGTGTAATGTCCTCGATCCTGCTTCCAGGATGCACAGCTGGCTGGGATAAAGCTACTTCTGGGCAGAGTCATCTCATCTGTCATCCTCCCCAGTGGGTGCTTGGAGCCCCACCATCTGCTGCATGCTTGCCTGGAGCAGGAATAAGTCCCCCAGCCAGCCAGGAGCTAGCTCTCCTCATAGCAGGATGCCTGTTCCCCTCTTTTCCATGGCCGTGCTGGAGATGTAGCCCTGTGCATTGACTCCACAGGAGCCTCCTCTCTGCTTATAAGGATGCAGGCAGGGGAAGGGACGTTGGAGGCCTGGAGGCAGCAGGGTCCAAGGCAGCGGGGCGAAGGGATGCAGTGACTCGGGACAGCTCCTGCCGGAGACGGAGGAACCGGACTGTATTTAAAGCCGCATCTTGCCGGCAGCCCCACGTCCAGCACCCCGCCCTGTGGCCCGAGAGCGGTGAAGAAGGGCTGGGACAGTTCGCGGGGGAGGGGGGAATCACGGGCGGAGCAGAGCCTGCCCGGGGAGGAAGTGGCAGTTCGGGAAATAGAACTGTTCACGGCGGGGCGGCCCCGGAGGGCCGGGCTGGGCGCGGTCGGACGCAGGCGAGGCGGCTCGCGCAGCGGTACCGGGGTGACAACCCGCGGCGCAGGGGTGCCTGGAGCCGGTAGCCGGTACGCGATGCGTGCGGGCGGGGAAGCGCCGCACCAGGTACTGGGCCGGCTTCGGTTTCTGCTGCANAGCCCGGGGGTGCGTCGGGTCCCGGCGGCGGTGACAAGCCGGGATGTGCTTTCAGGACCAGCTGGAGGAGTACGCGGGCTGCCATGACCTGGCTGAGGGCTGGCTCCTGGTGCAGAGGTTTGGAGAGGGAGGAGATAAGTTGGTCCCGGTTGATTCCGCGGAGAAAATCCAGTGGCAGCACCAAACGCTTGGGGTAGATTATAAACCTGCTGTCAGGTATGGCCCCATTCTGCTCCATCCCGGATAGTGGCCAGGCTGTGGGCTCCAGAGGTGCCTCTGGCTGTTACCCACAGAGAATGTGCAACTCAACCATCCCAAATCTTCTGGGCACATCTAGCATAGCCCTATTCATCCCCTGCAGCACCGGTGGGATACATGCCTGCCAAGCTGCCTGTGGGCAGAAGGGTTCTCCCTCATAGTCTAAGACTGTGCGCTTGTGGCACCACCTGTACAGGGTAAAGATGTTGCCAGGGGGTTGCTGAGGCACTCGGGCTTGGGCTTAGTAATGTAATGGAGATAATGCAGTTATGAGAGGGCTCGTTTGATTTTCATGGTGGAAGGCTATGTGCGGGGCTGAATTTCTTTGCTCTGCCTCAGCCTATCCCTGGGTTCAGGGCACTCTCATCCCTCCCACATTTGTTCCTGCAGCCCCTGAGTGTCACCCCTGCTCCCCCGCTGCTGCTGCCTTCACTCCAGGCCAAGATAGTAACCCTTGGGTACACCAAGTGCTGACCTGTTTTTTCCCTTGTGCAACTCCTCTACTGGTGCTGCTCTAGCTGGGAACAAGTGGTGGACTTGACCTACTCCATGCACCTGGGAGAGAAGCCCCAACTCATAGAGCAGGATGAGGCCGCAGTGCAGAAATTTCGGTATGAGCGTATCTCCTAGAGTGGTACTGCAGCACCCTGAGGGGCAGGAGGCAGCTATCCAGAGCCTGGACATACCTGTGGACCCACGACTGGCTTCGGGGTTGGGCGTGGGGAGGATGGGTGCCATGAGATGTCTTTTGCGTTGATACTGTTTGATACTGCTTAAGCAAAGATGGCCTTTGCTCCACGGAACATTGGAGCGACTGTGTAGTGCTATTCCTACTGGGCTGGGGTGGCCATAAACACCCAGTGTGGTGTTGGTGCAAATACAGCTATGCCATCTACCTGTGGTGGGGGTAGCTGCTCAGCACTATCTCAGTGTGGTCACCATGGCATACTGCAGCCAGTCTGAGTAGGGGCTTCTGAAAAGTGCTGGTGGGTAGGTTTGAGGTGCAGCTTGGTCTCCCTGTCCCATTAATACAGAGCTGTCCTGCAGGTCTGTGCCACCGGGCTGGAGCTATGAGCATGACATGGAGCTGGGACGCTTCCTGCATGATCACAGCGAGAGGGAGCTGCAGTGTGTGGACTGCACCAAGGAGCACCTCAGCAGCATTGAAGTCTCCTCACAGGTGGTGCGTAGAAGGGCTCCTCCACAACTTATAAGCAGCATGAGACACACAAGCGTTGCCACAGCTGTGGGGAGGAGTGGCTGGTGGTGGCTGTCTCCTCCGAAAGGGCCTGGGGATTGTGGTGGGGTTTTGCTGTTCTGTTGAAGCTGCCAGGAGCTGGGCAGCTGGAGCAAAACCACATTGTCTCTGGAGCACTGAGGATTCTGTGGCTGTGCCTAGCTTGCTCTGTGCAGGAGCCACCATCCATCTGCAACCTAGCCAACCAATGGGCTGGCCTAGTCTTGACCTCCTTTGGCCCCATGGGACCCCTCCCAGGGGTGGTCACAGCATGCCAAAGGATGTTCAGCTCCCTCCCTCCACTTGCTGCACTCTTGCAGGAGGACTGCGGCTCAGCCCATCTGACGGACAACCAGACATACACCTTCTGGGAGAGCAACGGGTCCCCAGGGCAGCACTGGGTGCGGCTCAACATGAAGAAAGGCGCCATTGTCAAGTGAGACCTTGGGGTGTCCCCTTACTGCTGGTGTTTGTGCCAGCGAAGGGTAGGGTGCAGGGCAAAGCACTGTCTTCCTCTCAAATGCAGCTTTCTCTGGGCTGCAGCTGGGGGGGTCAGCATTGAGATGGGAGGCAGCTACCAACAGATGCACCCCAGGAGGACACAGCCTTGCTCCCACCCCAGGATGCCTCCAGGGGCATCTCTGTGCCCAGGCAGTGCAGGAGGGGAGGACAATGCTACCCCTTGCTCTTGTCATCCCCAGGAAGCTGTGGTTGATGCTGGATGGGCAGGTCAACTCCTATATACCCAGGCGGGTGGCTGTGTATGGGGGTACACTGAACAGGCTGCAACACCTGAGAACCCTCCTAATTAATGAGTGAGTAATGAGCCAGGAGAAGCCTGGATCCAGCTGGTGCCAAACTCCTGAGCTGTCTCTGCATCCCAAACAGATGCTAAGGAAAGGGCTGGGGTTGGTCTTGATTGACCTGCTGGTGATGGTGGCTCTCTGTGTGTTGGGACTCCATGGGTGCAGGCTACATCTATCCTCAAAAGCGTGATGGTCTCTCACCTCCATGTGCCAGCTGAATGCCTTCATTTCTACTCCTGCTCCTCATCCATGCTGCAGCTGCGGAGTTGCAGTGTGCTTCCTCCTGTCTGGTGACTTTGGGTGTCTTTCTGCCTCTTCTTCCTTGCCTCTGGGGACTCATGTTGCTTCTGTCTCCTTTCTGAGCATCTCTGCCGTGCTGTAGCTGAGAAGTCCTGGGGTGCTTCACCTCTCCCTCTTTGCTCTGGCTCTGCAGCACCCTTCTCAAGGCAGGCAGGAGTTTCCACAGGAGTGCAAAGACCTCTTCCTTCTCCTTTTTCTCCTCCAAAACTTGCCTGTTTGCCTCTTTTTGACTGAGCAGTAGGATATTTCTTCGAAGAAGTGCCTGAGAGACTGCCCAGGTCTCCTCGGTGGCAGAAGCCAGCTCCTTGCTGTGTCTGGGCAGTTGCAGTGGTGTTTTCCCCACACACTTGTAGGTCTTTGACTGGACCTTGTTAAAGGCTTTGGAAACACAAGTGAATCACTTACCAAACTCATCTCCACAAATCCCTGTTTCCTTCGAAATATAACTCTTGGGTGACCAGCTTGGCTTAAAGGAAGGTTGTGCTATTGCAAGATGCTCTAGGATTCCCCGAGAACAGCAGCATGCTCTTGACCATATCACCTTTCTGTTCTGCTTTGAATTTATGCTGTTTTCTGGCTCTTTGGGTGTGCCTTCCACCTTCTTCAGGATGTCTCTGTACCTCTGACAGCCTCTTTTCTCTGCTTGGTCCTCTCCTGCCACAGGCCTGGTGAGGCAGGGAGGGCTTTTACCATGGGTAGTGATGCATCTTTGGCTGGGTAGCAGGAGTGCCCTAGTCCTCGCCAGCTGCCTCACTGGTGTCTGTGCCTTGTGGCCCTACCATCTCCCTCCGTGCTGTGTGCAGGAACAGCTACCAGAAAGTCTGTATCCTCCGTGACATGAAGACCCACATGCCAGTGCTGGAGATCCGCATCCTGGAGTGCCGGGGTGAGCCTGCACTGCCAGACTGGGGCTGCCAGCCCAGCCCAGCCCTAAACCCGCAGCTGGTACTGGCATCTGCAGCTGTTCCTGCAGCACTAGCTGCTTTTTGGGATCTGCTGCAGGAAAAGCTGGGGATTGAGCTTCATTTGTGTGCTGCAGGCACCGAGGGCTCCTTGCTCCTAGTTGCAGCATTTGAGTGGTGATGGCTGCGCAGCTGCAGCCACACATTCAGCATCACTGTGTCCTTTCTTGTCAGACCGTGGGTACAATGTCCGCCTGCGAGGGATTAAGATCAAGTCCTTCTGGGAGTGGGACCTGATCCTCAATGCTGACATGTTCCGGCCAGCCCTGCTGGTGCGCTACCCTCTCCTGGAAGGGATGGACAGCGATGTACTGTACCGGCGGGCTGTGCTCATTCAGAGGTACAGAACAGGGATGGCGCTGTTTCTACAGTGAGCCTGGGCCCCGAGAATAACCATGGCCTCGCCTCTAGTAGGGGGTTACATATGTCTTGCTTAAAGTCTGCCAGCATCTTTCCTGTGTATGACAAGGACTTTGGCTTGCTGCTCCCCATCTGAACATGGCTGCTTCCAGCATCTGGGGAGCACGGTGTCAGCACAGAGCAAGCAGGACCTGGATTATGTGGAGTCCCCAGCCCCATTGCCTGCAGGGCAGTCGCAGGCTCGGGTCAGCACTGGGCTCACAGAAAGACCCCCTGCAGCGATTTAGCCACAGTGCTGTGGCATGGTGTGGTCTGCTTTCATTTGCAGTTTTTTTCCTGGATGAAACAAAATAAAGCGCTTGGCCAGAGGGTGCTGGTTGGTTGTTCCCCTTGGGGTTCTGGTGTTGCTCTATGGGCTGGAGGGGACCCTCATGCAGGGAGCGCAGCATGCTGGTTTTGTGTGTGCGTGGGGATGTCTGTGGTGAAACACCATTGATGTATCAGGCACAGCACATCTGGCAACCCCCTCTCATCCTTGTGCTATTCTTCTCTGGTCTCCAGGTTTGTCCAGCTCCTGGACAGTGTCCTGTGTTACTTGATACCCCTTTGTGAGGATAGCATCGGCACTTTCAATGCACTCAGGGTGAGTGTTTGCCAGGCTCCCCTGGAGTGGTGCCAGTAGGAGCATCTGGTCACAGACTTGTCTGGTTTTGCTGGGGACTGTGGTGTGTCCCCTTTGATCTGATGGAGACAGACCAGTGCCAGGCTTAGGCTGAGAACTAACCTGCTGGGCATTGCCAGAAGGATGAAGGAGCTGACTATCCCTTGCAACACCAGGGTCTGTCCTTGGGGACGGGGAAAGAGAGCATGGATCATATCATAGATCAGGCCCTAACCATTCTTGCCTGTCCCTTGCTAGAGCATGAAGCCATTCTTGCTGCTGTCCAAGCAGACCGCAGCCCTCATTACCCACTGTCTCCAGTCCTCGGAGAGCAGCCCCCCCAGTAACATACCAAAGCTGTACATCAACCGGCACCTGGCCCGGGAGCACCGTGCCAACCCCACGCTGGACCCTGGCTACAGGAACACAGTCTTCACCCAGGTATGACAACACCGTGCCCTATGCCAGGTACCTGCCAGTTCCATATCACTTGCCTCTGCTGTGTTTCATCCCCTTTCTACTCTGCTCTTCTCTAGCTGTATGAAGGCCTCAAATCTTCGAAGCACAATCAACCCCTGGACTACAGGTAAGTCTTCAGCATCATATTTGTGGGGTATTACCTCCCCAGAGGGGCTTGTGAGGGGATGCCAGGTGCTGCTGGGTCTCTCAGAGGAAGGTTGTGCGTGGGACTGTTGCTTCCCTGACAAGTCTTACAGGGAGCAGCTGAAGGATTGAGGTTGTTTAGCCTGGAGAAGAGGAGGCTCAGGGGAAACCTTAACGCTCTTTACAGCTACCTGAAAGGAAATTGTAGTGAGGTGAGAGTCAGTGTGTTCTCCCAAGTAACAAGTAGTAGGACAAGGGGAAGTGGCCTCAAGTTGTGCCAGGTAAGTTTTAGCTTGGACATTAGGAAAAATTTCTCCACCAAAAGGGTTGTCAAGCACTGGAACAGTCTGCCCAGGGTAGTGGTGGAATCTCTATCCGAGTTGGTATTCAAAATACATACAAATATGGTGCTGAGGGACATGGTTTAGTGGTAGACTCAGTAGTGCTGGGTTAATGGTTGGACTTGATAATCTTAAAGGTCTCTTCCGACCAAAACAATTCTATGATTCCCTGCAGGTGGCCCCAGAGCTACAGCCAGTGGTGGGAGTGCGAGTTCATCTCTGAGGGCATCATCGACAATGGTGAGAGCTTTCCCTTCCTGCCCCAGGGTTCACCTCTGTGCTTTCTTGTGTTGGGGTGCAGCTCAGTGGGTTGCCCACTGCAGTGGGGTGCCCACACTGTCCCAGCTTGCTCTGGGGGAGGCAGCCCCACTCTGCACATGTGGAGTGGTCCCTGCATGCCCCTACTCCACCAGTGCTTCTCCTGCCCCAGGGAGCGTGACAGTTTAGCCACATCCTGTAGCTCAGCGTCTGGCCCCCTGGTGTCTCAAGCAGTAATCACCCTCTGCTCTCACTGCAGGTGGTGGTTTTCGGGACAGTCTGTCAGACGTGTCAGAGGAGCTGTGTCCCAGCTCCGGCGATGTCCCTGTGCCCCTGCCCTTCTTTGTGCGCACCTCCAACCAGGTTTGGCATCCCGTTGTCTGCCTGTCCCGGCCCTGGAGGGGCAGCCAGCAGAGCTTGGGGGCTTTTGGGGTGTCAGTCCTATCTTAATGTCTGCAGGGCTACTGGTGGAGGGGGCTGTGCTTTACCCAAGTGGTGGAGATCTACTGGAGCAGTGTAAAGGGCAGGACAGGGAGATGGAGGGGTGGTGGAGAGGGATGCTGTGTGCTGGGCTGGTTGCCTTGTATGTCTGCAGATGGTCCTAGGCCTGTCTCCCTCAGGGTAACAGCAGCAGTGACACCAGAGACATGTACATCCCCAACCCCTCCTGCAAGGACTTCCCCAAATACGAGTGGATTGGGCAGCTGATGGGAGCAGCCCTGAGGAGCAAGGAGTTTCTGGTGAGCATTGCAGAGCCTCCCTGGCCAATGAGGGGTTTGGTAGAGGCCACCATGTCTCCAGAAGAGGGGCTGAAGTTGGGTGAAGGAGGGGCATGGGGAAGACATAGATCTCTGCTCCCTTTGGCAGATCCTGTCTCTTCCAGCACTGGTGTGGAAGCAGCTGGCAGGAGAGGAGGTCAGCTGGAGCAAGGACTTTGCCACCGTGGACTCAGAGCTGGTGAGCAGGGCTGGGGGCTGGCAGGGCAGTGCCATGCACTTCTGTAGCTGCTTTGGCTCTGCCATGATGGTTTTTTGCCTGTTGGGTTGCAGGTGAAGCTGCTGGAGGTGCTGGAGGGTGTGGACAGGGAAGCCTTCGAGTTCATGTTTGGCAGAGAGCTGACCTACACAACAGTGTTGAGTGACCAGCGTGTGGTAGAGCTGATCCCCAATGGCAGCAGCACTGTGGTATGTTATGAGGACCGCAAGGAATTCATCCGCCTGGTGCAGAAGGCTCGGCTGGAGGAGAGCAAGGAGCAGGTAACGCTGCCCCCCAGGGCCAGAGTGGCTCTAAGGGAACCTAGTTCCTGTGGCAAGCCCTCCTGATACCTGTGGAGTTGGTGGCTGCAAAAACCTGTACCAAAAAACAGCTCCAGCTGGGTAGTTCCTCCATGTCTAGTATGTCCATGAGCCCTGGAGACCCCCTTTGGGGTCCTGCGGTCCCTGCCCTCAGTGCTTAGGTGGCTGCCCTGGGCCCAGACCTGCCGTGGTGACATGGGGCCCTTCCTGTGTCCCACTAAAGATTGCAGCCATCCGTGCCGGACTGCTCTCTGTGGTGCCTCAGCCTGTGCTGGACCTGCTCACCTGGCAGCAGCTGGAGAAGAAGATCTGCGGGGACCCTGAGATCACAGTGGCTGAACTGCGAAGGTTCAGTAAGTGCCAGGGCCAACCCAAAACCGCTCTCAGGCCCTCAAGTGGGCAGGTCTCCCCCTCAGTGATGTTTATCCTGTGCACACATCCTGTCCCCTTCTGAGTTGTGGGGTGCCCAGGAGCCTGCAGGAGCATAAGTCAGAGGGAGTCTCAATCGGGATGCTTGAGGCTTAGCTGCACACCCCACTGGTCCCCACTCTGGTCCATCTGGTCCTCAGTTGCTACGGGCAAAGGCAAATGGCCACCATGCAAACCAGGATCCCTATTTCTTCACCCACCTTTGTACAGGGTACTGGCCCCACTCAGGAGTGCCAGGGATTCTCAGGGGCTCACTGAGAACAGACAGTCTCCTCTCTTGCCTCCATTCTGGGCTCTCACAGAAGGGCAGGATGGACATGTCCCATGTTAATTTGTTTTGCTCTGAGTTTCTAACAAAGCTGTCGTTTATTCTTCGTTGCAGTCACGTTTGAGGACTTTCCCTCCAATGACACCCGTGTCCGGAACTTCTTGGAGGCACTTAACAACTTCACCAGCGGTGAGTGACCCCAAGCCCTTCCCTGCTCATGATATGCAATGAGGTGAGCTAGGGGATGGTGTGCCTGTTGTCCTGTGCCCTGGTGTGCTCATCACATGCTTCTCTGGAAGTTCATTGGGGCTGTCCCACCTGGCCCTTCCCAGGATGCTGAGAGCATCCCTTAGCTCTGCCCCATGCTCCTGGGATGCTTCTGCAAGGGCAGACCCAGTCACAATAGCAGTGACTGGAACGATTCCCATCCCTATCCTTGAGACTTGAGCCCTGTCTTTCCCCTCAGAGGATCTCAGCCGCTTCCTCAAGTTTGTCACTGGCCGGAGCCGCCTCCCAGTTCAGATCACTGTCTACCCAGAAAGGTCAAAGTGAGTCCATGCGGCCTGAGCTGGGGTCTCTGCATGGCACAAGGTCCCTGTGCTGTGCCAGAATTCCTATGCTGTGCCAGAGTCTGACTCTTGTTTCTTTTCTCCCAAGCTTGGACACATTGGACATGATGCCACAGGCCTCCACATGCTCCTGCAGCTTCTTCTTGCCCAACTATTCCTCGTGAGTCAAGCTGGGGCTAGAGGACGGGAATGCTCCCTGCTCCCTTAGGCTGGAATTGGGGTCCTCTTCCAGGGTCCCAAAGTCCTGCCCTGGGAAATGTCTGAGTGGGTGCAGGGAGGGAAGCATGAGGCTCTCAGTGCCTGTCTAGGCCATGACCCACCATTCCCTCTGCCAGGGCCAAGGTCTGCGAGGAGCTGCTCCGATATGCTGTGTACAACTGCATGTCTATTGACACCGACAAGGAACCCTATGATGAATGAGGCCCTTCAAGTATCTCATGCTGTGGGAGCCACCTGCCCTGGGCATAGTGGATTCAATAAAACTGCAGGGCCGGATCCTGCTCTCCTACCCCAACTCCTGTTTGTGTCTGTGCTTCTCAGGGGCTGGTACTGGAGTGTATGTAGCTAGTGCAGCAGCTGGGGGGGCTGGCATGGCAATGTGCTCGGTGCTGTAGGGCAGACAGTGGCTCATGTCCCCTTCCCGGACACAGGGTGTGTTTGGGGAGCACGCCTGCAAACTGCCAACCCCCAAGTGCACCCTGACAACTGAACCCCTTTAGTGCGTCCTGCAGCACCCCCATGCGCACTGCCCAGCCCAACAGTTCCCTGCCTGCAACCCCATCTCCTGCCACCTGGGGGCACTGTGCCGCCGAACCGCTCTCTTAACCGGCACGAATCCATGATTCGGCGCTCCCTTGGCTAGAATCCTTTGCTCGGTGCTCCTCTCTCTGCCCTAGCCGGGAGAAGCCGATTCAGCACGGGGCGGAGGCGGATCGAGCCTATTGGCGCTCTACTGCCGCTCTTGGCGATCGACCTAGTCGGCTCTCTGCGCACACGCGCAGTGCTCGCCGGCGCTGCCATTGCTGTTCTGTCAGTGGGGCACTGGGAGCCGGCAGCAGCCGCAGTGGAGGTAATGGTGGGGCGGGGGAAGACCCGGCGTCTCCGCACGGGCCTTTAGGGGGGTGGAGGAGGCGGCCAGCCGATGCTCGCCTCCGAGAAGAGCTGGTGGCTACAACTGGGCCAAGTTGAACCGAACTGATCTTAGCCCGGCCCGGCTTGGCTCGGCCTGGCCTGTCCCGGCCCGGCCCGGGCTTGCCCGGTTCTGCCGTGGTTGAGTTAAGGTCTTGCCCCTGTGCTCCCTCTGCAGCATGGAGTTCCAGGCCGTGGTGATGGCGGCAGGAGGTGGTTCCCGTATGACGGACCTCACCTCCAGCATCCCGAAGCCACTTCTCCCGGTGGGCAATCGGCCTCTGCTCTGGTACCCGCTGAACCTCCTGGAGCGTGCTGGCTTCGAAGGTGAGGCACGACGGTGTCTTGGTGTGGGAGTGGAGACGACATGCATGCCCTGGTCTTTTTAGGGTTTCCGTGGTCACCTCTGCCATGCCCGCATGTCACCTCCTTATGTTCTAAATGTCTTGTTGCAGATGCCCTGTTGAGTGGGGCAGGTGCTGTAGCAGGAGATCTCTGCACTGGAACTGTGCTGTTGGCCCATGTCACATTCCTTCCTTTACTCTGGACTGTGCTCCCTGTGCCAGCACCCCTTTCCCCTGTCTTCTTCCCTCACTAAGGCTTTTCCCATCTAGATGGTTTTCCCAACTTTGATGTCTTTCGTAGTGTTGTTAACTGGAAGTCTCACTCGTTTCTTTCTCTGAATCATTGAGAGTAACATGTGAAGTGTGTCAGCTCTCCTGGGATATCTCTTGGTTTGTTGTTTCAGTCTGGCCTGAAGTTCAGGGTTACTTGCCCAGAGGCATTTAGTCTGTGTTGCAGTGTGGAGCCAAGCATTGGATCTTGGACAGAACAGAGCAGGAAGAAGTGGCAGACTTGTAATACTCACCTGTGGGCCTTGTTTCACAGGAGGGCTGAAATAGTATTTAGTATATAATGAGGTTCTTTTAGTATTTTCTGGGGTTAGGTCTCTGTTTACCTTTTGAGTGGTGGACCAAATCTTTCTCTGGTATTCCCCTTGCTTCTTATAAAATTTCTTTCTGACATCTTGCGTGTCTTTTTTTTTTCATATTTGTGTTTGTCCTTTGCCTTTCTGCTTCTCTGCTTTTGCTTCTCCTGTGTGACTGTGGTCCTGAGACTTTTTCCTGATTTCTGTTTTATGTAAAGATGTAAAGATCAGCTCATGATTGTCTATTATTTTCTTACTATTTCAGTGTGAAGGAGCAAAATAAAGATCAGACTTCAGACTTTGCTATTATTTTGTTTCAATAAGAAATCTTAAGAACTTTTTCCCCTTGGAACTTTTTTTCCTGTTGTTTTTGGAAATCTTTCTGGATGTCACTTTCTGTTCCTGTTGTCCTTTCTCTTTGTTTTGCTAGGATCACACTTTTATCCTGTGATACAGATATATGGGTAGCTAAAAGCTTCTCCATAACCAGTATTGTGCTTTTTGTTGCTCTTTAACTATTCAGAAATAACGATTTCAACTTGGTGCTCTTGACCACTAGTGGGTGGTGTTACTGTCAGGTCTTTCTCCTCACACATAGCTCTTCAGCTTATTTATCCCCTATGAAAATTTGGACATGCAGGGTTGTGTGTGCAGCTTCAGTAAGCAAGCTGCCACCTTCCTGCTCCTCTCAAGCTCGTGTTTCTGTGTTAATACTCCAGTGGCATGAATTCTCTCCCTGGATCATAATTTTTATTAAGCATTAAGGCTTTAGTTCCTCATACTTGCTTATGTTAGTAAGTAGGTGTTCCACAGGCTGATTCACTGCCTCCCTTTTGTCATAATGACAAGTGCTTCACCTCTGCTAATATTTAGGTGACCTCAGCAGATTTATGTTGAACTGTGTGGGCTTACAACTTCCACCTGACACCAGCTCCTTCTCCATCGGTTATTTCTTTCCCTAACTCAAGGTGTGCTTTCAGTCCCTTAGTCTAGGTTCTTCAGCCTCCTTTAACATCGAAGCTGGCATCTGATGTGGGAATGGGAGAGGAGCCCTCAGGTGTTTCTACCACACAGTTCTCGCATTTACTGTTCCTTTCTCTTTTTGGTTAACAGAATCAGGATGAGTTCAGTTTGGTGGATACACTTTCTTAGTGTGTTTTCTTCTCACCACAGGAGCTTCGTAGGCTGGTGGCTGTGTTATTTCCCATAGTTGTCTGTTAAAATTCCATGTGGAATATGATGTTATGTGTTTGGGATTTTTGCAGGGGTGGAATATTTTAATTTGAAGGTTTGTCTGCTGCTTTTCCTTCCAGTTTGTGAGGCAAAGAGAAAAGGTTTCTTGCTGGTTTGTTTTCTCAGCCTTTTTTCTTTACAGAGCATCTGTTCTCACATTCTTCATTTTGGAGAATATGCTTTCATGCCCCTGTTGATTTAATTCAAATATGCATTTACATTTTTTTGTTTTGTAGATGAAATGAGTTTGTTTCTTACATATTACTCCACTCTGTTGCCAAGCTGGTGCTGAGAAATAGTTGTATTGTAAGACTGGTAGGTGGTGTTGTCCACAAAGGGTTATAGAGAATCAGAGTGGGCAAAAGACAAAGCTCTAAAATGTTGGTGACATTAATGCAGGGTCTCATTGGTCTGTTTGAGGACATATAGTTTGTGGTTGCTTGCTAACAATAGATGATGTTTCTGTTCTGTCTTGTTAACTCGTGTCACTCACATGAATGTGTCCCTTTCAGTAACAACCTGCACCCACAGCAAGCAGGAGGGATTATTTTCTTATTCTTCAGGAGTTTAATTCTCCTCTTCAAAAGTTGCTATTGCCAAAAGAGTTTGGATCATTGTAGAACCCAGCTATATTACTCAAGCCTTTTGACACTTTTATCAGCCTTTGTCAATAAAAACCGAGTGTACCCTATTTGTGATAAATATTTCTTTTTTCTGCTTGATCTCATCCCACTTTTCTCTGTCCTAGAGGTCATTGTGGTTACAAGGAAGGAAATCCAAAAGATGTTAAACTTGGACACAAAAATGAAGCTGGATTTTGTGTGCATCAGTGACAACATGGACATGGGTACAGCAGATTCACTGAGACATATTCACCAGAAAATTAAGGTATTACTGTTTTAGTGAACTTGACTGGAAGACATTTGTTTATAATAATGGGGTTTTTTTTCATTGTGCTTTAAGCGTTGTCCAGATAATGATATTGCAAGTAACTGAATTACCTGACATCTGAAGAGCCAAATTTTGTAAAGGTCACCTCATGGGGGAACTCAAACAAAGACTCCAAATGACTAGAATTGACAGCTAGGAAGGCTGAAGCAGATCCAGGCAGTGCCCTGGCTGCTTCTTAGCCAGTGTTAGCTTTATGGCAGGCTACTTAAAAGGTTGTATTTGTAGATACAGTTTTTGATATGATGTGTGATAGCTGTTGTCCACATAGTGCTTGGGAAAGTATTTCTGCACAGATGTTCGTTGTCGTCTTAGCTGAGGCAATACACTGACATGTAAGGAAGTTGATGTTCAGTTCTTGGCCCTTCCACAGGCTTGCCTGCACCATTGGGCAAGCGAGTTGCTCTGTGCTTCAGTTTTCTGCTTTCCCTATGCTTTGGGTGGCTTGGTCATGTGGTAAGTTCTTTGATATACAGTGCCCAAATGTGATAAAGGGCTGCTTTTCTAACAAAACTCCAGTTTGTAGAATTTTAATTTCCAGCTGCACAATTAAAACGCTCCCATGCAAGTCCAAAATGCTGCTTGGAGTTCTTACTCTATCTGGGATGGAATTTTGTTTTTAGCATTGTCATACACTTAATCTTTCAGATTTGTTCCCTGTCTTTTTAGGCCTTCTTAGCTAAATTGGCTGTTTACATAAAGGTTACAAGAGGACATCAGTGAACCATTTAAGTCCTGAGGTGTCTTTTTGACTTCAGGCTCTTTTCGAAGGTAATAAACCGCGGTATAACAGGCTGTGTACTCCCAAGAGAAAGACTTCAGTTGAGACAAGATGAAACTTGGCAAGTATTGGTGTCTTGGTGGAACAATGAAAGAAATTCTTCGAGGGGTTAATACACAGGCTAGAGTCATTTAGAGAGTGAAGAGAAGATCCAAAAAGGAAAAGAAAAATCAAGAAAATCAGTTTAACTTAACTGAATGTTTCTGTCATGTGCAGAATCATATTCTATCATAATTCAGTTTGGCAGTGTTTCCTTAATACATGCATGCAATAAGGAAATATCTCTGTACTGCAGATTGGGAGCCTGACCTTACAGTTCTATTGCCTGATCAGAGCAATCACTCTGGGTGTCATTTTTGATAATTGCAGCAAGTTTACTTGAGGGAGGTCTGGAAGACAACAGTGGATTGTATGGGGTAAGAAAATAGACTGTCTTCAGAGGTGGGAGTGTTGGTCTTCTGTTGATTTTTGTTGTTGTTGTTGTTGTTGTTGTAGCAAAAAGTCTTAGAGAAGAAATGAGATAGTATTGAAAACCACCAAACTTCTTCAATCAGCCGCTTTGTATGAATGGCAGCAACTGCTTCTGCCCTTTTTATTCCATGTCTTGCTTGTCTGGCCAGAGAGGACAGAGTGGTCTCTTACTTGAAAAAAACTACACTAAATTCTTGAGCAGATTGCTGCACTGTGTATTTTGGAGTCATTCTTCTAGTAAATGCATACCACTGCTACACCTCTTATAGGATATATCCTCTCCTGTGTGATATAGGTGAGAGAACTACACAGCAGAGGTAGCTGAAAAGCTGCTGTATGTTGGCTATGCCTGTGGTGTAGCGGGAGAGGGATCTCGCTGAAGAATGTGTTTCCCTTGTGAAAACAACTGCTGCTTGTGGCCATAGTTTGCTGGCAGGCTTTTTGCAACCAGTGCCAAAAGTTTGATGAGAAGTTTAAACTGGTTGCTGAAACTTGGTTGTTACAAATTGAGTTAATTTCCCACAGACAGAAAAGCAAGCACGCTCCATGAAAAGGTGGTAACATAGCATAGTGTAGACTGCTTGCTTGTGTGCGATGCAGGAGGTAAAGCTGAGGTTGTAAATGCGCAGTAAAGGGTAGCTGAACTGCTGAACACAAATTTTGAGGTGTGCATAAACATCAGACCATTCTGAAGCGTAAAATCTCACGACTTGCTGCCTTGTCTAGCATTTGATTGAGGGAGTTCCACCTGCACAGTATTGCTGTTTGCTGTGCCTGCAGCTGCAGGCCTTTTTGTTGTGTTCCACAAAGTTCGATACTTTAAAGATTAGATGTTGAGATTAGATTCAGAACTGCATTCAGTAGTAGCCTGAGAATACATAGGTGCAAAACCTGTATGGGCTGAGGTAGTTTGCATTGTTTTATCGCTTTTTGGTGCTGGCATTTTTGAGGTCATGTAAGACCGACAGTCTTGGTTCAGAGTAACAAGCAGCTGACTCTACTAGTCTTACTCTTTCCTGGTTGTTCAGAAGTTCATGAGAGCAAAGGAAGCATGTTCAAGTTTTTGTTTGCTGTTCACCTGCTCTACATCCACAGGACTTTTTGGACATCTTTGCTGCAAGAGCTGATGTTGTGATTTTTTTGCTCTGCTGGAACTCTTCCTGTTATTTTTGGCTGTCGTAGCCTATACCTGATTGACAAGGTAGCAGTTTCATTAGGGGTTTTATGTTCATTTCAAGACTAAATGTATCCTTTTCTTGGGTCCTTCATGCAATAAATATATTATGCCAAACTGATGATTCCTAAAGGCATCTGCTTGAGAAGTAATGAATAACAGAGAACTTGGTCCCCTAAATTCCACTTTTGGGGTTCCCAGGCCTGGGTATCAGTCTGACCTGTTATTTACCAGTAGTTCTTTATCAGTAGTTTGGTTTGGGTTTATTTAAACATTCTGTTCTGGAGTCTCATTAGCTAGAACCATTAACCACTTCGTCTTCACAACTCTACAACTGAGAACTGAAGCTTAATGAGGTTAAGTAACCATTTTGCAGTATATGAAGTAGAAAATAGTAGGGAATTTTGTTGTTGTTACCTGTGATCATATTACTTCTCGAGTGGATAATATAACACTTATCAATGTTTTGCAGTGATTCCACCATTTAGAATGATACTGTGAAAAAGCAAAAACTAGGTAGAGGAGTTACTCATTTATTTCTTAAATGTTTTGTTTTATAGAGGGATATGAAAACAATTTGTTTAAGGACTTTGTAACAACTAGTGATCAGATCCTTTAATTGCTCTCCTGGACAATCCCAACATTTCCCTACAATGCTGTTGTTTTTGGGAACCTTCTATAGTCTCTGTGCCTTATGGCAGTTTCCGTGACTGTAATTTTACTGTCTGGTCTTTGATTTTTTATATACTTTTAATATCACTGTCACTTTTGTTCTTTTTTGATGTTTTAAGTTCCTAGTTTTCTGCTCATCTTTTGCAGGACTGATAATGAATGGCTTTTCAAAATGGAAAGTGAAAGTGAAGTCGCAAAGGCTTAATTCTTTTCTTATTCATATATATAGATTGAAAGGGGTAGAACATAGTCTATATGTAGGTTCACAGTTGATGGTATAATAATGCTGTTGTTGAAACTGCAACTTTACCACCACAGGGCTGTTTACAGGTCTCTGTTACCTTGTGATCTGTGCTGGTGAGACAGGTCTATGTCACCTTGTTATCTAGCCTAAACAGAGAAACAAACCAGACTTCCATGCCTGTAGGTTTGGACTGATGACCTTCTCTGGTCATGAAAAGTGAAGAGAGCTTCCCTATTCCAGGTAGGGCCTTGGCAAGAGCATGGTGTGTAGAGGAGTTTAATGTACTGTGGAAGGTGACAGTCTGCTTCTGTAGCTGAGTAGATTTGTTACGGGAACATTGATTTTGTTTCTTTGTACATTCTTACTTCAATTTTCTTTCAGTTGTTCACATATGCAATTGTTCTAGAGTAACTCTGATGTGATTTACTTAGTGAAAACTTCAGTACTTTTTGAGTTACTGCCTTACCTGCAGCGTGGAAGTGGGACAGGTCAAGCAAGACTTACAGTACACAAAAAGAGGCATTACCATGGATTTCTTCAACTTCATGCCTGTCAGTGTTTGAAAAGCTGTGCAAAGTAGTGCAAAAAACCTTTCATTAAACCTCAACAAAGGCAACAGAGAGCTATGATAAACCAAGGAACTTTGATGGATTGTAACAAGCAACGAATCAAGCAGTGATCTCCTTAGGGTCCAAATCTGTCAGAGCAGTACGTGTGCAATTTATTCAATCCAATATCCATATATTGAACTTTTAAAATATTGCTCTGTTTTCATGTCTGTTTTCAGGAGTCATTGTCGATCTGCTGCTTGAAACTTCAAAAAATTATTTTTATAGATTAAATAAAAAAGCTAACTCTCTTTAAGTCTGTGATGGGTAGATACCACCTCATCCAATGTATGTTAGTAAAAGCAGACTTTGAGCTTTTCAGGGCAGAACCTATGCTTTTCTTTGTCTCTGAAGGGCATATGTTTTAGTGTCCTGCTTTGGTTTGAGCCATATTGCTATTCTTAATATATTATTTGCATTAAAGAATATTCTTGACCTGCCAGGGAGTACTTGAAATAAAAAATAATAATAAAAAAAGATTATTTAGGATAAGTGTACAAAATTCTTTTTGTATGAAATGTAAATCAAACTCTCTGTTTCATGAAATCTCATTTTCCATATCCATTTTTTTCATGACACTTTCTGATTCTACTCTCAAGATACTTCTCCTAGTTCAGTCAATCACTTTGGCTGTTACTGATCACTGTTTCATCCATTTCAGGCATGGGAGGCACATAGCTTTTGCACACCTTGCTAAAGAGCCTGTAGAATTTGTAAGGGGGAAGGAAATAATTTGCTTTCTTAGGAGTCAGGTTCACGAGAGGGTAAAGTTTCATTAGGAACAAATGAGCAAACAGTTTGGACGTAAGGATGTCTTAATCTGGCCTTGAGAATGAACAACTGAATATTTCTTCCATGAGGTGATAAGAAAACACCAAGTTTACTCTAAACTTGTCTTTAATTTTCCAGACACATAGTGCTTCAAGGTTAAGGTATTGGGATTTGGTTTTTGGTTTGTTTGTTTGGGTTTTTTTTAAGTGAGACCAGCATTTGGCATTTTTGGTGGAACAGTATGGTGAGCGTGCTGCTGTAAGCTAAAGATGATACTACAGAAGTGACAGAGCAGGTGCTTAGGTGCTGTTTGGTAACATCCATGTTCCTGTTTCTGTTTAATTTTGTTTAGCATCCAAAGCTTGCTAACTTACCCAAGCAGTGTGGAAGGGGATCTCGCCTAAGGTGATGTGTCTTGTTGTTTGTTTGTTGGGTTTTTTTGTCCTGTATAATTGCTTTGTCCTCAATAATTATCACTAGTCCTTATTTCTGGTTTACATTAGGAAGCAGCACTGGCTGGAGCATTCAGGTGAGCTCCATCTGAATAACAGGGGAGGAGTCTTGACAGTTTCAGTGATGATACGTGAGATGCTTTCTAGCAAGAGAAGAGATGTGAGTGCTGTCTGCTGCATGGTGTGGTAGGAGATGATGAAGTTTTGTTTTGTAGGAAGCTCGTCTTTCAGTGGTGCTTTGGTTTGGTTTTGTTCTTTTCTTTTGCTTTTTTTTTCATAATTGTGGGCAGTAGACTGCTTTTTTAAAAGTTAACTTAAATCTGCTGGCTCACATACAGGGGTTCTTTGTGTAGCTGGTGTTAGGGGACACGCTTTTTTCAAGTCATAGCATAAAGTCTTCTCTCTATTGAGGCTTTTTAGTGGGGTTGTTATTCCCTCCAGTATATTGCTCTGTGACTTTTTCAGTCCAGATTATGTCTTCATTTATTTGACTTCTGTGACCATTCTTGAAGGCCTTCCCTTGCAGTTTAGTAGACCTCCTTTGGATGATTCACAGGACCAGTATGCAAAACAAAACATATGTGCCATGACCTACCATGTTATAGCACAGTAATGGTGTCAAGACTTTGGTTCATAAGACAGAGCTTATTATTTTGGGGATTAGTAACAAGAAATTGTAACAGGACCTAGAAGCCCAAGACTGAATTGCAGTGTCTCAGAATATGCTAGCTGAAATAGGGTGATGGCGAGCAGCCACTCTGATGGAGGAAGGAAAAGGAAACACAGACCAGAATATATCATGTAAAGTGTTCTTTGTGGTAGAGATGAGAAATTAATAGTGGTGCTTAAGGCAATTGTAAGGGGGTTTTTTTGCCTGGAAATCTGCACAGGTCCAGAACTCAAATGTATCAAATATGGAACAAACACTGGAAAAGAAGATAAGATATTCAGAGTGGAATATAATTGGGTTTCAATTTGCTATGGGAAAACATAGGATGAAAATTACAGCAGGATTTTAATCAGAGCAGGCTAGTATTGCGAAACAGTCTTCCAGCAGGAGCAATCAAGACAAAAATCCCTCAACTTTATATTAAAGTGACAAGCTGGTTTTCTGTTGGGTTGTTTGTTGTTGTTTGCTTGTTCGTTTGTGGGTTTGGGGTTGGGTTTATTGTTTGTTGGGTTTTTTTTAAATAAAGTAATATGATACCTGGAGTGGCAGGAGGCTAAAATCTGTCTCAGGAAACCGCTTTGAGAACTCTGTTTTTGTGACCTTCTGCTTGTGTCATTCATCAAACTGCTGCAGACCTTTATGTGAGTTGTAGGTATTGTTGATGGGGGGATAAAAAAAAGAAAGAAAAAAAGTGTGGGGTGTCAGTGTAGTTTACAAATGAGTTCCTCTGGAATTTAGGCTTCTCTAATATTTGACCATTTTGTTCCTGTGCCAAACTTTACCAGACCCACATATATGCGGTCTGGCGCCACCTCCCAAGCTGGGGCCTCTCCAGGCAGCAGGTTGACAAACCTGGTTAAATCCTGAATCTATGTTTCAGGCTGAAGCAGGAGGTGGATTGGGTGTGCCTGGATCAAGCATTTGTCTTCACTAGTTCTGTATTATTTTCATCTTCTGTTAAGCATTTCTCTCCCTTGTGTCACTCAACTATACTCCAGCCAGTGATTAAAATGTGGTGTTCCAGCAGAGTAACAGCAATGGAACAATTTCACATTTTCCTTCCTTGATGAGCCCTTAGTTGTGTTAATGGAAGCCTTGACTAATATGGTGTGAATTAATCAGCATGTCTTCTTCTGCTATCACTGGTGAGTGCTTGTGTGTGAAATGTTTCATCTCGGGTGGTCCACCTGGTTTTCTCAGTTTCAAAAAAGGAGATTTGAAAGTAATACAGCTCTTAAAAAGCAAAGCAAAACAAACCCTAAAAAGCTACCAAAAAGAAGAAGAAAAAACAACTTTCTGTGACCAAATAAACAAAGATTGAAACTCCAGATTCTCTTAGAATGTGCATCTTTGGGAGCCATGTTGTGGAAAGTGTGATGTCACGGTGGTGGTCTGTATGCTGCTGAAGGTCACTGATCCGTGGAGTCTTGGACAGCATGGCTAAGCGCTTCACTTCCTCTGTTGAAAAATTTCCTTTCCAAACACATGATGTAAGTAAGTTTGCTGTAGCAGCTGGAAGGTGGAATCTGAATCCTTTTGGTACAGCTGAGCAGTTTGGTGAGCATGGAAAGAAAAACTTTCATCCCCATAATATATAGTTATGTATTTTTTTGTACTGTCAGTGGAAATAAAAAACACAAATGAAATATATTTGTAAGAGACAAGGTCTCTGTCTGTATGAGCAAGACTTAACAGAATACTCTCTTCATCTATTTTGAAACACTAAAAAGAATTTAATCATTTTTTTCCAGCAGACTTGCCAGAAAATACTGTTTACTTGAGTGTCTAAAATGTAAATAAAAGTTGCTTGCCTTGCCATTTTTTCTGATTCTGCCTTTCACGATGTTGTTAGTTCTGCATGGGAAAAACAGATGTATCAGATGGCAGCTCACAGGGTATGTGGCATCTTATTACCTTCTCTACCTCTGATTGAAAGCTGCCACAACTGAGACACTAGGCAAAGTTTATTATGGATTGCATGCCTAAGTCCTATTCCCAAAGCACAGCTGATTGTGCAGCTATACTGGCAGGTGCTCAGGCTGGCAATGCTGCTGTGGGGAGTGATGGAGCACTGCCTGACTCTATGTTTGATGAATGTGTTCAGGACTTTGCTCTGATCTTTATTTTTCCTGGCAGGGTAAGAGTTAGAGAATTCAACAGTTGTTGGGGGGCATTTGGTTTTCTTGTTTAAGTTACTCAGCTTTAGAAGAATTTAGATAATTATTTTGCTGCCAGAGTTTACAATGGATCAAGGCTAAACCACCAGAAGTTTGAATGAGGCAATTAGCTCTAAACATTAGGATCAAGAATGGTTATTTAGGGCATTTGTTATTCTGCACCTGGCCACCTAAAGAGGATGCCTTCTGTTATACTCAAAAAACCTTAGGTGTTTTGCAAGAGTCATTGATAGACCTCAGAACCCTGTAAGTTTCAGTTATTGTATCTCCAACCACAGGTCCTTATCCTTTTCATGCTACCGGCAACTTGAGGCCTGTGCTCATTATGTTAACCAGTACTTACTCTTGTTTCCTTACAGAAGTTAATTGTCAGCATTTCTCATGTATTACAGTATATGTTTTCATTTAGACCCTATGTGGTTTCGGATGAATTGTACAAATTCAACCTATTATAGTTGCAGACATAGTAAGCTCTTTGCAGATGTATATAGCTGAAATAATTTGTTTAAAAGCATCCTGGTAAAAATATTTTCCTGATTTTATGATCTACTACAAGTTCTCATTTTTGGTGAATATGTAGAAGTTAGTGTTCATTTTTGTACATCATATTTTGTTTTCACTATTTAAAGTATGTAAAGTCTTCTTGTGGAAATAATTTACTGTATTGTATGTTGAGGTAGAATTACAGCTTTAAAAAAGGTTATCTCGAAAAGCATTTTGCAAATTTTGTTTTTAACAACACTTTTATGGACACATGAAGACAAAGAGTTAAACATCCTGCTCATTTTATCAGGCACAGGAAGCCTTTTACGTTCATAAGTCAAACTTAAGTTTAGAGTTCTCAGAAGTCAGTCTGTGATGATTGTTCAAAGAAATGAGAAGTCAGTGTGAAATAAATTTGTGCATTTTATTTTATTTCCAAAGAGACAGTAAGATTTTAAAACTGGGGGGAAAAAAGTCAGTGTCCTTCAGCTGCCATTTTTTCCTCAGTGCTGTCAGTGGAGAGGGCAAAGCCCTGTGCCATGAATAAGTCTTGAAGATGTAACTGTCACTGTGCCTGGGTGAGGACATGAAAGGCAGCACGGAGGCATCACTGATGTCTATGCCACCCTGGGCTCCACAGAGCAGGAAATATTGTGTAGGACTCCATTTGTTTTGAATATAAAGTCACCATCTGGTCTGATGTTTTAATAACTTTTTGCTTGTAATTTCCTATGTCCTTTTCCCATGAGACTCATGGCCTCCCTGGCTTCGGGTAGGGTGGTGCTTGCAAGGAGGCATTCACAGGCTATTTGTTTTTCTGGAATAACATTCTTTCTTTGCTGTCTTTCTACTTTGTTTCCAGCCTGCATGATTTCTCCTTGTATATTTTACCCATGTTTGGATCTTACAGCCCTTCCCTCTTAGGAGTTCGGGGCTTTTCATGGCAATTGTGGGCTGTACAGCTGTCACAGTTGCCCTGTTGCAGGTGATATTCCTCAGTGAGTGTTCATCCCTTGAAACAGAAAATGGAATTGCTCAGATGAGATACAATTGCATGTGTTAACCTAAGTACATTGTTCTAGTTATTGGGGAATATGGGAGGGAGTACACACTAAATGTCAATCCATGGAGTTACTGTGCTAAGGGAGAGTTTTTCCCTGTGTCTGTTTTTGCAGCCTGGTGCAGCAGTGTAACATTGATAATAGGAAGGTGGGGCTGTGAATAACACAGTCTATCCCAGGGGCTGTCACTTTGCTCAGCACTGGTTTTCTGTCACTCTTTAATTTAGTGAAAGCCATGGTGAAGATCAGTGGACTTCTGGGATGCTTGGAATTTAATTTCGCATTTTTGTCATGTTATGTTAACAGGGAAACTCATGTAGGTTATCTAGTTTTTTGTTCTGTGCTGAAAAGGGAAAACCAACTGTATATTTAGATTTTCTTGAAACAAATTTAGGCATTCTTTTGTAGTATAAATTCTGTTAGCTCCTTGGGAAGATGATGAAAATTCTGCATGTGACTAATAGTGCTGGGAAAAGCAGTGGAGGTCTTGATGTTTTCATTGCAATTTTCTTACAACAGCAGTTACTGCAAACTAAATATCACTGGAAAAATTGGAGAGGTGCTAAAGGACAAAATACTATTGTGTGGGGGATAGTGTAGGAATCTGTGGTTCAAAATAGTACTTTTATTTAACACAGCATAATTAGTTTTGGCAGGAAAACCCCAAACATTTGAACAAAGCTAATCAGGTTTCACAGGAGTGGACACTTGGTTCAGTGCAGCTAGTACATTGTAGCAATGCCATCGAGCTGTGTTTCACAGACCTTTGGTGTGCAGAGCAGACTAGCATTTCTGTTAGAGCAGAGTTGAAACTGGGGTTTGTGTAATGACTTCATTTGACCTTGGAAAGAGTTTCACAACGTTCTTTAAATTTAAGATCACGCTGATACTAGCTACTGAATGACAGAATGGTTTCAGAGGATGTGCTCTGTATGTCTTAGCTTTCATTTATAGTCTGGTTTGAGACTGCGAGTCCTCTAGTCCATAAGGGACTTTGCACATGGCAGTTAGGGCTGTTAGCCCCATAACTAATGGATGACTTAGTGAATGTGTTTCTCAAAGATTGTAAGGCTTTATTCTTACATTCTAGTAGATGGGGAGTCTATTATATCCTTTGGTATTTCATTCCAGTTTATACTTACTCTCAAACCACTTTGCTTTTTGTTTCTGTGCTGAACACAGATTTCTAGGCACTGAATCCAGTCATGCCTGTTTTTTGTTGTGTTGCTGAGAGATCTGCTGCTTAGGTAATTGTGGGCTGTGGGCAAAGGCCTTCTTTCCCTTCAATAAGTTGAGCTGGTTGAGCTCCTTTAGGTCTACTTTTTATTATTATTGTTTGTACAACTACAGCACCTGACTGCCTAAGGCTCTGCTTACATTAAGTGTTAAGCCTGGGCTTGAGCTCTGGGCTTTGGCAGCAAGCCTGCTGCGCTGCTGCTGTTGAGATTAGCCCAACTGCAGCATTCTCCTTTCCGTTCACATAAGGCAGAGTCCAAGATCAGCTGTGCAGGCAGGTCTGGTAGTGCTGCTGTCCAGGTAGTCCTAGAAATTTGCCTTTCGGGAGCAGGAGTGACAAGGAGATCACTATTTCTAGATTTCTCCTGGCTGTGAAGAAGGGATCTGTTTGTTCAGTGTGTTGAATCAGGGGAGAATTTGACTTGCCAGGCTTAATTCAAGGCCTAGGTTATGGGGTGCTCCCTTGAGTTTTAGCAGGCATAGTTCTCGTGAACAATGGTGTATGCTTTCTGGATACTTTTAGATGGGGGAAAAACAGTTTCCTTAGGATCTGAACATAAACCCAGAAGGTAACTCATGACCTCAGACAAATGGGAGAGCCTAGTGACACAGGATAGTACATGTCAGTGTATCAGTCTGGTGCCCCGGCATACTGATAGCCTGATAATTGTCAATTTTCTGTAACAGTACCAGATTTCTTACTTCATTTATTTGTAAAAAGACAGCAGAGACTAAAACCACATCCTTTGGAAGATACAGGATGCCAGCTCTGTTACCTCCTTGCATTGATGTAAGGCAAAAGTAAGTTTTGTAAGTGCATGGCAAGTGGAGGGAATAGGCTATTAAAAAAGGAGAGTAAACAACTTGTGCTTGATGTGACAGAAAATGGAACCAGTGAAGAAGGGTTATGTGGTTGGAGGAGGAAGCTCGGGAAAGGATTGTTGGAGTACCATGTAAGTAGGTCAAAATTGCATAAGTTAGAGCCAGTGGAAAAGGTGGAGTGCAAAGCTTATGTTGCAGACCAGAAGTGTCAGTAAGTGACATAATAGCAATGTCCTGCTTTGAAAGCATTCTTAGTAAGTTTATGAACTTGTGTTCATCTCTAGACTTCTGTGCTCAGTTTCTGATAACCGTAAATTACCCTTTTCCACCCCACCTGTCATTTTGAGCAATAGGTAACGAGACTTCCTCCTGGGAGGAGACAGGATGCCTTCCAGGCTTGAATATCTTTCCTGTTCCTAGCTTATATGTATGTAAATTTAAAAATATTGATTTTGGATGGTAGCTCTTGAGATGCAAAGATAACCTAAAATGGTGTTTTCATTGTATGATCCCATCTGATACAACGCATAGGATGAGCCATGTGATGGGACCAGGGTTAAGTCTCCACCCCAGCTTCTGGCATCTTTCTTCCAGCTTTCTTTGAGAAGATAAACAGAGATGCTGACAGGTTACGTATGAGAAGGCATTCACATTGCCTTAAGATATCCTCACCTGATTAATTCGGGGCCATCCAAGAAATTAGAAGAGACTCCCTTGGCTTCCACATTAGACTTTTCTGGTTGTTGGTTGGTTGGTTGTTTTGGTTTTTCTTGTTTTAAAGAAAAAAAGCATCAGCCTCTTTCACATTACTCTCTTTCAAAAAAAACCCCCTTTCTTCCATCTTTTAATGAGGAGAGGAGGTTGCTGCTGGCCTTCATATTGAGGGACATCCTGTGCCTCCACTGTCCTCTATCCTTAGAAGAAAGTGGTGGTCTACAGCAAACTTGCTGCTTCAGGGTGAGTGCACAGTAGGTAAATGCTTTTTGTCTGCTAACAAAGTACTAAATCTTTATTTTCTTCTGAATCTTGCTACCAAGGACATTACAAAAACAGAGGGGGAATTCCCAGCCAAACACCAAAAAAAAAAAAAAAAAATGAGGTTCCCTGCTTCAGTTACAGCAGCAGCCATAGAGCTTCAAAGAGGTCACAGGTGTGGAAATTGGAGGACTGTTAATGGAGACTGAGATAAAAAGGGATTCTCTAAAGCCTTGGATGTAAGTTTCTGATTTGAAGAGTGGTGAGTAATGCAATTGCTAGGAGGTATCTTTGGCTTTGCCTGGAGCATGCTAACAAACAATCAAAACGCTTGCCTGCAGCCAAACTGTTCTTTCCCTTTCCACTCTTTAGAATAATAAAAGCATCACACACAAACCCCTCTGTTAGTGCAACATGTGGGTGAAGTTCCAGGCTATTGTGTATAAAATTTAATTTAAATTCCAGCAGTAATTATAACTTGTTCCTCTTTCCCCTGTTGTATGGTGACACTGAAGGAAGTGATGCACAGTTCTCTGTGCATGTGTAGGCTGAGTGTAGCAACAGAGTCTACCTAAGCTTTTGATTTCCTTTTTTTTTTTCCCCTGTTAAGGTCTCAGCTGTAATACTGTGCAATTGGAAACTTTTAGCATTTGACTTCAATGTTTTGTCTGTCTGTTCTCTTAGGAGCTGGTTCTACTGCTGGTTGATATTTTGCTTCTTTTCTGTTTATAATGCAATCTGACATTTGTTTTCTTTTTTCTTCTCAGGCTGATGTTGTTCAAATTAGAGATTTCCTCGCAACACATGTTTTCTCATTTTCTAGTCTACAGTTTTTGAGGCCATCAGCAGTTTAGGCTACAAGGTCCTGCCCTTGCTTATACTTGATAGAAAAAGCTTAGTGAATACCACTAGAAATTCATCGTTTGCTGCCAACTATCTGTGGTAACCTTGATATGTCCTGTTTGAACAGAAGGGATCCAGTAATTAGTGCTCAATATAAAAGAGTTTTTAGGTTGCCTTTGTATGCAGCATGTGAGAAAGTCCAAGGCTTTTTATTTACCCTGGTATATTACACCATATAATTGCATCCATCTTTTGATCTATGGTATGAATTAGTTCCATTGAAAACATGTTTTCTATTTTTAAATTGGTTGTCTTGAACTGAGTTCTTGAAACATTCTACTTTTCAGTCTTGTTTTTGTGTAGATTTTTCCATATTGTGCTGGGTTTAATATAATTGTTGACATGTTGGTTTTGAGCTTTTTTCTTTACTGTTTTTTTTTTTCCTCTGTTTTGTATAAATCTCTTGCTGTTTTATGTTGTAGTATTGTATTTATCCAGCTTGAGTATGTAAGTTACCTCATAATACATTTCACAATTTGGAAATGTCTGGTGGTGAAGTGCTGTTAGCCAGTGTTAGAAAGGGAGAGCAGAGATTTGGAGGCCCTAAGTGCTGTGTTTCTGTACTGGACAGAAAACTCTGTGTTCAGCGATGGCTAGACTGGAAGTCTAGGATTCCATCCGTGGTCAGTAGGGACAGAAAAACATCTTGAATCATAGGTGAGATGATCTCTGCAGGTCCTCATTTTTCTCCACTGATCAGCAGCAAAGTCTGAATTCTGAATTTGAGTGCGTAAATTGCAAATCTGGGGTTAAATGGGATTGAGGCCCAAATGAGTCTTCCAAGGAGTGTTGTTTTCTCCTTGTCTTTTCTGTGGCTCTTGTGATGCTCACAAAAAACATGAACTGTGCTACCAGCAAGCTTGGGCTGCTGTCTCTCAACCTCAGTAACACTGCAGTGTTTTCTTGTGTTCCCCAGCCCACACCCATTTGCTTTTCACTTTTATTATGCTTGATGGCATTTTCACCTAATCCGTATGGCAGCTTCTGTGGTAGAGCCCTGGTCTGTGATGTGGGCTCCTTCTCATAAAAGTACTAAAGAAAATGGCAAATACCAAGTTAGGCAGAGAGGAAAATGCCAGAAATTCCAAGCATTTGTTTCATACCCCATCCATGAGATGGTCCTCCTTGAGTCATGACCCTTGCCTTGTCCTTCCCATGGTTGTAATGGGCATTGAGAGTGCATATGTGCATGTATTTTTCTTTCTTTGCAGTGGTTCTGCTTGGGGTGTGTGATTGCTGGGGTTTTTTTAATCAGTTCATGTTGATTCTTATCATCTGTTTGTATAATAGTTTGGGGTTGATGTAATCATTGTTACATGTATTTCATTAAGAGATGTATGTGTATATACTTTGGTGTTTGCATAATTCATGAAGTCAAGTGTGTTCCTATACCCCGTTGTACAAAATACATCTCCTCCTTGTATCAGTGGCTCGTTGGGAAAGGTGCACTGCATTTATTTGGCATGTATATATGTAAAAAACCCACAAGCTCTACCATTTATTTTCTTTCTTCTACACCCACCCTAAAAACGTAAAGAAAAACACACACTTCTGCGAGGGTTCTAGGATAGTTTATTTTTTCATTCAGCCATTAGTTTGTTCGTTCGGGAGTTGTACACTGGAAAAAAGTGCATCCATCAGACAGTGAGGGCTTTATTTATTGGGGGGGGAGTGTTTCAAAGGGGAGGCTGTCAAGTCCCAAAAGAGCCTTTCATGGTGTATTCTCAGCGTGCTTCTGAGGCCACTGCTCTGCTCATCAGGAGGAGAGGCAGAAATGTGGGCTTTACAGAGCAACTGTGTGTTTCACTGGTCCCTGTGCTCACTGAGGTTTATTTACATATTGGGAGAGTAAATGGGTAGAACAGATGGCAACCAGACATTTGGTGGTTCTGTTCCCGTATGCTCCTCAGGGGTCTTGCATTCAGTTTTTGCAAAAAGCTTGTCCTGTAGTGAGGAGAAAAAACCCAGGAGCCTGTTCACTACTATGAAATGCTTGTTGGGCTTTTGCTGTTGTTACAAATTAAAACATTTAGTAAAATGTGAAATAATCACAAGGTTTTGTTTACAAGTCCAGATACTTGTTCCTTAGGATAAGTCAACTGGTGTGTCTGTCTCTGTCTTTTTATTATTATTTCTTATTTTTTAACTGGAGTGAATGCATTTAGATCAGAAGCCAGCAGTCTCTTCTTTCTACAAACTGAGTTTGAAAAGTATAGGTCTATTCACATGGGTCTTGGATAACTTTTGGCCTTTTCTGCAAATATTGTAACTCATTTCTGCTCTTCTAAAAACAAAATATCTGAAAATTATGGAGGATTTTTCAGGATATTAAATGTGTTTCTTCACTATTTACAGCTATGAAGTGGGAGATTTATTTCCATGTTAAGCTGCATTTTTTTCTTACTTTCTTTGTGCACACTGGAATGTTGGAGCAGGGCTACTCCAGCATGCTGGACAGCTTGCTTTGGTGGTTTGGGTTGGTTGTTTTTTTTTTTCCAATGTGTGCATGTTGTTTGTTTTAGAGAAGTGATAATTAAAACACTTCTCCTGAGCAAAACCATACTATAAAATACACATTTTGAAAAGATGCAAGTCAGGTTTTGAATGTGTACAAAGTTCTCAACCTGCGCATTGTTCCTTCCTGTAAAGCAGCCAGGTGTTTCTCGGTAAAGGGGGGAGAAGTCAAATGAAAATTGAAGAGCCTGACCTTTTACACAGCATGCCAAATCAGCAGTTCCAACAGTTTGTGACTTTCAGTGACTTATTGGTAAACACATGAAAGTGCCTAGCATTTGTAGGAGAACCTGTCAAATAATGCAAATACCAGACCTCAGTCTCATCTACAGTGTGGAATCTCCTAGTGTTAGCTAAAGTCCTTAAAGCACACATTTCAGTAATAAACCTTTCTCTAATAAAAGGACAATGCTGAACTAGTTTGCTTTGAGCCAAGATAGGTTGCAAAAATTAAAGTAGAATTACCAATCCTTCATGAGTTAATCAAGTCAGGCTTTACCAAGTATTTTCTGGTGCCCTTCTTTTTAAATAATGTCTTTTAAAAAGACAAAACTAGGAAGCCATGTCATGCTCTGCTGAGAAGCTTACCATAGTAAATTGTACCACAGAAAGTGAAAATGGTAAATATCAAGAAACGCTATCTTCTTGAGACACATTTAGAAGGTTGATCATTAACAAAAAATTAAATGGAAACCTGCTACTTTTCTGTAGGCCATGCACAAATATTTTGTTAGGATTAGTTTAAATTAAGATAATTGCTGAACTGGTAGATTTTTGGCAGTATGTTCCACAAGTCATGTGAAATACAGAAAATTGTTTCTAAGTAAGAATTTTTAGCCAGAGTATATTGATAGTGTGCATGGTTAATGAAGCTGCTATGTCTTGCTCAATATGTGAAAATGTTTGTGATATATATTGCAATTCTCTTAAATACTTTGTGGGGCACTTTGGGGTCCTTTGAGATCAAAATTAAATACAAGCCTGTTATTAAATAGGACCTAACTTCCACCTAACTTCCTCCTTTTTTTTTTTTTTGATTAAATATATGGGGTATTGCTGGTTTTAGGAAATGTATTTCTAAACCGAGCCCACCATCACAGTGCAATTACTGAGTAAATCACATCCTAGATAGTCTTTGCTTCTTTTCCCCGATAAAATAACATAGTTTAAATATCTTTTCCAGTGGTTTGTAGCCAGATGCAAAGTCAGCTAAAAAAGATTTTTTTCAGAAAGATTTCTTTTCCTACATCATTATGTAACTAAAAAAAGCTGTTGTAAATACCGCAGAATTTAATGGCAGTCTTGAAAGCCATGGGTTCTGTGTCCCAGCTCCTTCCCTTAGGAGCAGATTATGGCAGTTTAGGTGGTCACATATTCTTTATGGTCCAGAGTTGGACAAGCGTTAACCAAATAACTAATTCAGTAACAGCAGGACTCAAGAAAAGTGAACTGGTAAAAACCAGTAACTATTTTGGCAGAATGTGGCAGACTCTTATGTTTTTTAAAGGTTTGTGGGTTGGTTTGTTTGTTTTTAAGAAAAAAAAAAAAGGAAAAAAGTTGCTGGTGTATTTGTTGTATTTGTTGTTGAGTCCTCAAATGGTAATCCATATGTAGTCACTCGTATCTCTAAGGGGTTTGATTGGGGTTTTTTTTGTTGTTCTTTGACAGACTGATGTCTTGGTGTTGAGCTGCGATCTTATCACAGATGTTGATTTATATAAAGTTGTGGATCTCTTTCGGACACATGATGCTACTCTCTCTATGTTGATGAAGAAATCTCATGAACCCACAGAAGTGGTACCAGGACAGAAAGGGAAGAAAAAGCCAGGTATGTAAATAGGAATACATATATTTATTTGTTAATAAGTGATAGAGTCATACTGGTATGTGTGACATGTTTAGTTATCCGTCCCAGAGCAAAAGAAATAAAGGTACAGATACTCTATTTTTCCTCGAGATTCCCTGGTAGGGGTGTGACTTGTTTATTTCCAGCTCAGAATTAAGTATTAGACTCGTGTAATCTTGCAGGCTCTGATCCAAAGCTCACAAGAGTTAAGGGAAAAGCTCCAGGTGACTTCAGTGAGTTTTGGATCAAACTCGAAATTTTTGTTACACATGAACATTAAAACCGTTAGGTTTTCAAGAGCACTAATCATCAGCCAGAATATAGCTGGGCAATTTACTGTTGACTGTAGGGACCAGTCTGCAGTGGGTAACAAATGCATCTAGAAATTCTCCCCTCATAGTATGTACTGAATTACTCTTCAGAGACCACATCCTGAAGCCTTTTGCTAGGCAAAACTCCCACCGATTTCAGGGACTTGATTAGATGCTTATCTTGTCCCTCTTACCATAATATCTTAGTGCCTTGTAATCTTTAATGTATCTATTCTCACAACAGTGCTGTAAGGCAGGGCAGGGCTATTATACCCATATGCTAAAAGTACTAAATACCATACAGTTGTTCCCATACCATACCTCTCATTTTCTTTTAATATCTGTTAAATTGCTGAGGCTTAATTAATGCCAGATTACTGGGTCCTGGTCCATGATTAAAGCTCAGAGGCATCACAGTAATATGAATGAGAAAATGTAGCTTCAAACTGTTTGAGAGAGGAGTGAAATGCAAGCCAACAGTTGGACTATGTTGTGTGTCTGAAAGTGGAGGAAATGAGCTTTTAAAAGAAAGCAGCTTAGACTCTGCATGAAAAGATTTTCTGGAGCAAAGCATAAGGTTAGTAGGGCTGAAAATGTTTACTACATGGACCCTCAAATGCCTCTAACCTCCCCTGTTTTTGAAGAGGCATTCGAAGTGATAATGGCACATAAAACATGGTCAAGAGCGCTACTACAGCTACTACATAATTGAGCACTCGGGAGTTACAAACTACTGGGTTTGTGGTACAACATCCTAGAGCTGCCCTGTATGTGAGCTGTGAGCACACAGGGCAGGGGTGAGGAGGCCTATGAAGATAAACACGATACTCTGAAAACTTTGGAAATGTAAACACGTGAGGTTGCACATTCAGTCTTCATTTGCTTGGGTTTTAATGTCTGTGTGCTTGACTTAGTAGTGTAACTCTTCCTACATCGTTTGTTAAAATTTGTGCATGATTTCTCAGATATGTAAAAGACCAAACTTGAAAATGTTCTAATTCCATTCTGTGGAAGTATTTTGATACCCACAGTGTTTTTCTGTGGGGCTGGATGCTAAGGTCTCCCACTCAAAACTACTCTACTTGAGCTGTCATGAATAGCACTAGTAAGTTGCTTTCTATGAGCTGCCTCAGATGAGACATGAACCTTACCAGACCTTTTTTAGTCATTTGCCAAAATCAGAGGAGTGCCAGGACAGGAATTTGGGGTGGCTATTCAGATTCTGGAGAGGGGCATTCATTTTTAGAGACCCTCCTGCCTTTTATTCTTGTGGGACTGAATGCACCCTATTGCTGTCAACATCATCCTAGCTCATCCTATCCTCTTTTCCCATGCTGGCTTCTTGCCACCACCAGCCTCCATTCTTGTTCTCTTTGTGTAGTCTCCTTCAAGGATCCTTGTCAAGAGTCCAACTCCGCTTTCTCATGTATTCTTTTCTTTCACTACCAGCCCCATCCCCTGTTCCACCTTAGACTTCTCATTTTGACCTGCTTCATTTGTCCGCGCATAGTCACCTGTTTTTATTCTCTCTGATTTCTGCCTCTACAGTCCTTTCATGGATAGTCCCAATTTCCACCAGTTTTCACGTGCTACTTTCTCTCTCTTCCAGCCTGTTGTGCAGAGTCCTCATTTTTATGTTTTTCTTTCCCCTCACCCTTGTGAGCCTGAGTTTTATTTCCTCATAAAAAACAGGTTGCAAAAACACGATAGATCAAATTCTTTTCTCTGGAGCAGTTGTCACGGTGTGGCTGTGGAGCCCTGTGGCTTGTGTGAGTTGCTTGTACCACCTGATGGTGCAGAAGACCTTGGATGGCACCTGCTATTTGATCAGTTCCTGAATCTGAGGAATTGTAACAGCCTTTCCTTAAGATTAAAATATGCAGAAATTTTTGCAGGTCTTGAAAGAGCACATGGAACTGCAGTTTGTCAAAGATTTATAACGGAGTCAGATGCCAAAAAGTGTACTCCTGATACACAGGTCAGCAGCACTTGCTGAATGTTATGCTGCTTCTCTGAGGAACTAGAATACCAAAGCTTTCCAGGGGAATGGCCACCTAACCAGGCTAAACACTTTTTTTTTTTGTTCAGCCTTAGAAGCAGCTGAACTGGTTTTGCTGAAGTTTTCCAAATGTTCTTCTTAGGGCAGGCACCTGGCACTGTAAGTTTCATCCCAAGCAGTAAAAACTTGATGAAGCTTATAAGCAACTGAAGGCAAGATATTAACATGGAATGTTAGGCAGCTTTTCATAGTATGTAGCCCTATTAGCTCCTTCTCTACATCCTGACACATGTATATTTCTATGTACTTGCACTGTGCTGTTCAAGTGTTAGTATTAGGAAATGGATCCTTGGTCTTGATGAGCCAGTAGATATATTTGCAGCTTTAGTTATTATTTCAACTGTTCCTACAAGTGCATTCATTTTTGAGAAGGAGCAACAAGATTTCTATTGTGCATGTGTCATGGAATCCCATACAAAGTTGTTGCTTTCAGGATATTGTTGGACACTCAAGATCTGTGATATAAGGAACATTTTTTAAATTAGCATGAACTGCAGTGTTAAGCAGCTGTAAATTCATACTGATGGTTTCCTGAAATGCTTAACATAACTCGGCTGCAAGCTACAGGGTGAAGTTCATTGGCTATTGTATTTAGAGGATTATATGTTGACAATAATCATCTCCTTGGCTTTTCAAATTGATCAGTAAGAGGCATGGCAGTTAAAAAAAGTTTAAAAATTTAAAAAAAAAAAAAAAAAAGGCAGAGCACTAGTGAGTGTTAGTAACCCAAATAAACAGAGAGTGTCAGGAATTCAGACACCCAGAATGGAGCCATGTGCTTAAAGATGACCTGCAAAGGATTGAATGGAAGAGACTGTCGGAACCTTTCTGTGTATAAAGAAAGCC
The DNA here is from genome assembly GCA_013399015.1 of Galbula dea. Taxonomy (NCBI): domain Eukaryota; kingdom Metazoa; phylum Chordata; class Aves; order Piciformes; family Galbulidae; genus Galbula; species Galbula dea. The sequence goes on from VWZX01004666.1 coordinate 4,510,300, forward strand.
AGAAAAGATGGGGATGGTGACTCTTTCCTGATTGTTTTTCTTGTCTTGAAAGCAGCAGGCATGTCATCACTGGTATTCCCTGTGTTTGCCAGAAGACCTCTTGGTGGTCTTGCAGGCTGCATCCTGTGAGTTCTCTCCCTTTAAGTGAAAGGGTCAGGATTCTGAATCTTTAACAAAGATGTCTTTTTCCCAATTAATTATATTTTATTTAAAAGCATTTTAGAAAATCTGACTGAAAAATACTACTTCTCTTCACTGAGTTGCTAAGATTCCATTATTTTGTGATGTCATGATTTGTTGAGTTTATCAAAACCCTTAAAATTGTTGGGGATCTAATTTCTATGGTAATTAATAAATTGCAATAGCTGCATCAAATCTTTATCTATCGTGAGGAGGCAAAATACATCCCGCATTCCATTTTTACACTTTAAACAAAGTTTTGGTTCCCATCACAACAGCTTTAATGTTTTTTCTCATACTTTCCTTGCAGGGATTTTGTAAACGAGTTATTTATTTGTTTTTCTATTTATTCAATTTCTTTACTAAGTAATGCTAGCGTGACTTGAAGCCGCACTCTTGTATCTCTGGGTAGTTGATTTTAGTAATAAGTTGTTTCTTTTCTAAATTACAGAAGTAATGCTATTTTTTGCCATTGTAAAGGGAAAAACCTGACCTGGCATCCACTATGAAAAAAAAAATACAGGGCTCTCAAATGGTTTCGCTCCTGTCCACACAAGCAAGAGAAACCAGTTTGCTGGCAGTCATATACTTGGTCCTGTTTTCATCAAGCTTGCTTTTTTCCCTATTTCTTGTTGAATAGAGCTTTTCTATAGCACTGTAGTATGTTATGTTACTATAGGAATGGTCAGGAGATGGACAGTCATGACCTGAACTTTGAGGGAACTTTGGTACCTTGGGGGAGGTTGCAGCCTGTCAGGAGACCCTGCTTAGGTGGCTATAGCCATAGTCAATTAGCCTCTACTCTCAAATTCCATTGCTCTCCTTAGCATGAGAATCAGCACTACTTTCAAGACTTATTTCTGAGTTTTTACAGTAAGTGAGCTTCATCTTATTTGTATTTAATTGTCATAGTAATGCAAGTTCAGGGCTATTTTTGTACTTATTCACTGTATGATTAATTTCTGAGAAGGGATGGGGAGATTTCTGAAGAGGGTATTGATCATTTGGATCAGAGGCTGTCAATAGAAGACCTTTCAACAGCTGCTTATGTGGCTGTATTTTAGTAGTATTTATTGCTATGGTAGCTCTGATGGAACAGGTAAAAGTAGAGTGAGGGATGGGGCTGAACTGGGGAAAATAGGGTTAAAACAGTTTGACTGGGAAAAAATCTTAGAGAATTAACTACTTCTGGAGCATGCTGTTTCTTTGGTGTGGTTAAAGGCTCAGAACTTAGGAGATTGAATATTTACCAGTCTGACCCAAAATTATAGTATTTAGTGGGAGAAAAGAGGGTTTTGTAGAACTGTACCATAGCGTTCTTGTACAGCCTGTGTTCCTGTAAAGATCAGTATATGGTTGCCACTACAGTGATGGTTCATACTACAAAGTGCAAGTTAGAATAAACTGCCACCACTGTTTTTAGATGTTGTGGAAAATGTTCAAAACCAAATGTTTTACAATTCAGTAGACCAAAATCAGTGTTGATGCACAGTCACTGATTACAGAAGAAGGGAATTACCACAATAGTATGTGTGACTGTTAACTGTTCTCTTGGTTGGCTGTTTTATAAATAGATATTTAAACATGTTAACCCACCCAGAAACATCAGTGGTAGGAGTCTTAGAATCTGTACTTTCATGTGTGTTTGTGTATGTGATTTAGGTTTTCTATTGCTATCAGTATTAATCTGAAATAGGAGGTCAGTTGCAAACCAGTTATGTCTTAACTAAAATCATAATCCTCTCCAGACCACCTAATTCTAATGTGGAGTGATTTATGATTAGGAAGAAGCAGCTGGATTTTGAAGAACTTTTTGCTTGCCTTGGGTTTGTTTTGTAAATTCAGGTAGCAGGTGTTTTTTGTTTGCTTGATTGGTTTTGTTGTTTCTTTTTAAAAATAAAAGAGATGTGGAAAGAACAGTTCAATGTGCAGTGTTGCATGTCAGGACCTGTAGTTGGCATCCATAAAAAGGTTACAAAAACTTGCAGGGCCAGTGTTTTGAATGTCATATCAGCTACCTTGATTGAAAGTTCATAAATAGTGTAGATAACTTCTGCAAATTTGTTGATTTGCTGGATTAGTCTGAAACCTAGTATTTCGTATTTTGGGGGTGGTTGGTGATCCCATTTGTCTTTCCAGCCTGCATTGAGACACGGTTATATAATGATTGTGTTTGATTTTTCTACCTTAGTGGAGCAGCGTGACTTCATTGGAGTGGATGACACAGGAAAAAGATTGCTCTTCATGGCTAATGAAGCTGACTTGGATGAAGAACTTGTAATTAAAAGATCCATCCTTCAGAAGTAAGCTTATGAGTCTTTGTAATAGAAACTAAACTTGGGATGGGGGAAAATAACTGTGGACTAGGAGTGACGGTTAAAGATAAGATGGGATGAGAAGGGAAGAGGAGAAGCAGAGAGCAATATTCAGGGAGCAACAGTACTCGGAGAGCAGCATTTCATTGTGTCATTCATTACATCATTACGACCAGTTAATAGGCTTGTCTGATACCTTTATTGTGAAAAAATCCAAGGAAAGAAAAGGAATGGGTGAAAAGGGAACTCTCCTTGGAATGAAGCCAGAATTGCTGTAGTTCAGATACAGTTTACGTTCAGAGATTTGGAAGTGGTGGACTTATGTCCATAAATGAAATGCTAGTCTCATTGGCTGAGACTGAAATGGATTTACAGAATATCTGAGAAAGGCTCTCATGATTTCATTACAGTCTTCTGCATATAAGGCACAAAACCTCAGCTGTTTTTCTAGGTCCCAAAAGATTTATTAGAGAATCCAGGTTATATCCACCATTAAATTACACTGGGGACTTGACTGAACTTATTAAAGACACAAGACTAGCTGAGGTTCCTGTGCAGCATAATTCATATCCCTTAGTAGAAGAAGGAAAGATGGCTTGTTCTCTTAACACCCTTCTGTACAGTGATTTTAGTTTTCTTAGACACACATTGTCTGACATGTTCTGTGGAGAGCTCTGCTGGCTCTTTGAGAGGTCAGCCTTTGTAGTCTGTCCCAGGCTGACAGTCAGACTTTCACCTCTTTGAGATTAGACACCTGTGGGGCAGCCATCTGAGAGCTGGGAAATTCATCCATGTGGACCTTGTAAGTCAAGGATACGGATATCTGGGGGCTGCTCTCAGATAAATCTCTTCTGTGAAAATGCCTCTGTTGTGTGTGCTGTAGGCCACAGCTAGGTGTAATCTTTCCTTCAACATCCTGCTGCCAGATGCAAGAGAGGTGCTGTGTGCCCATGGAAAGATAACCACTCTCCTGGCTGAGTTTAAGGATTACCTTAGAAGGAAGATGTTCAAGAGTGAGCCCTGTTAACTGCTGTGATGGAAAGAGCCTGTCCTGCAGCATGTTCCCACTGGCTGTCTTCCTGTCTTTTTCTTGGATGTGGCAGCGACCAGGCTGCAGGCAAGCCTACTCTACATACATAGCAGCTGATTTGCATCATGTAGGAAATTCAGCACTGTTGCATTCTGTGTTTTTGTGCAAATGAAGACTAACGGATCTGGTTTGGGCAAAGGAGGAATATTTTATCTACTGTTAGTGATGCATTTGTCTTCATGACTTTCTTCTAGCAATAGCAGGTGTGTGATCTTGGTTGACCTCTGATTTTACAGGTTCATCTAACCAGAGGATTCTCATTCCTGTTAACGCTATAGCTAAATTAATCAGGCTTATCCTCCAGACCAAACTTTGCCTTCAGGAACACCTGTCCAGTTACATTGTCTTCGGACCTTCCTAAGCATAACTGTTTGGGATTTGCTAAGTGTAGTGTTGGTGATATACAGGTGGGATGAAGGTCTGAATGTCTCCCTGTCTTACTTACATTCCCACATGCACAGCTAAGAAAGCTAATGTAAAGTGTTAGCCACGCTCCAAGTAAAGCCCATAGATGACAAGACAGACTAGAAATGCAAAGAGAAAAGATCTGCTAACTGTTAAAAAAAGGGGGAAAAATGATTTGAAACATCAGGCAGAAACATTGGGCCAGTATCCACCTGGGTAAGCCTCTGACATCTCAAACTGCCTGCTGGGGATGCTCCTGTGCTCACTCTGTTTTACAGCTGCCAAGCTGTGAGGGAAGCAAAATAATATATGGAAATTGTCAAATATTTTCAAATAAGGAAATTGCAGGGTGGCAACAACTGTGGGAGCTCTAGGAAGACAAAAGTGTTGGCAGCTAATGATGTTCTAATCACTGGGTTGTCTAGACCTGCTTAAGCCCTGACTTTTTTCATATGAGGGAAAAAAAGAACTCTTTAAATGATATTTTAAGTTTGGGTTTTGGTTTCTTGGGTTTTGTTGGGTTATTTTTAATGCATCAAGTAAAGCATCATACAAGAGCAAGCCTAATCTCATTTTTTTCATGGATCAGTTGAAGTGACTGACTTTCAGCTGCCATGTTGGCTGTTTCTTGGTCTCTGGACTTTGTTTTCATGAAATAACAGACTTTGTGGCAACATGGGAGAATTTGCAGCACACTCATTTGTTCCTCTGTAAAATACAATAGACATCTTGAGGGTGTTGCTTTTGTTTGTTTTGCTTTTAATGGTCCCTTTGAAGGGCTAGAGTGATCTTGTTACATGAACTCCAGAACTCCTTCAGTGCTTGTTTTACTCTTCAGATCCTTTTTCTATTTTTTTCTCTCTCCCTTTTTAAGGAGGGAGTGGAAGGAGGGACAGGGAGGGGCTAGTGAAAGAAGTGAGAAGAGGGAAGATGAACTTACCTTTAAAGCTAGGAATCTTGTTACTGGTAAAAATCTAGATCCCATGCAAAAATGGTTCAAAGAACCTTTGGCTTCCCCTCATCACAGGAGGGAAGTTGTGTTGACAAAACATCCAAAGCTGTAGAACGCTAATTCAAATCCTTGAAGAAAAACCTTTTGCCTGACCTTTGCCTTCCTCCTATCATTGGATTTCACGGTAGTCACTTTCCTGCCATAAAAGAGCAGCTGGTGGGGAGGGCTGGGGAAAACACACATTCTCCTAAGTACCTGTAGAGTATTAAGTATTTATTTACTTTTGACTCAGACATTTTGTAATAATGGAAGTGTTACAGAATTAAACATTTTAATAGCAATTCATGGTGTAACCTGTTACTCTCTTCCTCAGTTTAGTTAGGATCTCTTTTCCAGATTTATTGTTTTGATTTGTTTTGGGGTTTTATGAGTTGCAGATAGCCATTTTGGTTTTGAGAATGTCTCTTGTCTCTCCTTGTATACCATAGCAAGGAGTGAGGATTTTGCATCTTTGCCTGCCAGAGCAAATCTGGCAAAGCTTTCCATTCAGCTGTTAATATTCTCTTTTTTTTTTTCCTCTGCACTGTTAATCACCCTGATGACAAGTCCCACAGGTAGCATCCTTCCTCCACTACACAAGTGCAAAACAATATCAGATAGATCCATCCAGGCACTTTTTGCTGTGCATCAGGATGGGCCAGGAGACAAAGTTATTGGTGTATTGGTGGTGCCTAGAGAGACTAACGCTGCCGGGGAAAGCATTTTCAAGGAAATCGTTCCCTGTGTGGGTAATGAGAGCTTATAAAAAGCCATGAACAGCCTGTGCATGTCATTCACTTTGGCAAATAGCTGCAAGATGAGATACTAGAATGAAAGAAATACAGTTTTGGGAAGTTTCAGAGCCAGCTTAGGGCCCATTGAAGGGAAAAAATAAAGTTATGTGCTCATCCTGGAGCCTGATTTTGCCAGTGACATTTCTCTGACTTGGGTCTTGGCAGGATGAAGGAGTGAGGAAATGATGAGAATTCCATAGCTGCTGCCTTTGCTTTTGGAGGGGGCAAAGGTATTTGTTTTCAAAGCATGATTACAATGGATGGGGAGCTTTTTGCTCCACCTCTGATATTTATGGTCATGCAAAGTGAGACAGTAAAAGACACCTGTTGGAACAGGTCTAAATTTGGAGCATTTCCTTTTAAGATCTTGTGGGCTGTGTAAGGGTGAGTTCAGCCTTCGTGGGTGTTCTGTCTGCACAGACGCAGGTGCAGGGCTTCTCTGAGAGAATATGTTAATAAATCACTGTGACAATTCCAGCTACTTATGACCTCATGTGCTTCAGACAGAAAGGAATACCTCATCTATAAATATATACAATACTAACATTAGTAACCTTGAAGTAACAATACAGATCTGTTTTTAAGATATTTTAATCAAAAGAGGGGGGGTAGTGTGGGGGAGTTTTTTCTTCCTTTACCCCTCGCATCGTGAGAGTAAAAATGAATGGTATAGTATAATTTTAACAGTCAGTGTTGCCAGGTGGTGTAGGTAATGGGAGTTCAGGAATAGCTTTGATACACTTGATTTCCTTTCTGTTGCCTTGGGATATTGCCTTTTTTTTTACCTGCAGATAATTTGTTTAAAATAAATGGATCATACATAAAGAGATTGAAACTTCCTTAGTGTTTCTGTTCTCTGAAACTGCCCTCCTTGGGAAATTGGCATCTTTGAATTACTCTGCCACTCCTGTGGTGGGGTTTTATTCCCTCTTCCCCTCCCCCCCCATTAAAATTTACTTCCATAAGAAAGGCTGGTAATGAAACAGGTATAGGCAGATGCTCCACTGTGTAAAACATCCTAAATTACATCATGGGCAAATCCAGCTGGTGAAGGGGGCCACCACCTCCAGTTTGCCCTCAGCTGGGTGTGCAGTCCAGTACTTTGTAAGCCACATATGTCAAAATGAGTTGCATTACTTGTAGTAGATTGACCAACAGAACTTTGATAGTTTGTTTCTTTTTACTGTGTGTATTAGCAAGTGGTCCCAAGAAGCAGTGAAACTGTCAGGGAAGGGGGTGATGCATTGACTGGACTCAGAAGGAAAATCTTGAGGAGCAACTCATGGCAGACCAAGGAGCAAGAACTTTTTGCTGGGTTCAGCTGTCTACAGGATGAATGTATTGTGCTGTTCCTGTGTTGGAAAAATCAGTAGTTTTAACTATTAGAAAACTGCTACTAAGTTTCTTTTGCTTTCAAGTGATATTCTGAGGAATGTCATAGAAAGATGTTGAATACGTCTTTTGTTCTCTAAAATGTGACTTTTAGAAAGTGTTGTGTGGATCTTCATGTCTTAGGCCCTGTTAGTACAGATCTGCTCTTGCGTTTTTCCAGATCTGCTGTTTTCATAAATAAAAATAAATTTTTCTGACTGGCATCCAGAAAATAAATAAGGTTCTTTTTGGCTCTTCCATCATAAAAAGAGAAGTTGTATGTGTTGATTTAGGTAATAATCCTTTTGCAGATGCACAAGCTGGGTTTTACGGTACCAGTAGGAATTTAGAAAATTGTAAAAAAGTTATTTTAGCTAATACAGCAAGCAGATCTGACCCTGAATCAAAGCAGGAGAGCTAGGTCTATTGAATAAGAGGGTGTGATTTTTACATACCACTTTGTCAGACTGTAACCACACTTTTTAGATGTTGGTGTAGCTTCAATCATATTTGCTTACAAAAGATTTTCCTGAACATTTCAGAAATAAACGTTGGCCTGTAAGTTGTTCTTTGGGCTTTGAGTTGTGAGTAATGTTCTCAAGATGCCCTTGGAGGTCTTGCATCCCTGTTTAGAAGCCTCAGTTCACTAGGAGCAGGTGCTACAACTAGAGGCCATTCATTTTCTCAGAAGGTTTGCCCTTTTTATTACATATTTAAACTATGCTCAACTTGCTCTTCTTTTTCTGTAAGTAAGTTGGGAACAAGTACAGCCTTGAGTTAGTAAACTCACAACTCAAGGCCCAAAGAACAACTTACAGGCCAACCTTTCGTGGGTTGTAAAGTTTGTTTCTGCATGTCAGCCTTCAACTTCAGAAGTGGAGTAGTTCTAAAACAGTTTCTTGTTTCTAAAAAGGATATAGCTAAATATAAGGAAAACATTTTAATTTGGTGCTTTTACATGTGATGCTTGTACAATAAACATAAACATACTATCAAAGCAGTTAGTGAGACGTTGACTTTATGTTTGAAAGAACATACTGCTATTACTGATTTTAATACTGGTACTTCCATGAGATTCTATTGTGTTTTGCTGCTGCAGTGTTAATTTATTCATTCATTAAGGGGGAGTTGAAAGGAATGTACAGCATATCCAGGTCCTATTTATAAAAGAAAGGTTGTGCCATGTCTTGACAGCTTGTAGAGGTAAGAAGTTGTGAATCTGAGAATCTGGAATATTAGCAAGAACTTCTGTTGCATATAGTTACAGAAAGACTGGATTTAATTTTACTGCAGGTTTCTTGCCAGCGTTACAGTATGCATAAGACTAAAAGCAGAGAGCGTGAGGCTCAGCGTTTGGTTTCTAATCGTCGGTAAATGTGTGGTGTGTGGATTGTCATTAGTCATCTGTATGTCTGTCTGCTGCAGTCTGAGACCAGCACTTAGCCTGTGATTCGGTTTTACTTTTCTGAGCTTTTGAAGGAGGAAGGGTTGACTGCATTGCTTGGACACCTCTGAGTCTGTGTGATTTGGTAAATGCAGTGCTCTGGATGAGTCATCAGATTGGACAGCGCTGAAGTTGAATCTTACTGTTACTCTAAGCCAGGTTTGGGTCTTGAAAAGATGATAAATGGTCTGTTTGGTTCAGAAAGATGTCTTAATATGTTAACACAGTTGCCACTGTGTATTTTTTAGCAACACTCTGAGTTAGTTTATTTCACAGAGTTTATGTGAAATGTAGCCATCAATGTTTGGTTTTCTGACATATTTACCCCAATTGGTCCAGATGTAACCTGTATGATCTAAAAGTTCTGGTTAGGAAAGAGATGCAGAATGATCAATTACTTGCTTTCAACATACGTTTTCAGCCTTAGTGTGTATTCAGTATAGCTGCCTGTTGAAATCTTAGGTTTTCAGCTTGTGTCCAGTGATCCCAGAGTGACCAGTACACAACAGAGGGGCACAGACTCCTTATTGTGTGGTTGGCATGGTACAGAGGAAAAAAAAAAGCCAAAGGTCAGAGGAGTTATCCTTGCTTGTGCGAGTGCTGTCAGGCTCTCCCCTACCACATGTCCACCATGTGTTCCTCATCAGCGGGATGTGGAACTCCATGACGCAGAGCAGACTGGAATGCAGAGTTAGTTAACACCCGCCGTTGGGGAATTTATCAGCCAATGTGGAATATGGGGGGAGGAAGCAGCCTAGTTTAAAGCAAAGTAAGGGTGAAATGAGGCATATGACTGTTCCTCTTCAGTTATAAGGTCTGATTCTGCTTGGGGCCGAGGTCCTGGCTCAAGAGCCCAGCCAAAGCTTGTGATTCCCTTACCATTCTGCATTACTGATTTATTTTTTTAATCCTTTAAATTGTCTTGATTAGCAGAAGGTTTTTGCAGTGGGCTGGAGGGAAATAATACCCTTGGGATTTTTGCAAGGAACCATTAATCTAGTTTATTCCAAGAAACACAGACTTTGAAGAGCCTTTCCTTCATCCTGATCATTGAGATCCCAAATCACTAACTTGCAGGGGTAGCCTCTCCATTAAAATTAGCTACACTTGGTATCAATTGAACTGTAATTGCATAATATTTTCAGTGCTGGTTTACTATACTTACTTCATGGCTACTGTGAACTCCAACCTGGATGATTTACTGTGATGTTTAGAACTGCAAACAATATTATGAAGGTCATAATGCAAAGAGTCAGAATATGCAATTAGCTGGTTGAAGGTGTATGTGGGTCCACAATCCTTATTGAGTTTGCATTCTACTTTACTCGCAGCAAATACATACCTTTCAAAATGTTTCCATTCATTCAGAATACAATGCTGAATTCCCTTTTGAATAGCCATGGTGTGATTCTCCCCAAACAGCATTGTGCTGGCAGTTTCTGGAGTTACACAGGAAATGAAGAGCATAGCACACTTGCCTTTCTCTTGCTAAAACATGCTCCCCAGGAGTTCTTCCAGTAGATCGAGTAAATAGCAGCGATCTGTTCCTAAGGGCAGAATGTCCTCTATATTTCTGCTTTAAGGAATCACTGGCTTTTAATTATTCCTTTTTTCATCAAATTTATTGTACCATTTCCCCACCTAGAGAAGACAGATTCCTTTTACAAGCAGTAAAATGTCTTTTCCACTTCTCTTAGAGATTTCTTAGAGGACTCTCCTTCCCCAGTCACCAAATATGATGTACTCTGCTACAAATTAAGAGAAGGTGGCTGTTAGACCTTAATATGTGAACTGGCAATGCAGAATGCTGTGTCTTGCACAGTTACTCATTCTAAGTATAACTTATGTGTACCTGTATATTGGCTGGCAGTGGCTGTTGGTATTACTTGGGTCTTGAAATCCTTTAACCTTTTAAAAAAGCATGTATGTGGGCAGGTATTCCTAAGTCAGGTTAGTGGAAGCTCAAGATCCTGAAAAGTTTGGGTCAGTCAATACAGAGAGATTTAAAAAGGGAATAATTCAAGGCCTTCAGGGAGAAGAAAAATTGGCTGATGGAGTTCAAGTAAACCCTGAGGATTAGAAGCAAATCAGTAAGAAAGCAAGAGAAATTTAAAGCTCAACTTCTAGTTTTTCTGCATATAAATCCTCCAGCAGCTGGTGATATTTGCAAGAGCACAAAAGACTGTCTTTCAGTGTTGTCTTTGGTTTTAGATTTTTTTTCCTTCGCTTTACTATTCCAAAAGTGTAGCATTAAATATCATTTCAGAGGCCGTATGTGTCCCTGAATACTCTGTCCCATCTCTGTGGTACATGTGTTCATACATGTATGCATATATATGTAATATATACCTTCACTAATACATTGGTATAGGATTTGTAGAACTGGGTGTGTATTTTTTTGTTGTTTTTTCCCCCACACATCCCCTAAAGAGCTACATAATTTCTGAAAATACCTCTGAAATTCCCACTTCTGTGACTTTGAGCCTTAGCCAGGTAGAATTGTAATAACAGAATCACAGCCAGCGGTGCCATAAATTTCAACTAAAGTACCAGGCAAGAAATCTGATTTCTGTTTCTACCGTTGTTAGAGATGTTTATGCAGGGCAGCTCTTTCAGCAAGTGTGATTATTTTCAGAGAGGCCCTCTCTCTTGCATTAGATTGTGCTCGGGATGTATGCAGGGAATGGCACCTGATGAACAGCAGCCAGACAGAAGGAATAAAAACCCTTGGGAATGAAACGTCTCTTTATGGCCATTTTTCACTTCTAAGGCCACTTGAAAAATATTGTTCTTCAGGTAGATCTCCTTCTTAGATCCCTGGGTTAGCATTTGGGTGCCTGCCATTTTCCCAGACCAAGGAGCTACCAAAGACTTAAGCTTTTCAAGTAGGAAAGTATGCAAGCACATACTTTGCAGCACCAGATGCTATTGAAAGAATAATGGACCCTTCCCACATTCAACTCCATTCTTCTTGCGCTCACTCCCAGACCTCTGGAGCCACTGTGCTAGCAAATGATTACATTCCGTTTCTCTTCTGTAACTCTTCCTAAACAAAATGTTAATTGAGACGTTGATTTATACAATTCAGATTCTTTCGTTAAGTCAGTGTAGTTAAAAGTAGCTTCTGGCTATTGGGAGGATAGATCAGTGAGACAAATTAGTACTTGCTGGTGCGTTTTTCTGTATCTTGCCATTTGAGAAAATAGTGTATATTTCCAGGCTTTCATATGTGACAGGGATGACCTCATGCCTGGGGTAAAAAGTAGCTTCTTGTGTCCTGGACGACTGTTGAATTAAAGGATTTGCAGAAAAGTTGTCTGAGCCTACTTCTCTTGTCTTCAGAGAAAAAAAAGAAGAAATTGAGAAAAAACACATTAAAATAAGCAAACTTTGGGTGTACAGAGGAAGAGTTCTCTTGTTCTGCAGGTGATTTGGTGCTAGAAAGGGTAAAAGTTAATATATGAATTGGTGTGCCATCACCTGTTTGCTTTAAGAATGTCTTGTAAATAATATACAAAGAGATCTCGCTTCTCTGCTTGGCTTTGTGGCCTTGAGAAGTCCACTTAATGTTTGCCTCTCATACTTTCTTTGCTTTTTAAAATGAATGCTATATTACTTTCCTGTCTCAGGGGCATAACTCATGAATGTTTATGTCAGTAGTGTGAATGTAAAATGCTGCTCTGAGTACAGGGTATTAACTGTTGGCTTTTCTACATCTAAAATCAGAGTAGTACTTGTTAAAATGACCTGCAGGAAGCAGCTGATATAATACTGCATATAGCATGAGGTAAAGATCATGTTTAAACCTAGATTTTCCATTTCAGCATTTGCATTTCTGCATGTCATACACCAGTAGTATTTAAATGTATTATTATGTAGTTTGTGTGTTACATTGTTTTGTGCCACTGTTGCCACTCCCCTGTCCCTCATTTCCTTTCAATCTCCAGTTTTTCATGCAAAAGCAGTGGACATACAGAGGAAAATTTAAATGGGGGTGGGAGGTTGCAATAAAAAGCCACTATTCCTGAACTACATGATCAAATTTGTAGATAGGTGGTTCCTTGCGTGCACATGAACTGGTTTTACAGATGCTAGCTTGCGTCTGGCAGAGCTCGTAGCAACGCACCTGAGCTAACATGTGAGTGGCTACACTGCTGCCAGGGCCAGACTGGGCTAGCAGAGCAGCTCCCAACCTGGTGAGGCCACGGATGCTCACAGAATGCTGTGGAAGAAACAGAAGCAGCCAGTTCTGGTGCAGAAACAGTAGTATTGTCTGGGTTTTCTTGAGTCTGTATTAATCTGGATAAAGGAGAAAAAGTGAGGTTTAATCATTGCATTTGTTTGCTGCTCTCCACTTCCAGTTTGGCCACCTGATGGCAGCTTTCAAATTCTGAAGTAAGAATTGTGTGTTAGTTACCCAAATATACAGATTTGGTCAGCACTTTCAGGTTCCAGCAGAATGCAAATGTCAAATAGTGTAGTCCTTTAGAGTTCTTCAGATATCTTACTTTTCACAGTAGAAAAGAATTCCCTTTAGAAGGTGGTCACTCCAAAGACATAACTGCTTTCATTTCTCCTAAATGTATCTCAACTATTTTTTATAAGTGATTGTCTGTAAAACATCTTCTGAGTTGATTTGGGCTGCTGCATGTGATCTGTTTCTTCATTTTTTTTAATGATAACTTTATGTATAAAGAGAGAGAGTTTTCTGAATGACAGGTTATGGAAATACTGGCCTCATAAAGCTCACGTGCCTAAATAAAGGTGTAACGAGCCAGTAAGTCAAGAATGCAGTGAACCACAGAAATGCCAAGCACCAGAACTGAAGCACAGCTGAGTAACTTGCTCCAAAGAAGTTTGTCGCTTTCCTTGTTCCTTCATTTTTGTGTTTTGAAATTGTAACTGATTGATTTACCATCTTGGATGCAGTGGATATAAGGATATGAACTTGTGCATCTCTGAGAAAGGTGTCTGGTGCTGAACAGGAGTCTTTGAGTGACAGAGAGCTCATAGCAGACTGCAACACAGTAGTTTAAATGCTATTTTTGCTTTGATACTTTTTGTCCTTTGACTTCTTGATTTTGCTAAATGAAAACATACTGTGTTCACAGTGGAGATGACTCATAGTTTCCATTCAGGACTTCTGGAAGGCTTCAGTCTTTTACCTGCCATGTGCCTGCATATCTACTGCTAATTTCAGCTCCTCCTACAATTGCAATGAAGAAACTGGCCGTAAGGGTTAATTCAAGTCTCAGTGGAACTATCCAGAGTCTTAGGTATCTTACAATGCTGCTGTTTCCTAAGACTTCTAGGTGCGCTGACTTACAGCTGGTGAATTTTTTTTCATCATTGATCAGTGCCTAAGAAGTTATTGTATGATAAAGAGGTGAAAGCTAAACAAAGCCATTCAACATCCAAACGTTCGAAACAAACGGGGATTTTGGGAAAGTGCTGCACTGCAATGATTTGAGGCCACAATCAATTGTGTACTGTGCACATGAGAGAGTCAAGGACAACTCCACTGTACACAAAGTGAAAGATGTTGTGGCCATATGTTTGAAAAGAGTGATCTGATTTCTAAGTGTAAGGTTGGTCAAAATTATTGATCCCTGCTTGCTGCAGGCTGGGTAGAGCATGGGTATGGAGAACTGAAGTCATAAGAAGGAGAAAAATTGATGAGCTTTGGAAGCATTCCTTGCAGGTAGACATTGGCTTAAACTTGCACATTGCCTCTAAAAGTGGATAATACCTTCTTATTTACACTCAGAGTTAAATATTTATTCCCCAAATTCTGAGATGTTTTGGCTTTTAAATCTAACATGAAGAAGGACAAGCAGACAAAGTCTGTATTAATGTAGATCAAAACAAAGTGGAAGAAAAAGTGTAAGAGAACTCATTCTTACTAGTCCTGTTTGTTACCTTAATCAAAATATGTCCCCCTCCCTGTCACTGTTTGTCTTCTGAAGAGAATCCAGTGCTCATACCTAAGTAGTTTTGTCATCCACCTGAATAGTTAAGACCCAATATTGAGATTAACAGTTATCAATAAGTAAGAAGCAAGTGCTCTGCTGTTACTTGACCATTTTGTGCTTACTTGTTAAGCTGAGATTTTCACCAGTTACATTTTTTATGATTTCTGAGTACTTTTCAGTAGTGTAGTTATTTCATTGCTGAATGACAGCATGTTATTACACACTGCTGTGGCTCCTACCTTCATTTTGAAAGAAGAGGTGATTTTCTTGCCAGAAGTAAAACTTCTGTGCTGTATGGTTTGTACTTCCAGAAATTCTTTCAGGGCTTCAGTTTGTATTTGATCTTCGCTGGTGTGCAAGAATACATGATCCAGTCGCTCCAGTCACGCTTTTAATTGAAAACATACATAGTTTGGATGTATTAGAAGATCATTTACATGTAAGGAAGAGCCCATGGAAGCATGTTTGAGAATTCTTACCCACACCTGGGCATAGAAAAAGCTTAGGAAATGGTTTTGTGTGTATCCATTGTGCATTTTTTTCTTATTAATCAATGTACGTCAGAGCTCTGAATACAAATTAAGCATGCTCTGCAGACTAATTAAATCAGGGCCTCTGTGGAAGAACTTAGTTTCTGGAATTGCTCTTGTAAATCTGTGATGTAAACAAAAACCTAATTATTTTTGTATTGTTTCCCTTTGCCTCGTGTGCGATTCTGGAAGTTGGAGAGTTACATGTTTATGCCTTTTTTTATAGCAGAGTATTTGCGTGACTCAGTTTTTACTGAAGCATAATTCCTGGTTTCCTTAAAGCTCAGCAAGGCTACTGTCCAGTGGGCACACACATTAGAGTTGCTGTGAAAGGCTGTTCATTTTAAAGCTGTTAAGGCAGCAAATTGTCCTCAAGTGTTTCTTCATTAACAGTTGTTTGCCGCTGTTGTGGATATGGCTGCTGCAGCCGCAGAAGGTAAATTGGGAGCTTTTCCTGAATGAAGGGTGTGCAAAGAACATTTAAGCTATGGGTTTATACGCTCCCTCCTTCTCCTGCCCCTACCTACCTGGGGATGATGCAGATACCATTGTATTTTATGCTGTTTCCTTTCACCTGTGTGCCAAGACAGGCAGTTTCCAGATGCGCCTTTTATCAGAGGTTAGCTTTAGTTTGTTCTTTCTTGGTTGGTTTGTGGCTTCCTCATAGACTATGAGCTCATTGTGCTGGTTCCTTTAAAATACAGAATGCAAAGATACTGCCTGTCTTAAAAGTTTAGAGTCTAAATGGACTGTACAATTATGGATATGGCCCTTGCTCCCATTAAATGTGAAATTTCATCTCTTCAGAATAAACCTATTTTCTAGTGAATTCCAATATAATAATAAAACCTGCTGTTTGAGAGGAGTGCAGCTTCTATGGAGTGAATAATGAGACCTGCTTCTTTTGTTGAAGTGCAAAAACTCCCTTTTATTTTTAATAGCAATTTATTTTGAGAGCAGAGCCCAGAAGCATGGGATTTTTAAAAGTAAATGAGTCTTTTAAGGCTTCCTGTTCATTTTGGTTGTGCTTATTGCTTCTTACCTCTCTGATTTTCTCTGCAAAAGCAACCATTGTAAACTTGGCCCCTTTTTATACTACAAATATAGTCTAGAGGGTTAGCACAGGTCTTTATAGTTACAGATTATTTCTAATACATTTTTTCTTTATAAACTAAGGGCAGGACTGTACACGAAATTTTTGTTATTGTATTTGTGCTTTGTACTCATGTACTTGTTGACTGTTTTACAAGCCAGTAACGTAGTAGCCACAGGCTAGGAAGCTTGCCCAGAAATCTGGCATATTTAATTAGTGCTAGTAAACAAGCAGAGTTTCAAATTTAATTTTTCCTTCTTTAATTCCTATAAACCTCAAGCCATTTAAAACTGAATTTTGACACTAGTTTCGTTTATGCAGTTGGATAATACTGAAACAGTCCACAACCACAGATGGAACAGTCCCAGTCTATTCCAAGCAGGAAGGGAATAGAAGTTGTTTTGTTTTAATAGTATTTGAGGTTGCCATAAAACTGTAAATGATAATCTTCAAGTCATACACTACCTAATTTTCTTTTTCTTTCTGTTAGGCAAAGTGTTTCAGGATGAGGAAGTTGTCCTACCATGGGTTTAGCCTTGGAAAGGAAAAGGGGTGGATTTGTTGCCATTCTGGTCTTATACAGAGATCTGTTCTAAGAGCACATGGTGGAGGTATCTGAACCCTGTTACTTGCCATGGTTTATTGCTTCGAGGCTTTGAGGTTTAACTCACTACCCCAGATGGCATAAGTGTCAGAGGATTCAGTTGCTGTCTTCATTCTTGCTTGTCAATACCAGCTTGTGATCAGTGGATGAAAATGATTCTCTTCAACTGTTTTCACTATTGGGGACCACCGAAGTCTAGATTAATGATACTTCTCTTTATCTGTTTCATTGTTGAAGCCACACTGTTTCCAGACAAGTTGTGTGCTGATGTCTTCTTATCACAGCAATAAAATACTTGCTAATTTTGGCCAAAAACTGGACTTTGTAACTGCAGCTAGAAAAAAAAATATATATATATTGTAAAAATACACAGATGATCAGTGTCTTATCAGCTGTCCAGACAGCTTTTCCTTCAAAAATACAGGGTTTTTGGTTTGGTTTAAATGAACAGTGATGGCCTCCTACTTGCTATGAAGGCAGCTCCTACCTGCTGTGTGAAGTGAATTGGCACGTGCTGGGCTGAGTGGAAGAGCACCCTTGCTTGCATGGAGTTTTCAGCCAGTAGTAATGGTCCCAGGGAAAGAACTTAACCTGCTGCTCAAAGTATCATCTCATTGCATTGAATTTGCCAGGATTTTCTTCTGTCCTCTGCAATATTCTAATTGCCTTATTATCACTGTTCAAAATGAGTCTGACTGCTGATACCTGAGCATCATTTCCTCCAAAATGTATTTTTCTTCTGTGTACCAATTCAGCATTGCTGAGATGTGGAACAGACTGGGTCCTGGCAGTCACAGCCAGGCTTCCTCTCCAGTGGTGGCAGAGCCAAGTTCTGTGCCCACTTTAATTTCTGCCTGTGATAAAGCTGATTACGATATCTCATTAAGTATTTGACTTGTACAGTTGTCTCGATCTTGTTAGGGTAAAGCATGCTTCCTGTGTTGTCAAATGCTGACGTGTCCCGTGTTTCAGTGGAGTTGAGATGTGAACAGATACAATTGTAAAGCTTTTAGTGATACAGAAGTGAGGCAGAAGCAGTAGGTTCCTGAGGGGGAAATCAAAAGGAAGCTCATGTCAAAGCATTAGCTGTGAAAGCTACAGACCTTTTAGGAGCAGGAGCAAAGTATAATTCACTTGTCGTAGATGAAGGAGTGGGTAGAGCCCTTCCCAAATCTTCGTTCACGAAGCCTAGCCATGAGGAAGATGAAGAGATGAAGGAAATGAGCATTGACAGATTTACTGCAGAAGACATCCTACATGGAGTGGATTTGGGCAGGTTGTGGAAGTTTAAACCATAACACTTGAATGTTTCCTGTCCTTGGATTCAGAGCTCACGTCTTCTTGCGTTCTAGACTGTTAAGTGTTGGAGGGAGCCAGGTGTTGATTTGTCTAACACACAACGTGTATTGCTCTTCCCTCTCTTCTCTCTCTCTCTCTCTCTCTCTCTCTCTCTCTTCTTCTTTCTGACCTTGATGGCCTGCTATTGGACTCTTGTCAGATTGTTCTCCAGTCCATGAAGCTTCACTGTTTTGAATGCAAATATCTTGTAAAGAAAGACTCAAACGTGCACCTTCCATCATAAGAGCCCATTTGCTTCTCAGGCAAAGATCCTAGCAAAGGAAGATGAGTGATCAGGTGTGGTCAGTGCGCAGTAACAGGATTAAAGAGGGAATTTAAATTTTAATAAACTAGTGGTGCAGAAGTGATTTTCATGGGGTACCTGGAAGGCTACTCACAGTGGGAAACCCAAAGGTATGTGTGGTTTGTCCTGCTCCTGGGACCTGTAAAGTAAAAGGGAAACACTTACAATGCTTATTTTGACTTTGTTTTTTTTCCGCTTCTACTTCCAATTTAAGGTTGAGGGAGAGAGACTTTCTTTTTGCCTGTGTTCTTTAGTAGCCCAAAGGTATGCCATTATTAAATTCTCAGAGTTTGCAGATCATAGATTCTAAATAAAACCCACCTCACCTGGGAGGTGCAGAAAGCCTTTGAAGCCTTATTGAGCAGGGCTGTGATCAGCCAGTCACATTGCCAAGTACCATTTTCTTCCCATTTGAGTCTAGGCCAGTGACATAAAGAAATTGTTAGAGCCTTGCTGTGTTTAAGCTATATATTGCTAGTGACCTACAGCTTTGACCTAGTATTCAGTTTCACTGTTTCCCATGCATTTACTGTAATTATTTGATTTAAGAAAATATATCATATGTCTACTGCTTAGCCCTTTGGGAACTGGCGTAGGAGGGATCAGCAGGAGCTGCTGTTCTTCAGTAGCCTTTGTACAATCCTCCAGCTTCACTTGTTTGCTTAAAACTTGTTCCTTTTATGTGTTGTCATCCTTTCAGCCCTGGTGATCTTAGGGAACAATTATTTACTAAGGTGAATTTCCACAAACCAGGAAGCAAAATGAGCTGAAAATTGGAAATTATTAGGGTTGCCAGGTGCAGACTTTTAGTTCTTTCTCCCTTTTTAGCAGAGAAAGGAATTCCCAAGGTTTGATTAAATCGCTTAAATTACAGTTTAGCCCAGCATAAGAAAAATAAGCTCAAATACTAGAACTGAACCAAGTGACTAAGCCATGTCCTGTTGTGTTGGAATTGAATTGGTTGTAGTGCACAATAATCTACTTTGTTGTCATCGTGCCCTTAACTGGCATAAGATGATTACATTGAATGTGTATAATAATAAGACTTACACTTTGTATATACTGCTTTAAATATTTTGGCAGACCATAGAAAGAACCTTTACGTGCAAGGCTTGATTAATCCTTTTCCTCTGTGTATAGAACAAGTAGCTGCCAGAGCTCAAGGGTAAAACCTATTAATAATGTCTCTGGCAGTCCCCGCCCTCCTTCGCAGCGTATTCTCTTCTGTTCACAGCAAACTCTGCACTTGTTACCATTTTGGTCTCTCTTTTGCTTTCCTAGTTTCTACGTAGCGACTGGGGTATTCTGGTATATTTGAATGTCGTAAAAAAAGTGTCTTGTATAAAACACTTCCATGAGCTCTTGCTTTTCCAGTTACAGGCAAAGAGAAGAGGGGCAGGGATGTTGTGGGGAGCCTGACCTCTGTGTTATGTCCTACAGCTGTTAGCACTCAGTATGGCAGAGAAGACCCTTAAAACCAAGTTTAGGGAAATGCTCTCCCCAGCAGCTATCTGGTGTGGTCCCATGCACGTGCATCCAGCAACATGGCAGTGCACCCCCAGGGAGTGACCCTTGGACTTGGAATGGGTGAGGAATTACTGTTGTTCTCATTTTCATATGGGGAAGCTGAAGCAGGGTGAAGAAAAACATTTTATACAAGGTGATGGGATGAGTTGGCTGCACAGCTACCAGCAGCCTTGCTGTGTTCAGTGTTGAAGTCAAGAGAGGTGTTATGATTGAAGTATGGTGTCAGTGCCAAGATAATGACTGTTTCTGTGGGGGGTCACACTGGCTTATAATAAACCATTACTGACCTTGAACAATTATTAATCTTGAGTTCTGACTGCTAACCTTTACTCTTTCTACTAGAGAAAGTTATTTAATCTTTGGCTTTCAATGAAAGTTGGTTCCTTTACTGAAAGGTTTTCAGCGTGTTTCTGTCAGAATTAGGTTCATAGTTTGTATTACAGTCTCGTGGGTATATTAATAATATAATACAACAAAGAAAAATGGCACGCGGTGAAGTATTTATTATTTGGAAGGCTTTCGAGCAACTTAGGTCACTAGATCAATAAAACATTTTCATTTGGAAAGTACTCCCTATTCCTGATGCAGTGTCTCTTCAGAAGCAGTGACTGT
Source organism: Galbula dea (assembly GCA_013399015.1). Lineage (NCBI taxonomy): Eukaryota > Metazoa > Chordata > Aves > Piciformes > Galbulidae > Galbula > Galbula dea. The sequence continues at coordinate 4,530,870 of VWZX01004666.1, forward strand.
GAGGATGGATTGGTTGAGTAGTTCCAGGAGGGATGTTTAGCTGCAAATGTGGCTTGCGTCTCCTTGCCAGGTCCTCAGGGGGACCGAAGCGTGTCTTGCTCTTCTGTCTTTGTAACTAAGGTTGTTACAAAACTGAAGAAAGGGAAACAGTGAGGGGGTGCCTCTGTTACAAAACTGGAGGAAAAGAAACAGTGAGGGCCTTCCTCTGAGCTGGGAAATGGAGATCAGGGTCACCTGGGGGTTGTAAGGCACCTGGTAGTAGCCTACACTGTCTTGAAATCTTGAGTGATTGCATTTCTGTGCCTTTTTCCTCTCCAAGCCAACTCTCTCACATCATCCTCGTAGCCAGAACTGAACCACCCAAGCAGGAGCACCCTGTAATTAAGCTCTGCTCCCCCTCCTCTGCAGTCCAACGGTAGGGGGGTGCCGGAGGCCCCACAGGCAGGAGGTGTGGGGCGTCCCAGCCTGTGCAGCTTTGGTTGCTGCAGTTCTGCCCGGAGGTGGCAGCATTTCACTGGTGGGCAAAGGAGCCTGGGACACAGTGGGGACATTCATATGGCTAAGTGCTTTTGGATCTTTTTGGCCAGAAGCACTGTGTAAAAAAAAAAAAAAAAAAAAAAAAAATTAAGGTCATAAGGTGTCTGGTGTTTTGAAGAGCCAACATAACAGTGGTCTTTTATTATTAGTGTGTTTACAGCCAAGAGCTATCCTGTAAATGAGCTATGCGATTTAGGCAATTTTTTTTTTTTTCTCTCCTTTAAAAGTAGGAATGCTTGAGACATTAAAGGTGGTCTGGCAGCTTTTGCTCTGAGACTGCTCTTCGTGTTGATCTGTACCCTGGCTTTGTATCAACAGGAGAGCACCACCACCATGCAGACGGTCCAGGGTCAGCAGCATGTGTTTGAATTGGATGGCACACTTCTTCACACAAGAATATTGTGTGGGGGATAGGAAGAATGCAGTAGACTGTTTGGCTACATGGGCTATGTGAGCTACATGCAATTAATTAGAAAAGAAATGAGCGTGGAATGCACAGTTTGTAGGTAGCATGCTGTTACTTATTTTGGAGGGATAGGAAGGAAGATGAACTAATAAATACCCCATAAGTTCATGGTGGATGTAATTTAGGTATCAGTTCAGGAGTCAGGTTAATAGCAGGTATGATTTGATTTTTACTGTGTCATTGCTCAGATTAGTGTAAGAGTAAGGACAGCCTCGGGTCCTTGAGCTTATTTTAAAACTTTCTTATTTTCCATCAACAGCTGTATGAAGTTAAAGGGAAAGAGGCCATGGGATTTCTCTCTCTCAGCTAGTTTATTTGTGAGGTGGTGAGGTTAATGTGGCAATATCCCATGCTTAGTAGAGAGGCTTTTTGGCTTTAAGCATTGTGCGTGCTCCCTTCAGATTTATGATTTTGACCCCAGCCTGGCATTATCACACTGTCAGTGGGAGTGCAGGGCTGGTTGAACCTCCAGCTCTTGGTGGTAATCTCTCTTAATTGGTTTACAGTTGAAACAATTGTCCGTCTTTCTGCCTTTAAACAAGGGAAGTTTGCTCTATCAGTGGTTGATTTCCCTGAGGGAGGAAATCCTGAGGGAGGTTATCAGGAAGAGAAAAGCTCTGGGCTCCACTTTCAGAGCAATGCCATGTACGAAGCATGCATCAATCCTGTTAGTACTGCTTATTATTTCACAATGGCGTGTCAGGAATTACGGGCACAGACCTTTCTAAGGACTCTTGCAGACCTTTATGCACTCTCATCCTGAGTCAGGATTTTGTGGAATTATGTGCTAATAAAAGCTAATTTTACACATTAAATTGCATTCTTTGAAATTGCTCTTTTAATTGCTAATCTTTCCCTGACTTCTCCACAGATATCTCTGAGACTCCTCATTGTCGACTTTCTGCCAGGGAGCCCTCCATGCTTCATCATTAGGGCTAAAATCTGCCATCACTTAACATAACACACAGAGCTAACAACTGGGAGCAGCCCCCTCCCTTGCATGGGAGCACAGACAATAATAGACACTATAGTGGCAGCGCCAATGGGAGTTTTACCATGTATTTTAATGACTTGTGCTTGATTACATTTGCTAGATTGAACTGAAGTTCATTTAGTAATTGGTATGATTCTTAGAGGGTTCACATTTGACATTCCTTGCTCATTAAAGAGCTCCAACAATGGTTGTTACAACTTTCATCTCAACGGTGACCCTCTCAGATATATATCCAGTCTTTTTCTTTTGATAAACTAGCCAGCCTGGCATTCATTAACACTTAACCGTCTGCAGTCAGCTCCTCCTAGTACCTTCTCCCTTGCTTTGATGCTGTTAAAAAGCCTTCTGTATTATCTCCTTCGGAGTGATAAGTCTAGGTGTGTCAGCTCTCAGCACATGCATTGTTTGTTACTCAATTTTTTCTGTATCAGCTGTTCCTCAGGACAGGGTCATTTTTCATACATTGCAAAGAGTAGCTGATGGAGTGGGAGATCAGAGGCATGAGAAGGATGTGTGGCTTTCGATATTAGTAACCAGATGCTCATTTGTAATGGTGATGGAGTTTGCTGTTATCTGTTAGATTATTTGGCTCCTTTGCTTTTACCTGAACTGGTTTGAGCACTAGTCAGTGAAAATTAGCATCATCTTTAGTAGCTTGTTATGACAGAGTGCCCTTATCAGTCTGGCTTAGTGTTGCTATTCTCTCCTTGAGCCTGGTTTACAGAAATCCCAGCTTTGTTTATGCATGTGCCCAAACTTGCCTGTTTGACCTTTGAAACTGTGATTATAATATTAATCTATGGGACCATTCTGTTGCAAATCACTTAGGTGGTCTGTATTTCAGAGGATTTTCATTGTGGGACCTCCCTCTTGTCCAGCATGATGTTCCATTATTGTTAGTATATTCTACATTGAAAGTTAACTCAGAGTGGTGTTTCAGCACATCTTGTTGTCTGGCTGCCTTTTGTGGGCAGTTTTTTGTGTGTGATGGAGCTGCAGCTAGGATAACCCTGTGTTGGCCTGTACACTTGCACTAATTTTGTATAACTTTGTTATAAAGTTGCTTAGCTACAGTAAAACTTGCTGCAAAACTTGTATGCAGATGCAAACTTAAGTCCACAAATCCTCAGTATCCGATGGTGTAACTAAATAGTGTTACTCCAGTTTGCAGGTGTGGAGATGGTATATGTGAGAGCCACACAGGCACTGGCAACAAAACCAGCATTTGTTGAAGAGTTCCTGCTTCACCCTCTTCTGCTTGATATCTAGTCCTTGCAACCTTCTCCTGCCTTGTATTTAAGGGGTGTTGTGATTGGTTTCAAATAGGGAGAGAAGAACCTGGCATTCTGGAACTAAAGAAATTGTGTCGTGTTTATCATTTTCAAGTTAAGAAATGAGATTTTTCCTCCCCATCTTTCCCTTTTTTTCTCCTGCTGCCTTTTTTGTTTGTTTGGTTTACATTTCTTGCCTTGTTCCATTGTTTTGTTAATTTTCCCAGCTTTTCTCCCTGCTCTTTTTCTTTGGGTTTGTCTCTTTCACCCATTTTAGTTTCTCAGAGTTCATTATATAAATATAAGGGAGCTCTTTTTCTCGGAGAAGATATGAAAAAATCTCCCTTTCATAACTACACAAAATGTGGAAACCATCCTCAAGATGCAGAGCAGGAGGGAGTCTGCTGACTTCCAACTGGAAGACATCATTAAAATTAGTGGATTCCCTATCCTCTTTGCATAAGGAACATTGCTATCTGGGCTGACTTCCACAGCAACATCTGGGCCACTGATAACATCAGTACTGGAGCATTGCTAGGTGAGCTCATGTTTTGTTAATGAAGTAATCTACTGAAAGTGCATATATCATTTTTTGGTGCCACATACTTCACTGCGAAGTGTTACACTGTTATAAGAGCTTTACTTTGCAAGTGGGACTTTAAGAATTTCATTATAGTTAATAATATTGCTTAAATTGAATGGCATGCTTGAGAAATTCCACCTTAAATTTAGACTTAAATAGTTTAATAGTTCAATGCATTAATTGAGAAATACACTTAAAATGACTTACTAGAACACCTGATGTTCTCAGAAGCTTTGATGTTGCTAAATATTTACTGCATATATATATATATATATATATATATATGTGCATGACCAAGTTGTGAGTGATCCCTCTGCTGAGCTAACAAAAAATAATAGAAGTGATCATGATCATAAACATCTGACTTCAGCATGTTCTGGAATAAGTGAACGAAGGTTGGCTGGAATATGCTGGTAAGATACCCTGATTCAAACTTCATTATGAAATCCAGGCATCAAAGGAGGAAAAAGTAAAACAGAGACAATTTTGGGAGTGGATTGAAATTTCTCTCCTTAACAGTCTCTAGCCTGTGGGTACAGTTACAGATCTCTTGAACAGCCCAGTGTAGACCCTGACTACTGTTGTGTTTTTGTCTTGTCTAATTTGCAAGCAAAATATTCATGTAAGGTTTTTGTCCTGAGAACTAGTGGCAAGTGTTCAGACAGCCAGAACACTCTCAGATAAGGCTGCAGGTGCATGGAAGGGAAAGTAATATTGGCATGAAATATCTTAGCTGCTTTGAGGCAGGTTCCAAAAAGGATCTCCGCTGTCTAAACGCAGAGAATGCATAAAGAGAAGTTATGGAAGTAATGGATGAATCTTTATGATTTAAAATGTTGTTTGCAAAATATTGAAGCTATTGGAGGTTTCAGAGTTTCTGAAATATTAACCTGCTACTGGCCTGAAATTGAAGATATCCGTTTGCCATTGTTTGGCTAATGATGAGCAGGAGTTTTACTGATCTTTTCCACTTTACTAAGCTGTGCAGGCAAATGCTTTGTAATTGGGCAGGCATTTGTAATGTGTAGGGTAGGAAAGGTGAGCAGACCCTATCTCCTTCCCCTGTTGCCCTCCAGGAAGTGTTGGAAAAAATACAGTAGTGGTGTTGTGTTTGCTAGCAGAACATGCACAGCCTTGCATATTAAGGCAGGCACTTAGCCAGCACCTTTGAATTATTGTACCCTGACATTACCCACTGTAACTTTTAGCACTCTGGGCCCATTACTTTGGCTTTCTGCCCAGTAATGTGCAATTTCCACTTACATAAGAAGATGTAGCAGGAGTAATGACTACTTGAAGGAGATGTTTTCTTTCGCAGCAAATCAGCCCAGGGCCAGCAGGTGTAAGTTTATAGACACAGTCCAATAATGACAGCCTGCACTGTTCTTCTCTGTTAATCCAGCAGTAGGTGGAAAGGAACAGATCTGCCTTTGCACACTTTTCACTATCCACTGATTTAATTGCAAAGTCAAGGTCATGCAAATGGCTGTGCAGAGCTGCATTCATTATTTTCCCTCTTTTTTTTTTTTCTTTTTCTCCTTTCCAGGCACCCCAGAATGCATATCAGAACTGGGCTGATGGATGCCCATCTCTACTGTCTGAAGAAATATGTTGTAGACTTCCTTGTAGAAAACAGGTAAGAAACCAGACAATATACTAGGTAGTAGCAGGTGTTTGCATTGACAAATGGCTTGTTCCAGAGCTTTAAAGGATGATTTGTTTCTTTCAATTGACTAGCATAAAATATAAATGTAAAAGAAAACTATTTTCAGAATACTTTAACTGCACTAAGAGGAATGCCCAGCATTATTTCTGGGCTTCTTATTCAGATCTTTTAAAAAAAACCAACCAAACAAACAAAAAAAGAAATCTAAGAGCAGCATAAGTGAAAGCTAAAAATTTTGCCTCTTTTCTGCATCTCTTGTTTTACTAATGTATCTGTGCTCTTTTGGCTGCTCATTTCACCAAGGCTTCCCCATTGTTAGGGCTGTGAATACATTTCTGACCTTTGATTTCCCCCACCACAGTCTGTTTTGGCCTTTGCAATCACCTTTTCTCTCCCCCTTCACATCCACCACCACCGCAGGTGGGCTATCTATGTAGCATCCTATGTTTTTAGCTTGTGATTTTCCTCTGTCAAAACTGTTAGACCACCCACTGAGACTAAGCAAAACATCCATTTATGGAAGTGGAGAAGGATCTTAGCTACAATAATTCATGAAACAGACAAAAAAAACAAAAAACCCAAAACTGTTTATCTTTAAAAAAAACACACAAATGAACAACCTCCCCCACAGTTAGTAGTTCAGTTTTGGAGTGATGTCCTGTTCCTAGACTTTTCGGAGTGCTCTCATGCCCATTAGATGTGTTGAATGCTCGCTGTGTTCTCAAGAATTTTTCTCCCCTTTTCAGTAAGATGAAAGATACAAGGGCTGACTTAGTGTTGTGTTCATAGTGCTTTTCCTTAGCACATAAACTGACACACAGAAATGTTGAGTGGGGGGGGGGGGNCTAGTGGTGCAGGCTGGATACATCACTGAAGAAGGTTTTCCAGAATAAGATTCTGTGAGTGAGTTAAAGTGAAAAATCTGTGTTAACCACAGGACAGTTTCTTGCCATACCTAAGAATAAAGCTTATCTGATGCAATGTCTGCATGTGGGGGTATTGTACAAGTCATGTTTATTCCCATTTGTGTATGGGAGCATGGTCTGAAAGGTGAGAAAGCTTCAGAAGCAGCTGATTATTTAAATCTGGAATAAACTGTTTATTCAGCATATTTTAGAAAGTCAATGACAGTTTGGAGTTCCTGTATTTCCTGTGGTACCAGGAAGCAGTGTTTATGCCTTTCTTTTGTCATAATACAATATGTAGAACTCATTTCTTGAAATCCTAGTGATCTAGTTTTGCTGGGACTATACACTTCTGGAATATTAGCTATTTCATACATTTGTTTCTTTTTCCCTGGTATTTCATTCTGGTTAGAATTTAGATTATTAGGTTTGTGGGACAGGGACAGTCTGTTAGACATGCCACAGTGCATGCGTGACACCATGAGGCCTCTGGGTGCAAATAGTGATAACTTCATATTTCAGGGCTTTATGCTATTTCCATTGAAACTGGTAAAATCTTTGGCTTTGTCAGCGATGGGATTTTACCTTGTATTAACCAATGCCAGCAGAGTGAAATCCTGCTCCGAATGCTTCCAGTTGCCCTCAGGTTCTGCTAGAACAAGTCTTTTGTCTTCTTGCAAGTATGGCCAGTTGTTGTTTTATTTTCTAGAGAGAGGTCATTCTCTGTCTTCACTATTTTGTGAGGATGTAGTTCTTTTCTGTGACATTTCCACAACAAATACATAATTACAGCAGCTAGACAGCACTCCTAAGACTTGATAGCAACATCTGGCTTACTAGTGGCAGGTAGCTGCTTCGTTCGCTTTATTACACACATGCTGCTTATTCAGTTGGTTGAAAGAGAGAGTCGATTGCAAGTAATGTGCTTAATTGGCAAATCTGGGGAATGGGACTTTTGCCATGAGGAATAACTTGGGCTTTCAGGCTTCTGGCACCAGTGGGCATTTGCAGCTTGTTTTTCTTCTCTGAGGAAGGAGAGGATAGTGCATACCCAAAGTTCTTTCCATGTTTGGCAGCAATACTCCAGGACTTTTTAAAGACCTTGTGGAATATTTTTGCCTCAGATGTACTGACATCTACATAATTGTTTGGGTTTAAGAATTCTTTTTAATACTTTGTTTTTTAGTGTGTAGTAAGGTTTTGCCTCTCTGCAATTCCACACGAGCACTGGAGAAGCTCAGATGCCTTGTTTAAGTTGTGTGCGTTTAAAACTAACAGCAGGGACTGAAGTGAACAGTGAAGCTCTTGTATGGTGCCAGGAAGTACTGACATAGTGTACTTCCTCAATATTACAATATTTACATTGTGTTAATATTTTAACAGCGTGGTTTGATGGCAGGCAGAACACCTTTTTTTCATTGTTTGTAGCTTAGTGAAGCATTCACATTTTCTTCAAATTTTATTTTGACCTACAAGAGCAGAAAGGATGTTGCTCAACAGTAAAAGTTTCAGATCCTGCAACTGGCTGTAGCTCACCCTTTTGCAGAGGAAAATTATGATTACTTCCAGGTCAAAGAATTACATGAAAACTAATGTGGTTATGTATGTGGAATCTGTTGCTCCAAATGAGATAAAAGCCCAGTGTAGTCCCATCTGAGCTGCAAAGATGTGGCAAGAACAAGCTCTCCCCAAATAAGGATAGTTTGTATGTAGCTGCACCTGTTACAGTAAATTGCATTCCTCCCCTTAATATGTGTCACATGTAAACACTAGCAACTAATATGAAAACAGGGGAAAAAAGAATGTGAAATGGCTAAATCCTTGTTTTGTCAAAGCATATGAATCTTGCTTTAGGATTTGGGACAAAATGACACATCTGGACAAAGGCTGAATTTATTGTTAAGCTCCAAAATGAAGTCATTATACCAAGGTTTTATTATCAGCGTGGCCACTGTCTTGCTTTGTGGAACTAGACAGGTCTTTTATTTTTTCCTGTGCATGTTTTCCCTTCTGAGTGGGATCACTTGGAGAATAATCAAGATTTGTTTTGCAGCAATGAGATTCTATTATAGGGGATGTTAAGAGAGGTCAAAATACTGTTGGTAGTCTGTAACTCAATGTGTAGCCCTTTAATACATTTTTATGAACTACTTTAAAACGACTTAGTAGTAGATTTTCCTGCCTGAAGTTTTATTGCGCTATAGCAAACCAAACAAATTCTCAAGTTTTAAAAAGCAGAGATTGCTCCTGCCTGTGAGTAAAAGTCAGAGAAAATAGTCTGTTTATTAGAACTCCCTCAAATATGTATGTCCAGACAAAAGTAGAAAATATCATGGCCCTAATGCTGTTTAAATCTGGGGAATTTATTTTTGGGGGAATTAAACTGCTTTCTCTTTCCTCTCCTCATAGGGAAAAAAAGTGCATTTTGGGTGTTAAAAATCCCCATCTCCATCTGTCTGTCATCCACTGTTCAGCACTGGATCCCAGTGAAATTGAGCCTTCAAGGGTACAACAGTCTCACCCTGTTCGAATCCACCGAGGTCAAATGCTCATGGTTCCACAGTGGTTTGGAGAACAGCTGAAGTAGTTCTGGCCCTTAGCAGTTTGTTACTGCCTTCAGCTGGAATTTATTCCTTCTCTTCTCTCCACACTCCTGCAGGTTGATTATCTGAGCGCTCCTTAATCATCTTCAGTGCTCTGGCAGCCTCTGTCTGGGGGTGCCAGCAAGAGCACGAGGAGTAATGTCCTATGATGGACATCTTCATCCCTGCATCTGCAGCGCTGATAACTTCTGAGTCTGTTCCCACTAGATTCAAAAGAGGTCACGGACTATACCCATAAACCAGATTTATCCTGTCTGAACAGGGACTGTGACCTCAATGTGAAGAAGCAACACTTTGTTTGGGGTGAATTTTCTGCTGAGTATAACTGTCCATGATCTTTCTTTTTTTCTACAAAGACCTTTAGTTCTTCCCCAGGTTCCTTTCAGCATCAATGAAATTACGAGTTGCTGTGGTTGGTCTTGGTTTGGCAGATGTACAGAATCTGCCATGTTATATCACATCTTTGCAGGGGAAGGAGTTCAGTTAAAAATCTAATCTCCCCATGTTCAGGCAAGAGTCTTTCTTTCCTAGAAGTTTTCTTTCCTTTTTCAGCATAAAGCTAACCTGAGGATCTTATAGGTGGTTTGGGGAGGACAGGCAAGCGCAGGCCGCGTGTGTTGCAGGAGCTGCTCTGCCAGCACAGGGCAGGGATAGTTGAAGGTGAACACCTGCACCAGCATGATGAACTGAACAAAATGCTTTTCTTAAAATGATCATTACGCGAGCAGAGCCAGCAGGCTAGACAGAAGCAGAGGCTGTAGCTGGCTGGGGGCACGGCTCCACCCCACAGCTGGCGGGCCTCACACCCCTGGGGCCCTGGAGTGGCAGCCAACACAGTAGCCAGTCCCTTTTTTTGGCACTCTCCTGAGTGCTAGGTTGGAATCCTGCCTCGCTGCTGCATTCAGGGCAGATGGAAGAAGAGAGTCCTTATTCCCTTTCCCCTGTGAACTTCATCTGTAGTGGAGGGCAGGATCTAAGTCTGTGCTTTGTGAGCTCAGCGTGTTGCACAGACATGTACTGATATTTCTTTACTGTGTACCGATAGTTTGCTTGCTAACGATCCCAGCAAAGCCTTTGGAAGAAATGTGATCAAAGTGAAATTGCATGGTAGTTTGTGTTCTGTTTTTCCAGAATGTTTATAAAGCTATTGCCTGGTGAAATAAGATACCTGATTTGGGGAAGGGCGATTTGGGAGATTAGATATAAAGCACCCTCTTCGCCTGTAAAGTTTTAACATGGGAAAATCAAACTTTCTTTGGAAATTTAAGTGTTGAGGATCTGTGTCTCTATATATCCTCTGTATATGCTTAAAAGTATATGTTATGTGCATTTATAGTATATGAATGCATGAATGGCATCGTGCCCGCCATCAGTTGTGCAGGTGGTTCTCAGATGATGACAACATTTGTCATGTGTGAGGGGTTTTACCATACAGCTGAAATTTGTAGACACACAGAGGCTGCCTCTTTTGTCTCTTGTTGAGGTAGAGGAGAAAATCTGAAGCCATATCAAGGCTGCCAAACTACAGAGCAGCATGTGGTCCTACTTATTAAGTTACCTCCCAAAAATCACATTTTTCAAATTTCATCAGGGCAGAGCATGTCATGAGTATGCTAATCGAACCTTAGTTATGGGTTGGACGTACAAAAAGCTACATCTAAAAATACTAACTTTGCAAAGTTAAGCACCTGGCAGTTAGGAAGTGTGTAACCCTTTGCATCTGTATGTGCCACATATTATGGTTCAGTCTCCAGTTACATGACTCTATGCTTTTTTCCCCCCTCTATGACCATTGCTTCATTTGTTGACTAGGATGCACACTGAAGGAGATACTGTTCAATATTTTATGTAACTTCTGTAGTTGAGGTGAAGGCCACCAGCCTTACCTGGTGCTTGCTTTCTAAACCCTGTTATGAAGATAAGGTAAATACTCTCCTTTTGGATTCTTGGTTCTCATCACTAATACTATAATACTCTGCACACACTTCATTAACTATCTTACCATCACCCCTATTAATGAAGCAATGGTCTTTACTCATTCTGAAAGGGGGAAACTAAGGCACACAAGAGCTGAAGTTTGAAGCATCTTTTAGTATGCCATTAATGTTACACAGAGAGCTCTTAATATTGAAAGAATCTTTTCCACTGATGATAACTATCGCAAGGTGACATTAAATCAAAAGCACGCAATGGGTTGCAGCATGCAGAAATTACATTTACTTTCTGCATTCAGAAGCATCTGTAAACTTCTCTGACAGAAGAGAGTTTAAAAAAAAAAAAAAAAAACCGAAACATTTCTTCAGGCATCATTCATTTGCCTTAATATTGGCAGTTCTTTTCTCTCTGCTTTGTACATTTAACACACGTTCTAACAAATGAGGCAGGCATTCTTCTGCCTCATTACACAACCTTGATTCATCCTCAGGGCATAGTCCATCTTCACACTGGATGAAGAAGAGATTGAGACTGGGGAGAGAGGATAAGTGTGTTTATAAAGATTGTGTCATAATGTGTACACACAATGTCTTAATTAAGGTTGTATAAGCAACATAGTTCTAGCTCTTCTATATTTGAGTTCCCCAATTGTTACCCTGATGTTCTTTGAAGCGTGTGTACATATATATGTGACAGTTTTAGAATTAATCACTGAGGCTACTGTCACTCTGGCTAATGGAGTAGCTGTTATCAACACAGATTTATCACCTTTCTGGTCAGCCACCAGAAGGAGATGGGATGCTTTTAAACTTCAAAGAATATCCAGCTCAGCTTTTGTAACCTTGGCCTGGAGTGTACTCTGTTCCTTTGTGGAGTAGTGCATGAGCAGTTCAGTTACCTTGCAGAAAGAGAGAGAACGGAGCATGCCCCATACAGAAGGGCTCAAAAAACTTAGCTGCAGAACAGGTCTCTTCCAAGCATGTGCACACAGTGGTTTTTCAGACCTAGCTTAATGTAGTGTGGGCACTTTTTATGTTTACAAATGTACTGCTCTGATGAAGAGACAACCTTGTGCCAAATTGCAAGCATGGAAGTGCAAGAGTTTTTCAGTGAAGCAGTTGAAATATTTTTGACATGGACAAAACAAAGCGGTTTTTCCATAATTTTGTTCTTGGAAGTAGCTGAGACAGTTTTGATGAAGCTATTAAAAAAAGAAAAAAAATCAGCTTGAGGCAAACACCTGGCGTGGGTAATTTCAACCAAAACTGTTAAACTTCAGGAGAGTTTACAAACAGATGAACTCAGAAACTTAAAATAGGAAATGCTGGGCAGTTTATCTATAGGCACCCCAATTGCACCACCTCTGAAAGGTAGTCATCTCGGTTTTTATGAAGGGAGATGCCATTGTGTGTTTGCTTAGATGTTATGGCTTCTCTGTTATGCACCAGAGAGGCAGTTGCATTTTCTAACATAAGGAGATCTTTGGACTTCATTTCAAGACTGTCTGTATACCTAAACCAGATGATAGTATGTGTCATCCTCACACATTAGAACATTCCACATGCTGTTGTGGTGTCCTTTCCCCTTTTATCCTCCTCTTCCTCCTAAAAGAGGGAGGATTAGTTTGGATATCAGAAAAAATTTCTTCACTGAAAGAGTTGCTAGGCATTGGAACAGGCTGCCCAGGGCAGTGATGGAGTCACTGTCCCTGGAGATGTTTAAAAAGCATATAGATGTGGTACTTGGGGTCATGATTTAGTGGCATGATGTTGATAGGTTGATCATTTGGCTTGATGATCTTAGAGGTCGCTTCCAACCTTAATGATTGTGATTCTGTGAAAAGCAAGATTAAATTTTTATTGTGTTATTACTAGTGATGTGTTTTGCAAAGTACCATTTTTGTCCTCAGTCTAGTACTTCTGAATTGTTGACTGTTGAAAAAGCCACCATTTCCGTTGTACAGTCACCCGGGAAGTGGGCAGCTCAGTTCGTGGCGAGAAGGAGTGATGTGTGGTACTGGAAAGGCAAGAATGACAAACAGCAGTGCTGTGGTTGCATGGAAGGGTCTGAGTAAGCATTCACAGTGCCTTGTCCTGGGAATGCAGAGTGCTCACATCTTTCTTGCCACTAGGGAAAGCCCCTTTCCCCAGGGAGCCCTCCTCTTGGGGTGCACCCTGCAAGAGCCTGAGCTGGAGCGAAGGAAACAAATCAGCTCTTTTGCAGTTCTTCCAGCACTGGAGAGCTGCCTGCCAGAATTTGCCAGTAAGGAAACTCTTCTCTGAACTGAACAAATTTGCAGTGAGCTTTATAGCCAAAGTCAGTATGATTTGTTTGCAAAGTTAAACATTGGGTTATTTTTTTTTTAACTACTGAAATAAATAAGAGCAAATTGTGTGAGGTCATAGTGCTCTGACTTTCCAAACTGCTTCAGCTGCAATCCCAGAGCAAGCTGCTCTTCTGGGCTCCCCTCTGCTGTGTGCGGAAAGCCTCTGCCAGGCCAGCACTTGGAGGGGAGAGGAAGGTTTCCTGTCTCAGTGCTGTGTTCTGAGATCTGTGGCTGTGAGGAGAGCTGCAGCAGAGCCACCCTTCTCTTCCCCGATAAGTGGCAGGGCAGTATGCTATCTTTGAAAACTGGAGGTGTGAGTGACTGGCACTGAAGCTCCTGCTTGGATGGCTGCGTGCTATGCTGTACACAAAGGCCCCTGCAGGTTTATATTAAGGTGCTGCCCAGACTAAACCAGTGCATTTTTTCTTTTTCCCCTGTAAATGCCTTTTTATCATTCAGGCTGTCACCTGTGTTTCCTGGCAAGGGCTGCTTGCTGGGGGAGGTCTGGCAGAGCTGAACACCCAGCTTTGGTGGTCTTTGTGTGGCTGCCTGAAAGATGGCTTAAAACAGAACCTGCTCTGTGAATACCTGTGAGTTAACATATGTCAGCCGTGTGGCTGGATGGTTTCTCCTTTACTGTAAGGAGAGATTTTATAATGAATACTTTCCTTGTGATTAAAATGGGTAAATAAACAAATAGATCCTACAGGAAGTATACTGTATGAAGACAGGGCAAATAGATTGTAGCTTTCCAAACAAGGAAAAGAAAATGAAAAGGAAAACAAAAAAAAAACAACCACCAAAACCATGCTTCTCCTTAGTGCATTTAATCTATTAGAATGTGAAATGGCAATCTATCTTTCACATTTCCTTTCCTTGTCAAACATATCCGGCTGTTGGAGCTTTTTATGCTCCCTACTAGAAATGACAAGACTTAAAATTTATTGGTGTCCTCCTACTCCAGAGTATCATTACCTTTATCATCTTTCTATGGTACCAATCAAGCTCACTCCTGAAACCTCAGGGGAAAAAAACCTAATGATTCAAACTAAATTTAAACAAATTAACAATTTTCAGCAAATCACTTCTGTAATAAATGCAATTCCTGTTCTTGTTAGAGTACCTGGGAGCAGACATGGCTTTGGATGTGCTGAATTGGAGCAGAGTAACTTTGTAATAACTGCAAATCTTTCTGTGAGACCATGCTATGCCATAGATGCCATGTGCCTGAAATACTCGAAGCACAGCGCAGTATTCTGTGCGTGCAAGCTGCTCCTAATGCAAACTTTTCTACTTTGGATTCCCTTTGAACAATGAATGTAGGGAGGACATGAAAAAGGTCACTAAAATGTCAAGGCAAATACAGAATCATAGAAAAATTTAGGTTGAGGAGGAACCTTTAGCAGTCTCTAGTTCAACCTTCTCCTCAGGTTAAGTATAACTTGTGTTGTTCAGGGGGGTTTTGCAGTTGAGTTTTGAGAGTCTCCAAGAATGGAGCCTGAGCCTTGTCCCAGGACTGTACCACTCACTGAAAAGTTGTTTTCTTTATGTCCCATCTGGAATTTCCGTCACTGCAGCTTGCATCCATTGTCTTCCCCCTTTACAGTGCACCTCTTGGGAAAAGCCTGGCTGTCTTCTGTATCACTTCAGTTTTTGCAGAGGAAAACTGTAATCAGATCCCCCTGCAGCCTTCTCCAGGCTGAAAAAAACCAGCTTCCCTAGCTTTTCCTCTAGCATCATGTGCTTCTGGCCCTCTTGGTGGCCTCAGCTGGACTTGCTCTGATCTGATAATAAACATTAGATATTGTGAACTGTTTTTTCCCCTGTTTCGTGCAGTTGCAGTTTCCTTGGGTAGCTTTCAGTCAAATTGACTTTTGTCTTCATACAGGATGTGGATTTTGAACCAAGGAGGCATGATGATTCTTTTATCCATTCATGTGTGCTTTTATTTTTTCTTTTATTTTCCTTAAATCGTTGCCACTTGGACAGTATCACCTTAAGCATTCGTTACATAGCACTACTTGCATACAAGATAATGCTTGAGGTGAAATTATCTTGCCTTGCTGCACACCTTATGAACAGTGTCAACCTTCCTTTGGGGTTGTCCTGTGCCTAAATAGGAGTTGGACTTGATGATCCTTGTAGGCCCCTTCCAACTCGGGATATTCTGTGATTCTGTGATCTTTCTGTGAGGATACAATCCTTGTATGTGACATCATGATATATTTCTCTGGCAGTGGAAAACATAATTCACCTGTATTTTCTACTCAGATGATCTGATTGTACAACTTCGAAGAATTTTCAATATAATGTTCTACTTTCTTCCCCTCTCTAGTTTGCTTCTAAATCTCTTTTCTTCCATGCTACCTCAGTCAGTGACTGATCCTTCTGAAATGCTGAGTCTCCTTTTACTCATGAGTTGAATTTTTGGAAAAGAGACAAAATGGTGATGGTTTCCCTACAATTCTACTTCTCTTAGTTTTTGTATTTCAGGTGTTAGTTCAGTATTAAATTTCATTGTGGCTTAGCCAGTCAAATGGAACATGAACAATAACAAGGATGTCTATAACATCGTTACAGACTTCACTGCATTGAATTCTTGTGTTCAGAGATTTTCAACTTCCTGCAAGTAGAAGGGAGAATAAAAGCTACTAATGATGATAGGCCACACATGCCTGAACGGAGTAGTTAAGGGATATCTTTAAGTCAGAGACTTATCAATCAGTAACAATGTTCTAAGTTCCATTTTAGAGTGTAAGGTAAGGGCTGATCTTAGAATACAGTCTTGAAGCAAAGGGGAGCAACTACAGATTTCTTCACTTACAAGTGGAAAAATAAAAAAAGGGACTATAACACCTTAAACAGCCACAGGCCAGTCTGTGGGAAATGCTGAGTGATGTCTAGTTAAGTTACGGATTTTGAAGAAGTCACAGATCTGAATGGGGAAGAGAGGTGACATTTACGTAAATCAAAGATGCATAGTTGAGCTCTAGCACATACAGCATTTTACACCATACTTTTCCAGATGAGAACCACGTGGAAAGAACATGAATAAAAATAGTGTCATGAAGAAGAGGACGTAGGATTCATTGGATGAAAGGATAAAGTGACCCAAAAAAAAATGTAGTCTTATCACAGGACAGAAGATTGTGTTGCAAGTGGCATGGTAAAAAAGAACAGAAGAGTTGTCCTACAGGGAGAGGTGGAACAAGGATTAGTAATCAATAGTGAGGATAAGAATTAATTAAGGTAGAACGATTGCTGAGGAGAATGGTGTAGAAATAGGACTTTTCTAGGGGGAAACAGGACTGAACTACATACTAGAGCTTCCAGTTTATCTCCAGACTGCTGAAAGAATGGGCATGTTCTTAAGTCAAACCAAGAAGAGGTCTAGTTGGTTGCAGACCACTGAACACAGTATCAGCATGGAGAAACAGAGCAAAGTGATGTGGACATCTACAGTGCCTTTAATGCAGCCTCAGTGAGGCGTACTTGTGTGAAGATACAGCCATGTCTACATTTTTTTTGACGCATTTTCTACAGACAAGTCTGAAGTGTTAAAATCTAGCAAAATGTATGCTTATGCCTCTTAAGTTTACATAGTTCATCAGTTTTATGGATATGCATTGGCTTTATCAAATGCATCGTATGCAAGTGTTTGTTTAGGCATATTGTCAGAATGCCTCTGTTACGTGCACTTTTCAGAAAAAGAGCCTAATTTCAAAGGCATTTAGAAAAAAGTAACTCAGACACAGATGGCTGCAAAGGCGGAGGTGGGAGAGAATAGAGAAAGATGAGTTCTGGCAAGGAATCACATTTGGTGCAGGTGCGCTTGTTTTAGAAGAATGGGATGCTGTCTGGGAATGAACGAGATCCATTCCTCAGGAGCATGCACAACCTGCCAAACACCCTGGGTGGCCTCCGACGGCCTCAGAGACTTTCGGTCAGGGAGAAGTTCTAAAAATGTCTAAACTTGCTGGCATCCCCATGCAAAAGCTGTATTTGTCAGGAGCTGCAGGGTGTTCCTGGCTGTTTGGTGAGTGGGCAGAGTTAAGGTTAAGTAGATGACCCAAGCTGAGTGCGTGCACGCTTTCAAAGGATTCAAGTAGGTAATTGAGGAGTTTTAATTTCTGTGGTCAATTTTTCAGAAAGCTGCCTTGTTTCCCAAAGGGTTTTTTGGCAGAAGTGGAAGTTAGATCCCTGCTCCTTTAAGTGCATCCAGACTTGGTGGAACTTGAGAACGCCTTTTTATGTGGTTTGCATCCGTACCATCTCTTCCATACTTTGATTTGGATCCTCTCTATGTTATGGTGTCTATGACTGTCACTTGCATGTCATTTTCTGCTTTCCCTCCATCATGCAGAATGCAGGGATTTCAGTCCTGGCAAGTTTTGGGAAGTCATCCATAAATTTGAGCCTGCAAAGCAAAGCTGTGCAGTTACCTCAGCTTGCTGTGCAGTGGCTTTTGAAATATTGTCACACATGCTCTTACGAATGTTGGGACTAGTCTGCTGTCAGACTTGAAGGTTGTGGTTAGAAAATAATACGGAAAGACAAATGAAGCACAAATGCGGTCGTGTGGAATTACCTTTTAGCAGAACATTTCTCAAAGTTTCCTTGCCTTTTTCCTAGGCTTTTAGCTCCAAAAATAGACACTGACAAATAAGTATTAATATGAAAATAGGGGGGATGAGAAATAGATTTACTCTTTTTGTGACAGAAATTTTGAGACTAGAACAAGACAGATACAACGTTTCAAGAAATAACATCTGTTTGACACTGTGATTGGTGTTGCAAGTTATTGAGTTAGGAACAAGTAATTGCCTGGTAGTTTATTTGCTTGCCTGGTTACTTGGGAGTTTTCCTTTATTATAATTGGTCTTAGGTACACCAAACAAAGGTAAAAAGAGTATTGCAAAATATAAGGGCAGAATTAGCCTTCTGCAGGGCTGTGGCACACCCTATAAATTTATCATTTGATATTTTTTCCTTTTGTACATAGCCCTTCTCTACTTTCTCCACATTCTTAGCATGTCTCCGAAATTCCAGCATTTTTAGCAGTGAATCGATGAGAGGAAGGGGGAAAGGCCTGTAATTGCTTTTTCCATTGTGCTTGTTAAAACCGCATTGTGGGAAATGGACCCAAACACTGTCTTTTAAGTGGTGTTGAGTCTGAGGCAGGTGGTATTAACTCAGGACTGCATTAACTCTTTTCAAATCTCTTTCCTGTTTCCTTGAGGAAACATGCCTGGTGTATATATGTGGCAAGGACTGTTTGCCTGCCTCTTGCATTGACATTTTAATTTGGTCCATGATATAAATATCATTTCCCTAATCCCCCTTGCCCTGACCCTGTTTTGTCTTTTCTTCGAAGTGAGTTGACTTTTCCCCCCCCCCCCTTTAAGGAGGGGGGAGGAGATGGGAATGGTGGCTGGCTGCTCTAGTTTGGAGAATTAAATGCTCAGGGGAAAAAAAATCTCAGAGTAACTGTTGTTTCTTTCTTTGTATTCACATGGAAATTTTTAATCTCCATCAAAGGATCAGGAGAAAATAACGTTGAGATTCAACAAGAAAGCTCCCAGCTTACACGGAATTTTTAAATGTTATTTGGCTTTATCCTTTAAGCGATGAGAACCATGAACTATGTACCTACAGGATTCAGAATTAACTTTTCTCTTTCTTCCAACACACCCTTTTTTTTTTTTTCCCTCCCTCCCTTTCTCTTACATCTTTATTGTTCTGCATAAACATGCAACTTCTTTTTGGCCAAAACTGTAAGTGCCCTAGGATTTGTTTAGTTGTATTTAGTTGTATTTATGTGTACATTTCTAACATTAATTATAAGCACCAGCCTGAAATACAGCCTCATATTCTTCTTTTGATGTGATCTGAAGAATCTCTGAAGGCCATGGAGCTGAGATCAGAACCCAACCCAACGTATGCTTGCATACTTGTACAAGAGCTAGTATTAGCCTGTTGGAAATAACAAATAGTTGAAAAAAAGTAGGTATAAAAAGCCTAATAATCTACTTGTTTGTAATGGGAAATCACGAACGCTGTCTGCACCTGTAGATGTAGCTGATTGTGCTAATAATGATAGCAAAGGAGACCCCCTACAACCAGCCTGTGGAGAGTAACAGCAGATTTCACAGGTGGGTGCTGACAGCAATGGTAGATTTCATGCTTCATCACAGATTAATAAAACAGGGAGGATATTAAAATGCTAATACTCATTAATACTGTTTTATGGTGTTTAACATTAAACATGGAAAATGAAAATGAATGACAGCCGGTAAATGCAACTGACAGTTGTGTTCAGGGTGTTGTGAAGCTGGTGAGAACTAGCTACAGGAAATAAAAGCTGTGGATGCTCCCATCCCTGCTGTGGGTCAAGTCAAACAGCATCTTCTGGTACCTAGATTTTTGCAAAGTCCCCTAAACTTAGATTTAAATAGCCTCTTCTATTATTATAAAATATTTACTGAGATTTTTTTTTCTTTATCAGCATTGGTCAGAACCATTATTTTCTGTGTCATATGAAAGTTTCCAGCAATACTTACATCTAAGAGCAGAAATCACAGCCCACTGAAGCATAATTGTGAAATACATGGGAGGTTTTTAAGTTCAAGCAGTCAACATTTGTTTTTTCCCCAAAACTCTTCTTGTGTTTCAGTTGGCTCAGTTGTTCTTCACTTCTGAAGTTCTTCATTTTGCTAAAGTTTCAGTAGGCTTCCCCTCACCACAGAGGCAGTTGTGTTTCAGAAACAAGTAAAAGTTGGCCCTCTGTGGGCTGTAATGTACGTAATATAATCTAATCTAATATACATAGATACACACTTAATTCTTCCATATCACCAACTGTTACAATTTTTTGTGGTTAAAACTTACTGAAAACTTCTGTGTAGCTCTGTTTAAATATGAAACTTAAAGATCTAGGGTATTTTCACCTGTTGTTCTTCACCAGTAAGAATTTTTAATTTAGTGTGAACCTTATCTCTGCCTTTACTGTCATACAGGAATCCCAGGACCACTGGGAAGACATTATAGTGCATGGGGACCAAAGATAAGGGGATTCTAAAGGCATGATGCTTATGTCTCCCTGGTAATAGTAATAATAGTACTTGGTAAAATTACAGTTGTCTGACCAGGTATCCATGTTGTACCTTAACATTTTAGAACTTAAATAAAATTAACCTTGGTTATCCTAGGTTTATAATGCCTAGGTCTGAGTCTATAGTCTGCAAGTGACTGGTGTGTGCTCTGAGGTACATTTAATACAGACTTTCCCAGTTCTTTTGCTTTTAAAAGTTCTATCTTCTCTTGAATTGTCAGCTGTTTCTTGCACATGCACCCTGAATTTCAGCTGCCCTGTTGTCTTCATTTCACTGACCTATGTACTGTCTCTTGCCAACATCCCGCTTTGTTGTGACCTGCTTCATGAACGGTAGATTTCATCTTGAAGATATTTCTTCTTTTTACATGCTTAAAACGTGGTCAGTATCAGCCCATTTCAAAATTGCTGCAGTCTCCTGTTCTCAGGGGACTGAAGCTACATAAGGTGCTCCAGGGATTAGTCCTTCCCCTTCTTTTACAAGCAGCACTCTCAGTCTTTGGTGGTTTAACTGAAAACCACTTACTTTCTGTCAAGGTGGAAACAGACAGGTATAACTTCAAAAATCAAATTTTAGTGAATGAAAGATCATGGAAAAGGCTTGCCAGTTGGGCTGGAATTTATGAAAGCTTGTGTATTTTGGCAAATGTTTCTCAAAAGCAGGTTCCTTTTTACCCTCTCTGCCATGTGGATTGTGCTGTGAAGCGTCAGAGCATGGTTGCTCCAACTTGGCTTACAGTTGGATTTCTGCCAAAATTTTGTGTGCCCTTCTCTCCTTCCATCCTCTCTCTGCTTTCTTTCTGCTGGCTATAGTAGATTCTTCCTTATATTTATCTCAGTGGGCATTTCATTCTTACTTCTTAAAAGGTTAGAAACCAGGAGGATGCCAGGTTTTAAAACTTGAGCAGAACAAAAAAAGCCTGCTTTCTTTAGCATATATAGTCTTACACTTATTTTTTCTTAATACAGGCACATGTAGTTCAGGATTGGATTGCAAGAATTTTTAACACACTAGACCACTTACAGGGTAGTTGGTTCTTCCAAACTCCTGCTAATTTTTTTTTCTCTCTTGATGAAGGGTCTTCAGTCCTATCCCTCCTTTGATTTTAATTCCTTTCCTAGTCCCAGCCAGATGTTTGGTTTCCCCCACTGTTGACAGTCAGATAATAGTCTCACCCTATCACTCCATATATCCACATTTGCAAGACCTGTCACAAAAAAATTCCCAAATTTTTGTCAGTGAGTGCTTTACTGTGTATTTTTAAAAATATTTTTCCAAAGGCAAACTCCTTTAATGTTGCATATAAATTGGTTAAACAGCAAGCAAAGAGAAACCTTCCCGGTTTTCCAGTAAGAAGGGTGTGTTTCTGAGCCACATCTTATGGATGACCTGGAGATTTACACCACCTTTGCTGAAGGAATGTGGCAAGCACTTCAGAGAATTGCAGGAAAGCTTCAGGAGTTTGGCCAAGAAAAAATAAACCATCAAAAACCAGGCAAAACTTTGTCTTTCTGCCTTCCCTCTGCTTTCATTTCCTACCATGTTGTGTTGTCCTCTGCATCAGACTATATAAGACTGCCAAATACTTGGATATTTTATAGGTAATATATCTTATAAATGCCATGGCCAGCCTCTGAGGGAAACACAGGATTGTCGGTTTTGGATGGAGTATAAAACCCAAGCAGGAAATCATTGCTGAATGGCACAGCTGCAGGCAAACACTGTAAGCTAGTAAACTGCCCATCTGCACAACCACGTGTGTCAGAGCATGGGGCCTGGGTGGCTGTGGCAGTGTGTGCATGTAAGCGGCTAGGAGGGAAAAATTTGGTGATTGAAAAATCAAGTGTTTTTCGTCATTAGTTCCTGAAATACAGCTATCTGAAGGTGATTATTTTCTTATTTTCAAGAAGGAGAAGAGACTCAATACTAGAACTTTTCCTCATCTCTAATGAAAAATAAAAGCAGAATTTCAGGTCTTGGATGAGGTAGATCATCCTGCTGCAGGTTGGAGGACACGAAACAACCTGTAATGGAGGACTGAAGGAAAAGTTTGTCAAGAAAACTGTAAACACTGTGTTTTTAGGGCTGAACTGGCAATCATATCTGAATCTTCCCATCAAAGCTAGAGACAGGAAAGACTCTTTCAGTCCTTAGATTTACTTCATTATCACTGACCTGAACAGGGGCCTCGGCAGGTCATGAGCTGCATGTTTCTTAAAGTTTGAACTGTTTTAAGATTCCCCTTTGCTGGGGATTTTGCCAATCAAAATGGCTTTCAGGATGCTCATTCTAGTACTTCCCTTTTTAATTTAACCTCTAGTTAGTTTCTAGCTTTGCTGTCTTCTATTCTAAATAACTTCTCTTTCTTTGTAGATTATTATTTGTTGAGTTCCTCTAGCCAAGCTCTCTGTGTTAGTTGTCCCAATTCTTCCTCTGAAGCCTAGCACTTCCTCTTATGCATGCCAAGTTGGAGTTCATTTTCCACGTGATTTTCCCAAGCACTACTTCAAATAATCCACAATTCAGTAACTAAATGCAGATTGTTAGAATAATGAAATGAAAACAAGTAAGCTTTTTTAAGAGTGCATCTCATGCACTCCAACTGTAAAAACTATTGTTCTGTGATTTTTTCCCAAATACTTTAGAGGATTATTTTATTTTTCAATAATAGTCAAAATTAAACTACCAGGGTTATGATCCCTTTGTACAGTAGACTTTCTACATTGATACTGTCTATTGGGGAGAGGTTTTTCTTGATTCATTGTAATGTATAAATCAATGCAACAGGAAAGATAGTCTAGTGATCGGGGTCCTTGTTTAAGGCATAGGTGGCTTGGGTTCAGGTTCCTGCTTTGTCACAAACCTTTCTTTGCCTGTAGGTATCGAGGTGTAATAATGCATATAATAAAAGCTGAAATCTGTACACAGGGAAGATGGGTGTATTGCCAGCTGAAGCCTTTGGAAGCTTTCTGTTTACTGATGTGTTTTTGGATCTGAACACCTAAACAGCGTGAAACTCTTGGGACCTAAACTTGTTAAAATGCACTGGTTGTTCTTGGTTAAAGAACTGAGTCTTTAAAATGTTCTTGATGTTTCATGTGAGCAGGAGGGCATCACTGATGTCTGTGTCATAAATATTTTCATTTAAGGATCTGATACTTCATATATCCTTGAGCATTTCCATATTTTTATGATAAAGAAAAGGAGATGCTTTGGGTTTTTCTCTATAGGCATTTTATTATCTCTTTTCCTGTCAATTGCTGCCATTTTTTAAGCCACATAGAGTAGATTTCAGTTATCATTGCAATGTTGGTGCTTTCTGCATTCCATCTGCGCACAAGCATGAATTGCGGGCTGATGCCATATTATATTATGGGCATCTCTGTTAAAATGTAGGGGAATTAGTTCTGACAAAAATAAGCTTTTTTTGAATCTTCCTTTAATGCATTAAGAAAATGTGACTAGTGAACACTGTCTTAGTGCCAGATGTCTTGGAGTACCTGGCATTTTGATTCATCCTTATGAGAAATGTGCAAAATGTCTGATAATGTTATTTAAAGAAAGCGATACCATGTAAGTTTTAGCATTCATGGACTTCATGTGTGTGTCTCCTTCCCCAGGACAATCACATCTCTCCGGAGTGAATTGATTCCACATCTGGTTAGGAGACAATTTGCTTCACCTACATCGTTGCAGCAAGGACTAGACAACAAAGAAGAGGACAAAAAGAAAACAGAACAAGCATCCTTAGGTCAGTAAAAGTATCAAAGATTTTATGAAGGTTTTAAAGCCCATATACTACAGTTGCATTATTGAATTAAGTATAGAATTATCCTGAAACATTGCTTTTTGAAGTTTGGGGGTTTTTCTCTTATACTTCATGGTAGCAAAGATTCTAGCAGATTTATTTTTCAAACAGTACTGTGCCTTATATAAGTATTTCTATTCTGCCTTATTTTGGTATAAATCAAGAAGAAATCAGTTAGGTGCTCTGTATTTTTTCTTCTGGAATACACTATAGGTAAATGCACTTTTGAAAATGTAATTTTGGGAAGGAGTTCCTAAAATTGCTTAGGGCAACAGACTAAGCCTTAACTACCCTGCACTGGGAACTGGACAGGACCTCAGATCTTGGAATTTATTTTTAGCATATCCTCTGTCTCCTTGTATGACCTTGGGCAAAACATTGCATCTGGCCTTATCCCTTGATTCCCACCTGCAGAATGAAAATAAGCACTTACTCACTACAGGTGATAAAATCCGTTGATGATTGCTAAGCATCTAGCTATTCAAATGATGTGAGGCAAAGATTTCCCTTCACCAACAATATTTTAATGGTATTCCTCTTCAGAAAGTACTTCATTAAATCCTGTCTAACTTCATGCATGTGTGTGTTCTCCAGACATTTATAGTTTCATAAAAGAAGATAATAGCTTGCTGAAACCTGCTCCAGATTACTCTTGTTGGAATGATCATAGAGGAGATATGAATGAAACTCTCCATGAAGGAAGAGTGCGCTGCTATGTCCATATCATGAAAGAAGGACTGTGCTACCGAGTCAATACCCTTGGCTTGTATATTGAAGCTAACCGACAGGTGAGAAAAATACATAACCGCCATGTGTCTATACAGCAATAGTGTATGGGATATTGTAGCTTCCAGGAGCGGCTCCCTGCAATACAGCTGAACAGTCTGTGAGAATTAAAGCAATGCCATGTTATCTAGGCCCATCACCCTGCTGGTTGCTCGATAGGGACATGAGACCAGAAAACAGTTTTGTCACTAATTTACTCCATAGCTTTGATTTAGCTAAGAAAACCCCCACCCCACACACTCTTCTGTTTTTTGAGGATGGCAAGACCTGCAGCCGAAGAGCCAAAAAGCATGGAAAATAGGGCTGAAGTAGCCTTGATAGCTCATCTAATCAGTGTCCTCTGTGTCCTAAAGGCAAGATCAGTTCTGACTGGACTCTTCTTAACATATGCTTATCTAAGTGGTAATGACAAAGGTTATTAATGATCTGCAGGAAGACTTAAACTACCCATACATTCAAATTGCCTAATGCTTCCCTTATGAACAGGTTTCACTGCAGTGGGACTCCAGGTAAATGCAGAGGTGAGACGTTGATACGTTGCATCACTACTGAGATTTCATAAAATAAAATAAAAGATCACAGGGGAGGATTAGAGAAACCTTATACTAGCTAATGAGCTGATGATTAAAAGCTTTTAGTATGCTGGGGGGCTTTGGTTTTTTTTGGCTTTTTTTACTACATTGGTTGATGTACAAGTTATCACTTTACTAAGTGATGTTACTATCAGGAGTGGACGATTCCCTCTAGTTTTGAAAGATCCATAGGGAGCATAGTAGGGAAATACTCAAAATTTATGGAAGAGGGACAGGAAAAGTGATAAAGGTATCTTTGGAATCCTGGAAGTGGTCACTGCCTTGCTTTAGCTCTCAGATTGAGTTGCTTTCTTTTTAATAAAATGAATGGATTTATTTATGCAGATTAGAGTTGCAGCATGGCAGAGTGAGTTCACACACTGGAGCTCTTTCTCCTTGGTACCTGTAAAGGAGCACAGAAGTAAAATTGTTTGGTTTGCAGTTAGAGACATGAGGAAACAAGGAGGGAGGCAGCATTGCTGTCAGAAAGGGAAAACTTTCCCCAAGAATATCTGGAACAAGTGTGCCCAAAGGGTTAAGGGAGAACACTGCTTGCTAGGGGAAGTGTACATCTACATTTGACAGCAGCCATTTCAGTAAAAGTTATTAAGTAAGTCAGACTCCATGTGTTCTGTTTTTTTCTTTGTTTTGGGGGTTTCTGTTGGTGGTAGTGGTGGGGTTTTTTTAACCTAAATATTTTACATTTTGGTCAGTTCAGGAAATGCGTTTTCTCCTGGGTGGTACACAGAATTAGTGTTTTGAAATCATATTGGGCCCTTCAACGTTGGAAAGGATTTTCTTTGAGTTTTTAACTTTTCCAGAATGGTAAAATTTCTAAGAAAACTATGTGGAGGTAAAACATAAAATGGAGCCTAATGAAGGGTTGTGAGAAAGGAGTTCCTTTCTTCAGTGCCACTGTGTTTTGTTTCTCTTGCTAATCCTCATAAAAGATGCACATTTAATTTTGTCTGCTTTTCTTTACCTCTATTGTTGGTCTCTAAGGGAGGATTTTTGGTGTCTTGTTTGTTCATATCTTGGTTTTCAGACCACATTCTGATTCCCTGGCTGCAAAGCTGGGACCTGTAACTTTGTTGTCCAAGAGGGCAGACTCCTAGAGCAGTAACAGTCCACTCCAGTAGCTATGAGAAGGAATGGCATCCTAACCCATTGCCCTTCTGGTGAGGAAACACTTTACTCACATCATTTCACTTCCAGCTGGGTTTCTGGATGCCTGCAGCCTGTGTGTGGGCAGGTGGGTTCAGGAGGGAGTTATCTTCAATAGCAGGAAATAGTTTCCTTGTAAGATGAATTAAATCCAAACACATCTTAAACCTTCCCTTGACCCAGGCACTCCCTCTGACTCCTGCCCCCTGTCTAACCTTCCTTTGCAGAGCACAAGCCTTGAGCTGGTAGCTTTCTTGAGTCACCCCTCAGGCTGCACTACTATTGACTGATTCTAATAAGGGCTTTGCTCTGGCCAGTAAAATCCTTTATTTATTTCACCACACCACCTTTCCACTGAGGAGGGCAAGACCCTTTCCTTGTTTCTTTCCCTTCCCACAGAGCAACACTGGATAGTAGGAATCTTTCCAACCTGTGCTGTAGGTATGCTTTGGTGTTGTGTGTTCCTCTCTTGAATCTATCTGTTGTGGCTGCCCAGCTATGTGTCAGGTGAGGACATCATCCTTTCACCAAGCCAGCATCATCCAGGTGGATTGGCCTACTTTGTGATGTTCTGGTAAGGTGGTGGTTTTCTGTAGTGCCTACAGCTTAGAATGAAGAGTCTAACTCTTTTTTTTTTTTTCAAAAAAAACAAAGAAAACACAAGTCTAGTGGGAAGAACATCTTCAAGATGTAAAGAGCTACGAATGTGGAAATTTCTACTAGGGACAACAGGTGGCCCAAAATGATAGCTCAGAGATGTGAGCTCATCTGAGCTCATCTCACTGATCTGAATACAATGTCAACTGTGAAAATTCTTACCATATGAAAAGCAGCATTGTTTATCCATCTTTTCATGATGGAAGAGAAACAGGCAGGTCATATTATGAATATCAAAACAATTTCCTGCAAGTGTCATCTCATTTGAGATCTGGAGATACGTTTTTCTGATCTGATCCCAACTTCTTCAGATATGTGGGTTCTACTTCTTGAGGTTCACTCCCTAGCTATCAGCTCTTGTTATCCCAGCTTTCTAAGGAAGTCATTTTACACAATTGTACTGTATGGCAGGTCCTTTATAGCAGCTTTGGAAATTGCTGGTGGCTCTCAGCCAAATTTAACAGAGCAATAGAGATGTCAAAGAGAGGTTTTCCTAAGAGTTTTGTAAAAATAGGTACCTGGGTAGAGAAAAGAGACTTAATGAGTGCCACTTCCTCCCCTCAAGCAAACCTAGTTACAGCATCACTGTGCTGAGGCTCAAGGTCCCCTCCCACATGGACAGTCAGTGCATGCATCCTGGCTGGCAAAAGAGCCTGTGGAGAACTCCACACCAGCTCTGACACATGCTGCCTCTCACTCAGGCGCATGATGTGCCATGACACAAACCTCTTAGCCCTCATGCATCACTTTGCTGCCCTCTGTACCTCCTACATTTCTTTGACTCCATCCTACCATGATGCATCATACATTGCATCAACACTGTAAGTAACTCTACAGCACTGTCTGTGCATTGCTGTGAGACTCCCACCTCCACTGAAATCCCCATCTGTGCTGTCATCGCCTCTTCTGTGGTGCGTGACCTTGGCCCCAGCCTGACGCCAAGAGATGCAGAATGCCTCAGGCTGCTCTTTCACCCAGAAAAGGAGGAATGATGGAGTGATATCCCATTCTCCTACAGTGCTGGCTCCCCTTTCTTTTCAGGAGCCAGTTCAGAATTGCTCTCCATGGATTTGTTCTTGGCTACCTTATGGGCAGTGTCTCTTTGTCTGCTTATCTAACACCTGCCTTCTTTCTGTCAAGAGCCTTTTCTTCTCCAGCTCTCTACCATCTGGAATAGCCACTTGATGAAGTTTAGTTTCTTCTTAAACATCTACAATACTTTTTTTCTTGCCTGTACCTCAGCATGCTACCTTACTGAGTGGGCTGAACATAGTCATCTTTTTATGCCAGTTTACTCGTTTATATTTTATATTACTTGCTTCCCTATCTTACTTTACTGAATTGTGTAAAACATGTTGAAATGCATTTAAAGTCACAGAAGCTGGACGCTGTAGTGAAGTACAGGATGTCACTATGTTCAGCTGCAGCCAGCCTACTTGCTGCCAATGATCTACTGCTTCTCCACAGGTGGGAAGCTGGGTTGAGAGGGGACACATGCAATGCAGTGCACTGCAGTGGAAGTGTACTTGTCTGCTTTATAGAAGGGGAGGATGATAAATCACACATAACTGGTTGCAGATTGAAAAAGCAGGACACTACATTTTTCTTTTTAGTTAAATTCTTTACGGTAGATGCACTAGAGCAATGGAAACCAAAGCCATCTTTGAGCTGTTTATGTAACATGTGGATACAGCATTATTACGTTCATTTGTGATGTGGGTTTTTCCATCCAGGTTCCCAAGCTATTGCTTAATCTGGGCCTCGAAGAGCCACTGGTTCATGGGTCTGCACAGATCACTGACAGAGGCATGGTAAGTGTTCCTTTCCCCTGTCTCTGCTCTTTCAATACAGTCTGCACACCCTTTGCTTCAGTTGCTTCCTAAAATTCAGTCCCATTGTTGGCAGTGAAGCTGAGTTCCGAAGTGTGGAAATACAGTGAGGGTGGTACAACCTAGAGCTTCTTCATAGGCTTGCCCATGGGATCCTGCCTTTCAGTCTGTGTCTTTAAAAATATTTGGTAAAAATTCTATCTTACTCCCAAGTCAGACATGGCAGTCTCTTGTTCCCTAGTGGCAGTTCCTGGTAGTTGGGCTAACCTCAGTGAAACCAGTTAGTACCAGCAGGACTGTTCTTACCTTACCATGTGAGGCCTATAGAGCTAGACCAGTTAATGAACCTTAACCAGGCTAATGGACCATGGAAAGACTGTCCAAGTGTCTGCCTATGGGGCATCTCTTGGGGGTCTTTCCTCTGTCAAGGATCCCTAAGGGTAGAACAGGGCACATTTTGTTGAGTGCTGTTTGGAAGAAGCGTATGAAGAGCAAATGTCAGAGAGCTCCAGGTACTATTGACAATTTCTGTTCTTTTCTTCGCTAGGTGGGATCAGACAGCATCATTGGGTCATCCACACAAATTGGGGAGAAGACATCCATTAAACACTCCATCATTGGCAGCATGTGTACCATAAAAGACAAAGTTAAGATAACAAACTGCATCATCATGAATTCTGTTACAATTGAAGAAGGGTATGTCACCTCTTTGTTATGTCAGTCCCCTAAATTTGCAGTTTCTTTGTCTAGATAGATTCTGAGTCAGTAATTTTTGCCCTGTAAGGAATCCTCAGCCAGAACAGTTGATACTGGGGGTGTGTGTCTAAAGACAGAGTCAGAAATAATTCTCTGTGAACCAGCTACATATGCACAAGTGAAATGAATTAGTGAGAAGTCTGCAGTCTTGGAACACAAATTTCTTATTTTTAGAGGAGACAATATCATCTTCAGAATGTGTAAGTTAAGTGGATGTATGAGTCTATATGAGCTGGTGTGTCATCCTTCCAACCTCTATTTTAGTGGCCGGGTCTATGAGTATACCTAGAATATTTGAGGCACAAAGCCTATTTTAAAGAATTACACTTAACCAACTAAAAATGTTCTTAACACCTCTGAACATTGCAGCTTCACCTAAAATGTAATTTTCTTTGGCCCTTTTTTGTCATCTTGCAGCTTTACTTTACCATTGCTGAGTAATAGAATAAATGAATAAACTTTTCAAGAGAAAATCTGGAAGCTAGTAGAAGTTTCCCATGCATTAAAGACACTAACTAAGTAGGTAGCCTTGAGCTATACATTTCTAAATGTGGGAAAAGTGGCCTATCTGTAATTGTTGATGTCTGCATGCCCCCATCTTTCCATACATGCTGGCTTCCTGTGGATGTCAGTGGAAAGGAAACTGCTGATTGAGTCTGTGCAGGCCTA
Organism: Galbula dea; assembly: GCA_013399015.1. Classification (NCBI taxonomy): domain Eukaryota; kingdom Metazoa; phylum Chordata; class Aves; order Piciformes; family Galbulidae; genus Galbula; species Galbula dea. The sequence continues at coordinate 4,561,509 of VWZX01004666.1, forward strand.
TATAAATTCCCCACTACTTCATGGCTTGAGGTTTGCTTAGGGCTTCAGGAAAAAGGCCAAACTCTTTTAAAATGCCAAGTTGGCTCTGAAAGTTGCATATGTGAAAAACAAAAAACCCCAAAGGATGTGGGTCTGTGGAGGATGCTGCTGTTACATAACTAAATTGCAGGTAAGTATGGTACCTTACTGCCAAGTGTTTTGTCTTTAATAGAAATCCACAGTAATTTCAAGCACATCATAAATCAGAATTCTGTTGAGTATAGAAAATAGCTGGTTTCCAGTTCAATCACAAATAGATCCAGTATGGCTGTATCATAAGCACTGCTGTCGTAAGAAGTACCAGAGCCTCTCTCATTTGATCTTGACACCCTCTGCCATTATGATTAATGAATTGATGACACAGTCCTAATGGTATGAGGTGAGCAGCTTTACCATTAAATCACAGAGGCAGCTATGTGTATAAATAGTGCTATTTTTATGAAGAGTCCCAGACAGTTTGTGTTCGTCTGCACTGGTATATAGTAGTATTCTCTTCTAGATCCTAAATCAAGCTCATAGTCATTATCTTATGCGTTCCACAAAAATCCACAAGCATAGTAATATATATTTTTGTAACATATAAAATGTGGGGCTTTTAAGAAGGATAAGCTAACTTTTGGGGTAATATTTTTGTGAATTTCTGGAAAACAATGTCATCCCTAGTCACTCTCAGCAAAAACAATGTAGTCACCATTGAATGAAAAAGCTCGTAGTCCCATGGGTTTACCCCCTTTAGCTGCACTGTGGTTACTGTACACTAAGGAACCAGAGTCGAGTTTGTTAATCATTCCTTTCCAGATGGAATTAAGACTATAGACTATGAATCTTTATGTCAAAACATACGGTAATTCATATTGTGTAGATCTGCACAGATGCTGAGCTGATAAGTATTTCTTATTGCATCCTGATAAATCTTAAGATGAGAGGGGTATGAGGGTGTGCATACACAGCTTGCAAGATAGAGAAGTATTCTAGCTGCTGAGTTTTGTTGAAAGTCTTGCTTGTAACTTGGGGAAAAACTTCCTTGTGTATTGACCCCCTTTCATGGCTTTGATTAAATCCAATGGATTTTTGTTAAAACGCTAATGATTCATACAGGTGCTGATGGATCCATTTACAGCAGGTGGATAAATTATACATGGGTTTGCTTTGAACTGCTCACAATGGACAACTTCTCTTCATCACAAATGTTTCTTCTCCCATGTGTCTTTAAAATAACTCAAGCTTTATCTAATCAACACCTTCAGAAAACATCTTGGAGTTTAGTTGGAAAATCAGTATATGTTGGCTGATACGGATCAAAATGAGCATAATAAAATGCCTTAACAGATCTAATTCATTCTTTGTTGCATAGCAAATGTCTGAGAAGTAAGCCAATTTTAACAGTCTAAGGTATTGTATATTAGAAACTTTGGGAATTGCACTAAGAAGTGCACAAAAACTGTCATTTAAAGAATAAACTTCTTAATGATGGCATGAACAGCTCCACCAAACTAATGGACAAGTATATTAATGCCCTCATCAAATGTGAGTGGTAACTGAAGGCTTGACCCAGCAGCATTCATTGCAATAATGCCAACTTGAAACAGTACACTGAGAAGATTGCGGTAGAGCATATATTGTGGAAAAGACAAAGCTGTTTAGATAACCCAGGGGAGAAAGATTGGGTAAATAATTTCTGAAAGTTGGTAGACTGTGAACAACCCAAATGCAAAAATTTTTCTGCATTCTAAATTCATTTATCAAGAACTATGATTATACATGGCACTGCCTTGGTAGCTCCCTAACTGCTTCTATGACCTCTAGCTTCTCTGGGTTGAATCTTACCTTACTCTTCCTCCCCCGCCCCAATCTCAGCTGTAAAAGTGATCAGCAGCTTCAGTTCACTATGTCAATACAGAAAAACAAACAAAAAAAACAACAACAAAGAAACAACAGCAACAACAACAACAAAACCCACAGATCAAAAAGTTTTAGCTCTTAATGGTTTTCCTGTGATGTAGTTTGAGGATCCTGTGCTGTAGTTCCTGCGGCTTCAAGATCCACACATTACATCTCCAAATCATAAAACAAGTTTGGGTTTTGAATAGCTTCGCCATATTTGATACTAGCTTCTGAAATGGATAAAGAGATTCTTTCTGGACAGATGAGAATGCCACAAGGTGCTTAGAACAAAACTAAGTTCCTATTGTTAGACTGCGTTTGGGTCATTATTGGAGAAACAGAGGTTATGATCTAGATGATGATGACTTTCCCAACTGAATGGATCAAGAAACTGGGGTTAGCTTGGACAGTGCCATTGCATACTATTTGCAAGTTATGATCCGTTCTTCAGTAATGGCTGCTGTGTTCAGTACTCTGGAGGATCAGTATCAAGGGTTTTTGTTTTCCCTGTTGTGTAAGGCTTCTGTTACATTATGTATGTCTCCGTTGAAGTGATTTTGAGTTGATATGAATCCCCTCCCCTTAGAAGAGATTACAGGGGATTAAAGGTAATAACACAGGCAAAATAATTGATAGTCCTTTCTTAATGTGTTTCCCACTGTGCAGCTAATTCTTCCATCAATGAGACAATAAAGTAGTGAAGATTACATATGTGGTGAGTGATGGACATACTTGACCAAGCTGGGAGGGATGTAATTTATACAACAGCACAAGTGCTGAGAGATGCTGACTGCCCAGGTGACAGGCTGCAGCGGGGAAATGCTTCTTGTTTCCCTCTGGACGGCTCCCCAGAGCTCACTGACAAATGACTGCACTGAGTTACATAGCTGCAGAAAACATACTAATCGAGCTGAAATTATAGGTCACTCGAAAACTTTGTATACCTGAATGCTTCTGCAGTAGCTGTATGTGTCCTCAGTCTTTATAATACCTTGGGGCTGCCCCTTCTGTTTGCATTACAGATAGTGCAGTACAACTGCAGTACACAGCAGTCCCTGGATCGCTGTGCCTTTGGTCCAGCTCGCTTGCAAAGGAGCAATCTGTAACACTGACAGACTGACTGAAGCTGGTTATGTAGGGAGATTGTGCTATTTGCAAGTGAAAAGTGATGTCTCTGATAGATTTCCCCCCACTAATGAGAAAGACTGGCAAACTGATAACAGGTAAGAAGGCTGAGGTTCTCAACAGCTTTTTTTTGCCTCAGTCTTCATTGGCAGTGTCTCTTCCCACACCTCTTGAGACACAAGATGGGGACTGGAGAAGCAAGGCCTGTCCCACTATAAAAGAAGATCAGGTTCCTGACCACCTGAGGAACCTGAACATAAATAAGTCTGTTGGGCCTCATGAGATGCATCCCAGAGTCCTGAGGGAATTGGCTGATGTAGTTGCCAAACCAGTCCCCATTATGTTTGAAAAGTCATGGCAGTCAGGTGAAGTCCCTGGAAAATAGGAAAAAGGGAAACATTGCACCCATTTTTAGAAAGATAGGGACAATCTTTTTAGCAAGGCCTATTGTGACAGGACAAGGGGTAATGGTTTTAAACCATTAAAAGAGGGTATATTTAGACTAGATATAGGGAAGAAACTCTTTACAGGTTGCCCAGAGAGGTGGTAGATGCCCCATCTATGGAAACATTCAAGGTCAGGTTGGACAGTGCTCTGAGCAACCTGCTCTAGTTGGAAGGTATCGCCACTCACTGCAGGGGGTTGGACTAGATCACCTTTAAAGGTCCCTTCCAACCCTTACTATTCTAAGATTTAACTCCACCCTGATCTCTTCACAGAACAGAAATTGCTTCTCATGGGGCTTGCAGATAACCTCACAATGAGTTACGCTGACCTGAGCATGATAACTGTATTTTACTTGGTATACTTAGACACAACTAGGTTCCTTTAAATGAGACCTAGATCTGAATAGAATAACTTAGTTTTAGGTTCCTGTTTTGACTTTTCTTTTGGCAGTTGGTGGTTGGTTTGTTGGTTTTGGTTATGTTTGTTCTTTGGGGTTTTTTTCAAATATTCACTTTATTTTTACCAGTCTTCATTTTACTTTGTTAACTTCTGGCAGCAGGAACATCCAATTGCGCTGGTCATACAGGACCTTGTGCTGAAGTTCTCTGAGCATTGCAAATCATATTAACAGGAAAAGCATGTTAAATCTCTTATTCCATCCCTACAGATAAAGATTTCAAAATCTTTTGTTTATTAGTAAAACTATCTCAGTGTATACACTTACTGAAAGGATCTTGGCCATTTTGTCATGTGTGCAGTATATCCTTCTTCCTTGGTTGTAGAAAATGAACGTGTCCCTTGGAAAGATTCAAGAGATGGGACTACAGTAGGTTAAAAAAACCCTGGACTACTTAGAGATTAGTTGATAAGGCAAGCATGGAAAGCTCAGATAAATATAAAGTCCACAGTAAGCCATGTTTTTTGAAATAGTCTTGTTAACATGCTGGTAGTCAGTACCATAGGGCTCTGTGGCAGCCCAAGTATCTGAAATTAAGTATTTTACTGCTTTCCTTTTTTTCAGGAAGCTGGAAATAGCAGTGGGAGAAGGAGTTGGTTCCTTCCAGAAAGGAGTTTGCAGCAGATAGTTGCAGATAGCCTGATGCAGTGGGCAGCTTTGATTCAGGGACTGGATCCAAGACTGGGATTGCAGATGTGGCTAAGGGTGTCGTGTGTGTGCAGGAGCTGTTGAACAATAACGTTGTCTCCTTGTTGTGTTTGTCAAGCCTAAAGCATGTTGTTGGAGCTGCTTAAAAACACACTTTTCAAAAACACTGCTGAAAATTCCCATATGATGCACTGGTACAGTTAACTTTTGGAAAGGGAAGGAGTTAAAAAGACAAGCAGATGTGTTTTGGGTCAGGCTGCACATGGTGGTATTAAACTGCAGAGCCTTGCAGCATCAGGGAACTTGGGATACAAGAGAGGTGACTGCAGCTGGGTTATGAAAACTGCAGGGAGATAATGGGAATACTGAGGAAAGAGGCAAAGTTAGATGAGTCTCACAGGGAGATGTGGTAAACCTTGGGGAGTTCTGACTCCCTGGCCAGAAAGAATAGGCTGGATTAAAAATTTGTATGAAGGATTAAAGTACCCATATTTGTGGAGGAAGGACTGGCACCGAAAATACTATGTCAGCCAGAACTAGCATCTTCCTTCTTCAGTCATATGAAGATAGTATGTTATGTGTTGGGTTTTGTCAAAGGTATTTTGACTATCTGTGTGAAAGTAGGTGGCACAGGTGCTGTAATGTTACTCAGTGAGGGGACTGGAGAGAGACCACATGCGATGGTTGGAGGCTTCTGTAGTTTACTCTAATTTATTGCTACTTTCTGTGGGAAAATGTACAAAGGAAGAAAACAAAAAACAAGCTGAGCTAGATTGACTTCTAGCTGCAGATTGATGGTAAAGTTTATTGATTGTTTCCTCAATAGTGCCAAATCAGTACCTGATGGAGAAACAGTCAGCAATTTGAAGAAAGTTCTAATTAAAACCAGGATGGAATTGAGCGTTTATAGAGGTTCAGTGTCTAAGTAGTGTTTTTCTTCTTGGATAATGGCAACACATAGGAATGATCCTATTGCCAGGGCAACATTTGTTGAAATTATAAAATATATTTTACAGTACGTTCCCTCGTGAGAAGGAATGAGGAGATGAAGTTGTTTCCAGCACCATAGCTTGCAAAGCTGGAAATGAAGATTTGCTTTTGCTGGGATTCCTGAACATTCTGTATCTTGAACCATTTTTTAAGATGGCTGTTGTTTTCTGGACACTTTGTCTCACACTACCAGTTGCTGCCCTGCCCTATGCTAGCCCTAGAAAGAAGATGAGTTTAGAATAGGTATTACAGAAAGCGCATGAAAAGTCAGAGCTTGATTCAGAAAAAGCACATGCTCTGTTTAAGTTTGTGAAGAAAATGCATATGTGGATAAAGTATATAATGGATATGGATAAATATGAATGTATGAAGAAAGCTGGGTATATGCCTTGCCTGTAAAAAGGCTTTTATTTCTCTTGCTTTTGTATCAGTTATGCTATGCCCTTTCTGTCACGCCTTTTGGATTTAAACTGCAAACATTTTTGGTCAGGGACCATAATTTTCATTCTACTATTTAATTCAATGGACATGATGTATGAGATATTGAACACAGACAACTTTTGGCTAGCCAAGTTTGTTTTCTGGAAGGCAAATTGAAGAAGAGAGGGTAAACTAGGAGGCCAGTGAGCAGGAGCTACTTGCAGGGCTAGTTTTCAGTTGCTTTCAACTGAAGTCTATTTCTGCTGTATGTAATGTATTTAGGATATTTCTCATATAGTACCTGTTATCTTGCAGATGTCTGAACCATTATCACTAGCAGCTCCTCAAAAAAACGTTTTCTTCTGGCTAGCTTCCTGGTACATCAATCTGCCTTAAATAAATCACCTGGTTTTTAATCTCAGATGCAGATGTTTCCCTGATAGTGCAGGGAGCTCTTCCTGATTTTCCAAACATCTTGTACATCACATGTTGAACTTCAAGCACAGTTCAGCTCTGAAAAGTGGCATTTTAAAATATCTCCTCTCATTCTGCTGATCTTCAGGTGGTCAGGGTTATGTCTGACTTCAGAGCTATAAATAAGCTTCTGCCTCCTGCTAGCCACATGGGTCTAATCAAAGAGATTTTTCACAAGCAACTGATCACTGTTGAGTTTTGGTAGAAGTGTTAGTGTCTCTGGTGCTCTTGAAAATCTCCCCCAGCCTGACTATGGAAAAGGAAGAAATTATAATATTGTGCCAGAATCGTGCCTGTAAGTTCCTAAGGGAATTGCAGGGTTGAACAAGTTCAGCTTTGCTCTAAGAAGCAAGGTTCAGTTGTAAGGGTGACGTTTAGAAAATCCTTTTCCTTGTCAACCTAGCCCATGTGATACAGAAGCTGATTTGACCAGTAATGTCCTTTGGTGGGCTACAGCTCTCAACACAGAATTGCCCTTGAAAACCTACAGAGAAAGTGTCTTTCCTCTCTGCGTGCCAGTTACCTCTCTCAGTCTGACTGTGCCAGCTAGTGAGAAAGTAAAGCAAACCCAGAGGTGGAAATGAATATACAGTTTTTCTGCTTTGTTACCTTAACATAGACATCAGTAGCTTTTCCTGGGCATCAGATAAGTGTCTGTAAAATCATGCAGGACATGGCCCTCCCACTCTGCTGCAAAAGAATCCAGAGGGAGGTCAGTTTTCCTGCGTGTGGGGTTTCCTTAAAACTCCTTACAGCATACTTTCGCTGAAGTGTGCAAAACCAGGCGTGCAGCTACATAAAAGGCCACCAATTTGTTTGTTCCAAGATCAGCTGGATTGAACTGAAGTTTCAGAGTTGAGGCACAACCTTCCAGGCGACCTCCCCCAGCAGCCTAAGTTTCACTTAATAAAACACATTACGGTAGGTTTAAGGCAATCCTTTAAGGTCAGTTGAACTTTCACTGAAAAATACGAGTGCTGGCAAGTATATGCAATATGTAATGCAAAATGTTTAGGGTGTGGGGAAGAAGTGTAAAAGAGCCATACCACAGTGATGAGCTTGGCTAGAAAAGAGACATGAAACAAGTTCCTTAGTGAAAACACCTTCAGAGAGGGGTGAAGAATTTAGAAAGGTTGGTAGAATGATTTTGTTACCCCCAAGGGGAAAAACGAGATCAAAGCCCAAATTCACTTAAGAATGCTTGCTTTGAAATGTATCTATAAATTATAGCATGTACTGCTGGCATCTATTGTAGTCTTTGGTATTTACTTGAGTGTATAACGTGAGATTCACAGTGCCCTGAGTTTACTTATTAGCGTGTGTTGGTGTGAAAATGTATGGGTGTGTGAATCTTGTTGGTGAAGGCAACATTTTGGGTTCTCAGATTTCCTAGTAGTGTTTTTGCCTCTTCCTTGTTTTCCCATGGTCTTTGCACCTCGCTCCTGTGATCGTCTGTCCTAGCCACCAACTCACTAGCTAACAGGGCATTCCTTGAGGGGTTTCTGGTAGGTTTTAGAGCTCTACCTGCCTCCTTGCCATCTCTCAGTGTTATTAAGATGCATGTTGTGGCTGTTATCTTCTTGGTCAGGGCAGAATGGGATGTTGCTCTCAGGGGTATCCACAGCTGTTACCCCTCTGTCAGCAAAGGAGCTGCTGAGGCATGTCACCCTTTGCTTTTAACACCTGAATCAGTCTCACCATTTTGTAGCTCATACAGAGGAGCAAGAGACCTGACTTCTTGGCAAGGCAGAGCAGTACCAACAGGGTGTCCTGAGCGTTGTGCTCTAGGCTCTTTCTTCCTCTTGAGTGTATAGTGTTAAGCATTGCATTTTAGACACCTCATTTGCTTTGCTGCCCAACAGAGATTATGTCGGGGTTTTGGCACAATTGGATTAAACTAGCAGACCTGGATAACTTCCATTGGCATTTCAAGAGATTTGCTGTAAGGCAAACCTGTGACATTCATACCTTCCTAAGCTTGCGCAACTAGGGTGAGAGCTGCAGTTGAGGTCTTGACCTCAGTTACTTAAGCCCCTTTCTCCAAGGAGTGTTCATCACTTTAATCACAGAGTCCTAAATAATCAGTGGGTAGCCTGTAATTAGGGGTTTGTGTCTTGGACTCCTGCAGCCTGCTCCTGGTGTGCTGAGCAGTGCGAATTTTGATTTCCCGTTCCCCCAAAGGATGTTTGATCTCAGATTTACACTTTTGAAAATTAAGAAGGCTATGGCACCTCAGTCCCCTGGCAATCTTCCTGTTTTCAGTGGTAGGTGCCTTGCTTTTCCTAAGTATAGCAGTGCTGCAGCAATTGACACACTTGATTTAAGAGTTTGATTTATAGACTGATACTCGGGCTGAAAGTCAGCAGTTCCAGGGCTGTGTAAATCACCCTGTCTCTGGGACTAATACTTCCTTATTTATAATTTCGACAGGAGATGGAATTCTTTCTCAATTCTTTACATTTCTTTCAGATGCAATCGACCACCCTGTCCTTTGGTTTAAAGCTATGTGACTCTGCCACAAATAGAGGGAGGGGAAAGTAAGCTGAGTCCAGGAATTGCTGCGCTATAAAAGCTCCATATTGTGTGCTCTTGGACTTTGCTTTCTCTCAGCTTCCTTCAAGCCCACACAAGAGATGGACTTGAGGTTTTCTGGCTTTTTTCCCCTCCCCCCTCCCTCCATACATATGCTGACCTTTTAGAAAAATAAATAAAAGATAAAGAAGGACCTGGAATGTTGCAGAATGTGTGTACATTTTGCTCTCTGTTGTTTTCTGCTGGGATTAGTTGTTTACAATGGGGGAGAGAGGGAGGGCAGAGGAAGGGAGGTCTGTGGCCTTAACTGAAATTAGTGGCATTTCGGAGTGATCTTGTTAGGTGGTCTGCAGTTTAAAGACCTAAATCCTTGTAATCCCCCCATGCCTCCTTGGCCACTACTCCTTTTGCTCTTGTTCTCCCACTTTCAAAAAAAAACCCACCCCAAAGTCAGCCTCTCTGTCTCTCGGATACAGGCACATAAGATACACGCGTGCAGAGGCACAGATGTACACACACACCCTCTCTCATATGCTTCCATTTGCACATTGTACCTGTATAACAAATTAGTGTCTTAGTTACATCTGTTCCCACTACAGGACTGGGCTTGTAAAAAGCTCTCTCTAGAATGCAGACACACACTGAATATTTTTATTTATTTTCTGAAAAACACCCAGCTGCCAGACTTTCAGTTTGTGATTACACTTAAAACAAATTCAAATTGAAATTTCAGCCATAAATCAAATGCCCCAAATTAGTTCCTCTTGTGGGTTTGAACATGCTCTTTGGATTTTAAGGTCAGAAGGTATCCATTTTCACTATGCTGAAAAGTTTAAAAATACACTACATTTTCGACCAAAGAAAATAAATATGGTTTGCATTATAAAGCAGCACATCAAATGTGCGCATATGCGCATACACAACAGTATAAATGAAGCTGGATGCTCTTGGAGCACCTTTGAGGACTAATAGCAGCTAATTGTTAAGCAAGACAGGAGCATAGGTGGCTGTTTAGCCAAGGAGAACACAGCAGAGTGCCCTGAGATGTGATAGTAATCCTGTAAGAGAATAAAAGTTTATTCCTTACTCTTCAATTTAAAATGTAGTAAAAATCAAATAAACACACAAAATACTTCTCTTGGCAGGCTCTATAACATCTTTTTTTCTAAAAAAAAAAAAAAAAAAAAAAAAAAAAGAAAAGGCATTTACAAGTGGTTTCAAAATAGCTGTGTTACATCTGTCAGCGGGTGAAGGGAACACCCACAAATTGTGTTTTTATCTCTTGAAGTTTTGTTCCACTTGAGCAATAAAAGCCGGATTCGCTGCTGGTTTGTGTGACTGGGGTAATCTGAGCATTGAGTATGATTTTAAAATTTCTGCAGTTTGTTGGGTTTGTAAGTTTTAAGAAACTCCTGGGGTAGAGGAGTTCTTGGGTTTTGTTTTACCCTGGCATCAGGGAAGGCTTGGTTCGTGAGCACCTGGCACAGACAAGTTCATCTTGGTTTCCTGGCCTGTCCCTCCCAACAAATGGCTTGGCAGGAGCCCTCCTTATCTTTGATGTTAATGTCATCAGCAGTTTCTTAGTTACAATGCTATTCTTCCTCCAGCAGTTGAAAAACTATCCCCAGGAAGGCTCTGAACTCACATCCAGTATTCTCCAGCCTGGACTCCAGACCGACAGCTTAAATCCCCTTTGTGCTGGGAATGTCCTCCTGTGGAGGGTAATGCTGAGAGGTGTGGTGTACTCATGGCTGCTCTTGTGCTCAAAATAGGTGGTGGGAACCTAAAAGTTTGCAGAAGAAGGTTCTCATCTGACTGGCGTGAGAGGATGGAGGAGGTGTTTTAGGAGCGTGCATTTTGGATGGGAGCCATTTCAGTAGGAAATGAGCAACCTCCCCCATCGCCTTTGCTAGTCCTTTTGAAAGCCAAGTCAGGATGGCAGCAGTTGGGCAGTCCTCACTCCACCAATTCATTCCCTAGCCTGGCTGCAAATGTGGAGTTGCTGTTGGTCTCGGCAACTGCTGTTGCACAAGCCTATGGCCTGAGCTGCTGCACAGGCACACGAAGCTCTTGGAAAGGAAGCAGATTGTGACAGTGAGAGAGCAAAGGCAGGCGGGGTCTGCTGTGTATCTTTGCCACTTTTTATCTTATTAACATGTTAGTAAAAACCTTGCCAAGGCAACCTAAGCTGGTTACTTGTAGCATAATTGCTCATATTGCCTCCTTGTAGGTCAGAGAAGGGGGAATTTTAAGCGGGTTAAAAGAATAATTGTTCAGAGGGGACAGTCTGTTCAAGGGGGGTCGTAGCTGCAGCTGAGGTCCAGTTTTACTGCTTTTATTCCTGCAGAATTAATGCTGGTTATGTGGGGCAGATGTTTTCTGCTGTGACTCACACAAGCAAAAGAATTCTGATGTGTTAAATGGCAAATTCTGGATACCAGATAATAGTGATGTGCCAGCAGGAAAATACTACGAATTAATTTTAGGATCAGCAGCCTAGAGTGAGAATTGGTGTTTCTCTCTTCTCCTGGCTAGTTTTCCATTCAATTAAAAACTGAGGTTCAAGGCTTTGAACTGTCACCAAAACTTCTCTATGCTGTTACTTCTGACTTCTGGGTAACAGTTCTGTCTGATGGAGCAGTGCAGCTATGTTTCATTCGTGCAAGGAAGAGATGACTGTGACCAAGGTGGGGAATACCTGCGGGTCATTAAACTGTGGAATTCACCATGCAGAAAGTCACTGAAGTCAAGACCTTCAGATAGAGATCAGCTGTTTGAGGATAGCAAGAATATCCACAATTGTTTTAATTAATATTAGCAGAAATACTGAGGAGGGTGAAGCAGGTTACCTGCATCTTTCAGGGGTTATTTATCTCGCTTATACCTTCCTCCCAATCAGCTTATTTTGGTGTATGTTAAGACAGTAGTTTTAGACACTTCTTAGCTGGGTGCCTACAAATTTTCTGTCATTCAATGATTTCTACCTATATTTGCACGTGAAAATAAGGAAACAAATCACTTGCATTGTAGCTATTTTTTTTCTCTGTAGCTTCTAAAACTTCTCAGCAAAATTCAGGAAGGGACTGGGCTGCTGCTTGTCTTTTTAACTGGGGAGCTGAGCAGAGAAGCCAATGCTGCAGTTACCCAATCCATCTGTGGAAAATATAAGACTTGGTGCAGATCCCAAGTCCCAGGCCAGTGTCCTGTCTATGAAATCCTCTGACAGTATTTTTTCCTGTTAAGGAAAGCTGTTCTAACAGGAGGTAAAACTGGAAATCCCGTTTTGCAAACCCATTCTGACACCTAGCATTTCAGCTTTTCCAGCAGCTAGGTGTGTGGATCAGGAGAATAGTGGAGTTTTTGAGAAAAGAGCAAAACTGAACCTACTTACAGGATCATGTCAGGCTCATTAGATAGTCCAGTGCATAACTTTGTTTTGTATGTCATTTTAAATTATTTTCTTACTTTACTTTGTGTTTATGTTTTAGGTGCTGTCTTCAGGGCAGTGTTATTTGTCATAACGCTGTGATAGAGAAGGGTGCAGACATCAAAGACTGTTTGATTGGAAGTGATCAGAGGCTGGAAACCAAAGGTAAGTAGAGGAGCTGGTTTCGCAGTGCATTTGTAATCATTTTCAGAAGTTTTTCCTCGAACTTTTACTCCTGCTTCTTCATGAAGTGTCAGTAAATAGTGGCAGTTCCACAGTGTGGTATCTGTAGTATCAGGATTTGGTTTTCATGGAAGGTACAGCTTCTTGGTGTAAGAATTGTTAGGGACTTGCTCCTCTGCAGTTGGCAGAAAGGCTTCTTTGTTGTCACAGTAAAGAACAAGATTGGGTGCTCAGATAGTCTTTTTCCCAGAGACCACAATAGATCAGCCTGAAATTGTCCTCAGCAGAAGGAGCCATTACTTTGACTAGTAATCTTTGTCAGTGTCAGGAGCAATGCAGTCAAATCACTGATCACACAGACATCCTTCTTTTTGTAGATGCTGCCAACCCTTGGTTCCAGTGTGCTCCTATTCACCCTCATCCCTGCAAAAGCCTGAGGTGGAATATTGTACTTGGAGCTGCTATGCTAAGTACTAAAGACAAGGGCAGCTGCATTCAGATTTACTTTACTGGTATTAAATGCTATTTTGGGACTTCAGAGAGGTTAAAACTGTGTGGCCCTCATTTGGGCACAGTTAAGCCATCCAGTGTAAGTGTGCATGGCAAGGTCTTGGTGGTAACCGCCTAAGTGGAACTGTTGATTTGCTGCCCTAAGAGATAATGGGCAGGAAATGTCTCTCGGTGACTGCATCCTGAGCAGAGGGTTTTTTAATGAATATTTATAGTTGGGCTTTGGCAGATCCCTGTTCTAGGGTGTGTGCTGAGGACAGAAGTGATTTCTTTTGCAAGCTCCATGTGAAGTTGTTTAGTCAGTTCAGGATTTCTTTGATCACTTTGTCTTTATGGGTGAATTCCCAATTGCAAGTGTCCTGATACAGAGCAGAGTTTGCACTTACTGTAGTATATTGTAACCTATTTTCAGCTACGTATGATATAAATTTTCCTTTAAATTGCAAACATGAGTAAAAAGGACTCATCAAAATAAAGCATTGATCTTCCAGTTGCAAGTCTCAGATACTGTAGGAAGCACCCAGTGAGTGTTCTGAGCGCTGTGGTCTTGGTCCCAGTATACCAGAGTTTGTGCCTACTAATGGTTTTGCCCATTGCATGAGTCTGTATTAGTGACCCTTGGGAGGTTCATTGCCACCCTGTCACTGATCATTTGCACATTTGTATCCTCCCCTGCACATAGAATCATATAATCATTTAGGTTGAAAACAACCTTTTAAGATCATTGAGTCCAACTGTAAACCTCACACTGCCAAGTCCACCACTAAACCACGTCCCAAAGTGCCACATTTACATATCTGCATGAATCAGTAGGAGAGCTGAATCATGTTGCATAACCTGCAGCACAAACACGGATCAGTTGGTCCTAAGTGATATACGAGTGCCATTCCAAAAGGGCAGGCGATGACCTCTGTTGCCTTCAGCTGATCAAAATGGAGTCAGGTTTAGATCCCCAAGGAGATGGAGTGTAGATTTAGCTAGAATTTTAGTAAATAGGAATATGTTTGATTTGTTTAGTAGATTACATCAAATGGAAATGCCACCCTTTGACCTCACTCACATCTGCTTCAGTAGTCTCTTCCAGGGTGTAGATCCTAGTCTAGTTGATTTTAGTACAAAAACTGTTCATTCTTCTTAGTTGTCCTTGCTGTCCTTCTCTGAAAATCTTTCAGGGTCTGTAGATGGATTTGAAGGGAGAGTAATAGAGTTGTAACCCATCGTTCATTTGCCTGTTCTTGTAGAGTCTACTTCTCACCTCTCTAAAGCTTAAACCCACTTCTTACTGAGTCTGTGGGCCCTCTAGTTGAACTGGTCAGAAACATATGATTGACATTAGCAAAATACATTCAGGTAGATTATGAATATACCATTATGCTGAGCAAGAAAAAACAGTAAAGCCTCAGTTTATTTCCCTGCCTCAGTTTCCTAACCATTCTGGAATTTCTTTGGGCTGGGGGTAAAGTTCTCCTCGGTGGTCTGGGATCTGTCTACAAAGTTCATGACTTATTTCCGGAGCTGTGGAGTCTTTCCAGCCCAGCATGTCACTCCTGACCTTGTCTGGTCCTGTAGTAAACCTGGCCCTCTTTTTTGCTGTGAAAGCATGCCATGACTTCCTTTCCCCTGCCCAAGACTTCCCATATCTCATGCCAAGCTTTTGGTGTGGCCCTGTATGTCTGTTTCCATATTACTCCTTTCATCCAGACTTTGGCTGTGTTGTTCTGTTTGGTAACTTTTACTTTTTCAAACATGAGCCTCCATAGCCAGGTTAGAAACAAACTAGATCTCTTGTGTTGGAGTCAGCTTTTGCTGCAAACTGATCATACATCAGCAGATGTAAGCAGTAGCAGCTGGCCCTTAACCCTAGTCTGGAAATTACATGCTAGAAACCTCCTCACCAAAGCTGCATACACCTTCACAGAAACATAAAAAAATTAAAAGACAGCAGTCTCTTATTCCAAAGCATCAGCCAGGACTCATCAAAGGTAGAAATACCCCTGAATCATTCTACACAGCCCCAAGCAAATCCCACAGTTGACTTTGCTGCAGAACTGGCTGTGTACTCTCTCCTCTGTCCTATGAGTCCTGGCCACACTGCCCAGGCAGCTTGGGGTACAAGAGCTCTTTGAGCCAGTGGTGCACTGACCTCCTTTCATAGAATGAACTCCAGTCCCCTACAAGGAGGATGGCAGGAGAACAGCTACCACAAATGATAGGCAAACGTAACTCAAACCAGCTCTGATCCTTTTCCTTCTGCGGAAGAATATGGGCATATTTAGGGTGGTCCAAATGGTACAGCTGGGAGCAATGGGATTGAATTAAACACAATTTAGGTTGTCTATCTGGAACATTTTAGTAATGATGTGGTCTAGGTTGTGGGATTATCTCCCTGGGGACATAGTGGGAGACCTCATCACTTAATAATGGGCTTGGCAAAGCTCTGGACACCTAAATAGAGGGAATGCTCCAACACTGGTTACTGGAGTAGATCAGAAGCAGCCTATTATTTCAACCTGGAAAGAAAGTTAGAGACACAGAGGGGCCATGTAACTGTCAGCAGTGACATCCCAATCTTGCACTGACTTCAGCCCTGTCATAGTACTGGCCAGAGATGGTACTTTTAAGTTTCTGTTAATGTCAAGGTATGGAGTTTTATTAAACTTCTGGATTTGCAAGCCATGCCTCCTGAGAGCCATACTGTTCTCTTCCTACTGCTTTTATTACCATGCTTAGGAAGGATCCATTTTCCTTCCTCTTTGATACTTCAAATTAAGGAATTTCTAGCAGAGAATTAACAGATGGGCGTTGTGAAAGCTACTTCATGCAGGTAGCAGTGTGAAAAACACATTGGTACCTTAGAAAAAGGAAGTAATTATTAAAGGGATAGGAAATGGCAGGCAGCAGTCCTGAAAGAACTTAATTGCAAAAAGTATTCAATCACTGCTTTGAAGACAGTTATTAGGATCATGCTCGAGCCTTTTTGATGAACCTATTTTTAAAGAGTAGCTCAAAAGCAGCATGTACTCATTGAAGTAGAACTACTGAGAGGGACTGCTGGTGATGTGCCAGTCAAGGAGTCACATGAGTTCTAGAGTCAGTGAGTACAGTTCCCAAAGGAGTCTCTAGGCCAGATTCAGCAGGGAGTATGTTATACATCTGGTATAGGTTAGCCAGGAAGAGGCATATATTGTAAAGTAGCTTAACCTTTATTCAAAGCAACACCAAAAACAGAGATGGTAAAGACACACAGAGGATAGAACTAGTAGAAATGACACAAAACTCACCATCATATCCCTCACCTTCATCTCTGTTGTTGTTGAGGCAGGACTTTTTTATATGCATTAGATATTAGGGAGCCAATGTCATTTGGAGACAGCTTGAGTCATCGCACGCCCAAAAAGTGCATTATAGCAGTGCTGTTGCTGCAAAGCATATGTTCAGAAAGGGAAAAAACACCAGCAGCCAGGATGCTGATGTAATCTTAATTTGGTATCCTGGTACATATTTAGTAGTAGCATTATCTCTGTGACCAGGCTGTAGACTAAGGCTTCACTGTGCTTGTTCCTGTGTAGTTTTTATGCTACCGTATATTTTTATTTTCCTTGGTGTCCTGACACAGTCAACACCCAGAATGAGTAGTGCTTGCTGAATGCAGGGTTTTTCCATATTCTTCATTTAATGTCTGGTTTTAGTTTGTATCTGGAACCTTAATTACTGTACACTACGCAAGAGACAAGATCCTTCCTGCAACGTTTGTCATCTTAATGCTTCACAACTGTTAACAACCTCATTCATGCCTCCTCAGTATGAACATGGTTGATTTTTCCTCCTATTTTACAGAGACCTGAAAGACAGAGAGATTCTGATCATCTTGCCCATTCATTTGGACAGGCCAGCTTAAGTGCTGAAGTTGCATGTTATACATGGCATTTCCTAGCTAGTAGAGACTTGACATTTTAGCCTTAGCATTTTCTTTGTAAATGTTGGAAAGGAAGGTTCAATCCACTCAAAAATCCTCAGCTTTATTACACAGGATGGTACTTGCCTTTGTATGGATCATTAGCAGTGTCAGAAACTTGAACTCCATTGTACAGCTTTTTGCTGCTTCAGCTGATGGGAACTGATAGTAGTGGGTCATCTTCCTTAAGAGGAACTGGATCTGCAGTGGGACAAGAGAAACTCTGCAAGGATGCCCATGGGATCCACTCTTGGTCCTCGGTGTTGAAGGCTGTAGTTGCTGTAGGCATTAGTGCTCCTGGCCCAGCATCAGCCATTGAGCCATAACTACATCACCTGTGTTCTACTTGATCTGACTCCTGCTTGACACTGTGGCTTTGTTCCAGGACCAGATTCATTCTATTCCCAGCCTTTGGTTTTTCATCTAGTCTTTCTCCCATGGAAATTCTTGTTTTTCTCTCTTACTTGGTTATTCCCGGACACCTTCCTGACTCCTACTGTGGTCTGACTGTAGCTGCTATTTCCAGTCTCCTTGCCTAACAGCCCTGTCCTGTATTTGCCACCTGGCACTCACCCCCTGACTGCTTTGCGTCAGGCTGAGTCCCTTTCTGTACTGCTGTCATGTTCTGGCAGGATTGTTCTGGGCACAGGAGAGAAGCAGTTCTGTGTAGAGTGCTGCACTGAAACACAGAGCAGAGATACAAGTGTGGAGGAAGCCCTACCTTCCTTCTGTGCTTCCATGGTTGAGTACTCACTGTGAGACAGTCTCTGGAGCTTTTAGCTGCTCTCCTGAGAACATGTGCAAACTGAGAATTTTTTTTTCCAGAGGCTTATCACATAGCCAAAATTGTGTGGTTTCTCACAAGAACAGAAAAAGGCACATATCCAGCAAGGACTGGCTCCCGTTTCCAATCATTTTCCAAGTCCTGTTCCAAGCTTGGAGTGCTAGGACTTCTCAATGAAACAGAGTGAGATTGTTACATTTTTATGAGGGCCAAAGAGCACATTTTTCTCCAATGTCATCCTCTGAAGGCAGGTAGAGTTTGTGAAACCTCCACAAATGAATGGCTGACTGCTTGTGAAGATGCTTCACCCCAGCCAAGATGTAGCAGGATAGGAAGGGTAGGAAGGAACTTTCTGATGCTCTCACTGTGTTCAAATAGGCTCAAGCATCTGCTCTTGGAAGATGCTGGGTATCTCTTGGTGAAGTCTTCAGGAACTGAGAACACTTAGCACAACACAAGGTCGGGATCAGAAAGCATGCTGCAGTGCAGATGGGAGTTGCGAAAGCTCACAAAGAACAGACACAGACTAAACAGTGCACACATGTATATTGTGCTCTGGGGTGCAAGATTTGCTGGAGATGGTGTAGGAATGGTGTAGATTCATAGCAAAACTGAGAGGTCCATGTGATTTGTTCCCTGAAGTAGTTTAACTACTGAGTATCCCTAACAAAGACATTAGAATGCAGTTAAAACAGGCATCTTTTAAATAGTTGTCATTTTTGTTTTAGTGACTATGCAGAGACCACATTTCTAACTGATCCTAATAAGCCTCTTTTCCAAGTTGTATAAAAATGGTTTATGAGTTTTGGCCTCAGCAGTGGCATAAAACTTCCCTAGAATAGCCATCCAGCAGCTCTTTGTCCTCCCCTCTGCTGCTGGGGACTGTCACACTTGTGCACACTGTCATTCCTAGCCAGGGAAGTTCAGGCTTCCTTGATGAGTGGGTTAAACGAGCTGCCACATTCACAGCATGTTGATTGTGAAGTCTACCCATAAGGCAGCAGTTCATAACCTTGTGGAAATATTTTTACATGCTCCGCACAGAGAAAATAACCACTTGTGCTCTGCTAGAGCACAGCTGTGTGAAAGAGCCAGGAAGAACACCCCAATAGATGCTAAGAAGGAAAAGGGCCCTCTACTTGCATCCAGCACAGTGGGCAGTGGTGTCCAAGCAAATATGGCATCTTTGCCATCTTAGTGGGAAGCATGGACAGTCTTTCAAAGACTGTCATCTCTCAGATACCTGCTGGTAGTTGCTGTGAGGTGGTGATACCCAATGGGAGCACGCTGACTGGTACAATCCAGCCCCTGTCTTAAATCATTTTGCTAGGACTCTGCCCCTACACTAGGACTCCAAGTATGTTCCCCTCCCCAAGGAGCTTGCTATCCTAGACACATTCCTGCAGCTCTTGGTCTCCTTTCCCTTGACTAAACTTTCTCCTAATACCCTGCCCAATCAATTTCCCATACATCTCTCTTTCCGTTTCCTTCACTCCCCCCATCCATCTGCTCCAAGCCACAGTAAATTCATCTCTCTTCAGGCACTGAATTCAGTGTTGCATTTATCTTTGCTCCCAAGACATGTCTATTCCCCAGATGGGTTGAAGGGCGAAGAAGTTAATACTCGTTGAACTATGAGAAAAGCCTCAGCTAAACAAGGTGAGCACCGCACTGTGCAATGGTGGTTGCTGGGGGTAGGTGTAAGAAGATCTTTACTGCCCACCTGTTCCATGGGCTGGAAGCCCCTGCTGTGAGCCAGGACTGATCTGGCTGAAGCTAGCACCAGCCCCATTCCCAGTGCCCCCAAGGTGAGTTGCACATCCCACCCCTGGAAGCATCTAGGATGCCCAGTTCACAGGGAGCATTGCTCTCAGAGACTTACAGGCTTGGCTGATAGCTGAACAGTTGGACTGGTGTGGTACTTGGGAGAAATCTGTGAGATGCTCCTAGCCTTTGGGGCCACAGTGTGGTCACCCCTGATCTCTGGTGATCGTGTAAGTAAAGCATGGCTAGGGAGAGAGCAGGCCTTGACTGGAAAGCCCCACTGCTCTGTAAACACAAACAAATCAGCCCCCATCACCTGTTTCCCTTCTTTATCTGTACATGTAATTTAAAACACCCTCCAGCCTCCCAAAGTCAAGCCTCAGCTGCTTCCCATTCCCTTAAGCCCCTTTAGTTCCCCTCCACACACACACCCCCCACCTGGCTACTTTTCCAGGGCCAACCATCACTGCAGAGACAAGTTGCTCTTCTCTCCCACTCTCTGATCCTTTCTGTCCTGGGTGAATGTGGTAGGAACCACCCACAGCGTGTTTTCGTGCATGCGTTTCTGCAGCCACCCCTCCCCCCGCCTGGTTTTTTAAGTTAAACTATCTCTTGCTTTAAAGAGAGCAAATACACAGCAGTGGCTTTCATCACTGCTGTATAATAGAGCAGTAATTCCGTGCCAGGGACTGTTTTCTATTTTATTTTAAAGGGTTTATAAAACAGTGTATGTAATTGAGTGAGTAAACTGAACGTTTTCTGGAGCCCCTGAGGGCTGGAACTTCGTGGTGGTCCTGGGCCTAGGCCCTAACCCTTTTTTTTTTTTCTCTCTCTCCCTTTTTTTTTTTTTCCTCCCTTTCCCCTCCTTCCCCTCCTGCTTTACAACCCAGCGTTGCCACCAGCAGCAGCAACAGCAATCTGTCTGGGGCTAATTGAGCAAACAACAAGGAGATGCTTTCACATGGCTTTTAAAGGAATGCTCCAGCATCCCCTTTCTGCGAGCAGCTTGGCAGAAGGAACCTGCCAGGAAGGCTGGGGAGTGCTGGGTCCCTGGCCTGCTGGTAGGGTGGGTTTGTGCTGGGCTGCGCAGTCATTTCCGCCCCTCTGTTTATTTGCATTGCAATTTGGTTTTAGCCAAGCACCAAAAAGCTGAGCTGCTCCCCAGCTCTCTAGCTCCCCTTGCCTTGTGTGTATGTTTTTAAGGGGCTAGTGTACAGTATGCATAAACAAATGTCTTCCAAAGCAGGAACGCATATATAACGAGTGACAGGTTTTTGATTTACGCTCAGAAAAATCTCTGTGGACACTCAGTTCAAGCACCCAGGCTGACTTCAGGCCGGGCTGCGTCAGCAAGTTGAAGTAAAGTGCTAATCAGGAGGTTGAATGTGTTGATCAGCTCTGGGTTTGCTTAGCACCAGATGCTCCCAATCTGAGAAGATCTAGTTGAACATGATTTAAGGTTGCAGAGTCCAACTCTAAGGCTTTCTGAAAGTCCTTTTTCTAATTCTGCTTCTTTCTCTGTGGGCTGAATGCATCTGTAACCCTGCCAGTGTCAGATAAAAGGCAGCCTGGTAAGAAATCCCTAATGGGGAGCTGGGGAAGAAGGGAGCTGAACAGCTAAGCATGTGAGGTACTTCTCCCTCCTCCCCCAGAGTTTCAGTCAGAGTTTCTGCATGAACTGAGCTTGCTGGCACCGGCAAGAGCCACTGGCAACTGGCAGCTATGGCTGATAATGAAACGCTATCCGCAGCTCAGCTCTCTGGCACAGGCAGTGGAGTCTGAATTCCCTTCCCTCTGTAAGGAGGGCTTTGGGAAGGGAAGAGGGAAGCAGGGTGAATCCTTATCGGCCTATCACATCCCCTCAGGGTGCGGAATCGGGCTTTGTTTCTAGCAAAACCATTCCCTTTATCGCGTAAAAACTTTCTTGTGGATTTGAGGCAGGCACATTCATGTGTTTTCTCTTAGCCTGTAGAAAGAGAAATGAGTTTGATGATTTCATGCCTCAGTCTCTGAGGTAGCAGTGACATACAGGACAGGCCACACATGCCCGCTTTGGGGAATCTGGGCTGCTGCAGGGATCACAGCGGAGAGCAAACAGGTAGGGAGATGAGGACATGTGTGCTCTCCTTTCCCATGTGGCTTTGGCTACTTAAACTCCCTAAACTCACTGCTGCCTCAGTTTCCCCATCTGTAAAATGGAAATGCTCTTATGTGCTCACTCTCAAAAAGCATTTTGGACTCATTAGGTGTAAAATGCAATATTTCATAAGGCAGCTGCAAGCATGTCAGTGGAAAATACAAATAGTACCACCTCTGCAACAAAGTATGTGATAGGGCCCATCCTGGTTCTGCACGTTTAGGACAGTGCAGGATGCTGTCTGAAATGAAGCAAGAAGTTCCTTGTTAAAAAGTATTGCTACAGATAACCTATATATAGAACCACAAATTGACATGGCTCTTTATAAACCTAGATGAAGACATGCTTTATCTGCAGAGGCATAATGTAATTACTCTCACTGGATGGTAGCCAGGGTCTTACTCACATCACAGAAATCAACATGATAGGTAGTCTGCTTGGAGGAGGTTCAGGAATGGAGTCACAGGAGTTGCTACAGGGCCTGTTTGAGATATATTGGGAAAGTTGTTGGGGATGAGGAATGTTACAGCAAGAAGTGCTGCAGGTTGGATTTGAGGTACCTTGGCAAAGCTGTGTGGGGTCCAGGACGGGAGGAGAGAGGTGCTAAAGGCTGGACTTGGGGCTATTGGCAGAGCTGCACTGGAGAGATTGTGTGGTGCTACCTACATCACACTTGCACCTGGCACTTGTACAGTCAGTCCCTCATTTTCTTGAGCATTGCATCCAGCTCTGCTCATCCTGTCCAAAGTGCTGAAGACTGGGCTCCACTTTTCAGCTTTGAGCTCCAAGATTCTAGAATGAGGCTCCAGAATTAATTATCAGTTGTCACTAAATAACCTGTGCAAAGAACTGAATAACTCCATCTGATGCCAAAGGTGAGAAGCAGCTCCTTGATCTCCTTATTTCTGCCTTCACAAAGGGTCTCTGAAAGGCAGTCATGTGGCTGACCCAACTCTGTCCTCCATGCTGAGGAGACAGGAGGATCCATATGATTATGGGGTCAGGGTTGTAGTGGGAAATTATCTTGCTGCAGTCCAAGATTCATTGAAGTTTATAGAACAGGTTTTGGTCAAACTGTTTCTGGAGCAATGGTTTGCATGGTACAAAGGTAATGCCTTGAATTCTAAACCAAGAAGAAGCAGCATTGACCTGGCCAGTTTGGGGATTGCCAGAAATATCTTAATTTAGCCAAAGGTTGCATGTTTATTGTTTTGCAGGAGTCTTGCAAAATCCGCTTCCCTGAGGGGAGAGTTTTAGGTGGGTAAATAAATCACAACTTGTTATTTCCATCATCCTTGTCTATCCACAGCCACTGTTGTGTAAGGTGTGGGAGACAACACAGCCTCCATCAGTGTATCCCAACACCTCATAGGCTGTGATGCTTTATCCCAGGCTCCAGAACCAATTGTTGTTCCTAATGTGCAGCAGGGGAAATAGAGAGCCTAGGGGCACGGGTCAAATCACCTGAGCTCCACCTGAATAGGTGTCCAGCTCCCAGAGAGCAATTTAGATTCACCACCTCCCCCCACAGTACCCTGAGGACACCCTCTTTGAATACACCGTCTTTGTGTCCTGCTCTGAGGCCACACGTTTGGGTTTTTTAGGCACTGGGCTTTCAGTTTCGTGGTTTTATTATTTTGGCTTTAGATCCCTTATTTGCAGTCCTTCCCTGACAAGCTGGTTTTGCATTTTAAAGGGAAGGCTTTTTCAGTACAGTGCATTAACAGTGCTGGGGTAGGGACTGGCACATTAATGTGTCCATTGGGACTGTGCAGAGCTCCTGGGAACAGGCAAAGGAGTGACCTTGTAGAAATTGCCCCTCCAACAAATTGACTCCATAGGAGTGTGAGAAGGCCTGGCCACTATTACCCTCAGAGGTGATAACTGTGCTCAGAAACTTAGCTTCATATGGATACTTATGGAGAGGCTCTATACAGATCTTAATCACAGACAGAGAAGTCAGGTTTATATTAAAAAAAAAGGGAAGGGACTTTTTTTTTTTTTAAAGCTGCCACAGTTGAGTAGGGATTGCTGAGATCTCATGGAAGTGATGACCCCCTGATGCTGAACAGCCCTTCTCCTCCCCAGCCTCTTGCATTGTGAGGGTGTACAGCATTCTTCAGGGCCTGGGTGGATTACTGATCTTTAATTTTGTCAGATCATCTTGTTGGATGTAGATAGTTCTTTGCCTCAACCTATGTGTATGCCTGTCAGCAGCAGCTGTGACTTCTGTTACGATACATATATGTGAGAATGCTCATTAGAGAAATCTCCTGATGTTTAATCAGTTGTTTAGGCTTTTACCTGTCTCTGGGATAGTCAGAGAGATGCTGGAGTCCAAAGAAAGTAAGCAAATCCATGTTTGAGTTCCCCCAAATCTGCTTTTCTCATTTATTTAAAGTTGCAGATTTGAAAAATGCAAGGTCTGAAACACTGCTGCAAAACTCAATTCCTCTTCTTTTCCTCCCTCTCTCTTTTCAGCCAAACATGTTAATGAAGTCATTGTGGGCACTGAACAGCTGATGGAGATATAACCCAAGTAGGTTTTAAAGATGATTTTATGGAAGCCAGCAGCAGAACCAGATGTTCAAGCATCGTAAGATCATCCATACGGATCAGTACTGGCACAGTTTACCCTGTCATTGCTCCTTTCCTGTTCAGCTTTATATTTATGTCTTAATAAAGAAGTATTTACAGAGTGATGTGTCCCTCAGCCCCTCCTCCCTCATTGGGATGCACGCGGGTTTGTGCTGGGGGTAATATCGGTTCCTGCACGCTTGGCGAACGCACTGTACTTTTCCAGCAGAAGAGAGAGCGGGGACCACACAGACTGTGCCCACTCCAAAGAATGACTTAGCTGCCCTCCCTGTGGTGTAAACCACGTCCCTGCAGTCCTGCACCACCGTTCTTGGGCCTGGGAGAAACTGCTCAGGATGCTGTTTGTGCATTTCATCAACGCAGCAGGCAGGCAGTTAAACACAGCCTAATACAAGCTGCTCTTTGCAGCCTGGCAGCTTCACCAGCCGCCTCCTCCTCTCTCTCTCTCTCTCTCTCTCACGATGCTACCCCATAGCATAGAAGTGTTTAAGATGCACCTCTTCTGTAATGCAGTTGAGGAGTTTGGCACCCATTTCCATAAGGGCTGAGTTTGGTCCGTTACTTTGAAATGCTGCCCAAGGGCATGCTGGAGGGCTGGGACAGTGCAGAGGGGAAGTAGGGCATAAGCAGTGGGTGCTCTCTGCCTTATTTTGGTGGTTCTTTCACTTGATCATCTAGGTGATCTGGTCTGTGAGATGAGTCGAGTACACTGATGTGAAATGCACAGCCTTGTGGTCAGGGGCTGTGCCAGGGCTGTGAAGCACCTGGATGGGATTGAAACCCAAACTGTTCTTTTAGATTTATGAATTGGACACAAGTTCCTACCTAGAAGCTGTTTATTAGAATCTAATAGGATTCAACATGACATTTATCTGCCCCTGGCAGTTTGACATCCAGAGGTGCTTACAGCAGCTGGCTGGGATGATATTTCATTAACTGAAGTGATAAATTTTAAATGTGAGTTTCATGGGCACTGGTGTCCCCTGAGGAAAATTACCATTTCCTAGCAAATTTGACAGGAGAAGGATTATAATCCAGATGTTCCCTGAGTTTTATAAACAAAATCCCTCCTCTAAAAGACCAGATTGGAATGGAAAGTATGGGTAAGGATGAGCTTTAAGGCCTTTGACAAGCTGCAGAAAGAAGTGTGCTGCAGTTCAGCTCCAGCTTTGTACTAGAGGTTTTGCCTTGTGTATGTGTGCAAACACATTCCTAAAGTACAGAGCCTTTTTCATCCAAGGATCGCAGAGGCTTTACAAAGGTTAATTAAAGAGAGTTCTTGTCTCTGTGTGAGGCAAAGGAGTGAGGAATCCATTTTGGGTGTGTAGAAACAGAAGCAGAGCAGAGTGTAATTACCTGGCTTTGGATTCTACCAGAATGCTGTGGCAAAGCTGAGAGGTCTGCAGGGACTTTGACTTATGGTCCTTTCCCTTAAACACAAAGCCTTCTCCCTTTTTTTTAAGGATACATCTTAACTTCTAAAAAGTCCACGTCCCCTTACTTAACAGCTACAGCTTTACCTCTTATGCCTTAATTGTATGTTAAAGTTTCAGTCCTTTTGTTTAGCTAATTTAAGAAGAGGGTGGAGGGCTCTTTACTGTGTCGGTTAGAATTTAGCATTAATTTAGTGTTCTCTGACACTTGAAAACCTGGCCGGGATTTGAGGCATTTTCTTTTCCTTTTTGCCTTTACGACCTGCAGGTGTTTGGTGTGAGATAAAAGTAGATCCCAAAGTGAGATTTCACAGCACAAATTATCAAAGTGAAGATTCATTCTTGATGTAGTCTACGTGTGTGGCAGTAATTATGAAAAATAATTCAGGATAATAGGGCCTTCAGGAATCCCAAGGCAGGCACCAGGAGGTTAACCCTTCCTCATCTAACCTGGTCTCCACGCCGCTATCATCATCAGGTGAGGAAATGATAGGTTGAGTCAGGCATATTTATAAACCAAGTGATAAACTTTATGGCCTTCAAGAAAATTAGAGAGGTGACCAGGGAAATGAAGTTCTGTTCCCAGGTAGTTTTGGATGTGACTTTTTCATCCTAAGTTATACAGACCTTTGGAAAGGTGATACTGGTACATGCTGCTCAGCAGCTTTGAGGACGTGAGTCACCTCTCACATAGCAAGGAAGTCGTCTCATTTTGCTGCTCTGTCACACCAAGGCAGCTGAGCGTTACAGACCCTGCCCATTACGGTGCTGTTAGCACCAAGGCAGTGCTTTGTAGACAGTGTTTTCCTGGAAAGATGGAACTTCCCAAGTCTGCAGATTCTGATGCTTTCTGGACAGGCTTTCTGAACACTTCCTTGGCAGATACGGCTGGGATTGATGTGAGAAGGTTCTTGCAGTGGCATGTCACATGCTGCATCTGCACACAGTAAAGCAGGGGCTTGCCATGATACCCAACGAGGTCCCCCTCTGGCCGCACCTCTGGCTCCAGGGTTTCACTGAGCAGTGTCCTTCCAGCAGCTTCTAAAACGCTTTTTCTGTTGCCAGGGCAGCAAGTTGGCATTGGTGCAGAGCCCAGCAGCAGCATGTGCACACCTGGCCCATGCTTATTCCTATGGCTCCTGCACCCTTATCACATCATGACAGGGGCACCTGAAGCTCTACCCCTTGCCCTGACTACTGTGAGAGGTGGGCATCACCCACAGCTGCTTTGCAGCAACATGCTTCCCAGGATGTTTGCAGTCAAGCCCATTTGTAAGACATATTTGGGAAAAGTATGGCAGTTCCAGATATCCAGAGCCACAGCTCTCCTCCCTCATCAGTTCACATCTGCTTTTGCGGGTGACTGTTGTGATTTTTCAGGAAACAGCAGATGATCTGATCACTTCTGCAGCCAAACTGAAGTGGATGGCTCCCATCTTCCTGGCAGCTTTGGAGTGGAAGCATACAAGGGAGAGGCAAGCAGCCAGTCATTCTCAGGAACGGTGGGCTTCTCTCTCTGGTTATGTTCAAATGGACACAAAACCTTCTTTGCCCCCAGGCTTTGATCTCAGTTTTGGGACACTTTTTTGGCTTATGGGTAGGAAGGGGAGAGGAGTGCTAGGCTGAGCTGTCATGTGGCCACGGGTCTGGCTCCCCCATCACCAGTCAAGTTGATGCTATGTGCAGCCCTAACAATAGGACTCTCCTGATCCTCTTGGAACTGGGCATCATGAAGGCTCACCAGTCTGGTGAGTCACTGCCTCCAGTCTCCAAAGTTTGTCATGCAGAGTGGTGTTGCTGCTGCTGGTTTCTTTGCTATCTTCTAATCCCCAGTTTCCTTCTTCTGGCTGACTGGAAAGAGTGGTTTTTACCATGCTCTACTCATCCTTTGGACTTTGCTAGTGGGACCTTCTTACCTTGAGAGACAATAATTTTCCTTACAAAACCCTGCAGGTCAGGGAACACCAGTGTTTTCAGGAGGTACTTTGCTGCCTCCACACTGGCTCAAATCCACAGCAAGGACCAGTGGCTACTCTGGTCCCTACCCTGGGGTCTTGCTAGGAGCAGAGTTAGATCAACCCCCCTCACAGAGGAATTGCCAGCAGCAGTGTGATGACCACACATTGCACAGTGCGCGGTGTAACCCACGGTGCCACTGGTCTTGGGACACCACAGTGGCCATCATTGCCACCTTCCTGTCACATATGGCCATTCCTGTGGCCTTTGGTCACCTGGTTTAAAGGACTGAAGATTGCAGTGGGCAGTTGAGGCCAGGTCCCTTGCCATTACAAGCTGTCCACCATGCCCCATCGAAGGAGCACAGGGCATGTGGCCTTTCTCACTGGGCAACCTGGAAGCTTAATTCAGGGGCACAGAGGTTCCCTAGCCAGGGTCCAGCACCCATTAAACCCCTGAGCACCCCTGCAGTAGCCAGCCTGCAGAGTCTCGCTCACCCTCAGCCAGGCAGCTGATTTCTGGGTCCTGTTGGTTTTCACTCCATCTCCTGGGAGCCAAGGTTCACAGCCACGCCTGTGCCTCCCAGACAGGCCGGCAGACAAGAACTTCCTTCCAGGCCCTATAGACAGACATTTTATATACGTTAAAATACGTGTATATATAAATACAGAAAGCAAGAGCTTGGGAGAGCTTGAGTCTAAATAAACTTGTATGTTTAAGGCTTTTAAAATGCTAATGTTGAGTTTCGNGACAGCTGATGAGCTTGGATTGGTGCCTTTACAATCCAAGGCAAAAATGGGATAGTTTGGGAAGGAAAAAGGGATTTTCTTGTTTTTGTTTTTAGTAGAAAATAAAAGAAGCTGCCTTCCTATTTGCCTCCCTCCCCCAGCGCCAGAGCAGGGAACGACTGGTGTTGTATGCATAAGCTATTCCTTTGTGCAACATCTAAATGGTTAATTGTGTTTGAGGAAGATGTACGGGCGAATGGAGGGACCACCCAGCAAGAGACAGACAAGAAAGAGCGATCTCTGAAATGTTTAACCAGAGAGAGAGAGCAAAGTTGTTTAAAAATATTTAATTTACAACATTCCACACTGCTGATTATAAATTGGCCGTCCAAAAACACTGCTGCGTGCAGGGAGAGATCCAGGCAGCATGAAACAAATTCTTGTGATTGTTTTTCCTATCTTCCTCCCTCCTTTCCTTGGGGAGTTTAACCCCATGGCAGGATGTGGGTCACCCCAGGCAGGGAAGGCATGACCGCTGTCCTCTGGGACCACAAGCTTCCTGGTGCTAACACCTGCACCTGGGGCCAGGGCACAGCCGCCTGCCAGTGCTGGGAGAACTGGAAGGAATGGTGAGGAATGACTGGCAATGCTGGCAGCAGTTATGGGCACATTTGAGATAACTGGCAGGTAAAGGTCTCACAGCCCCTTTCCTCTCATTTTTACCCCAGCACTGGGATTCCCACAAAGCATCCAGGCATGCTCCCAGGCAAGGAAAGCCACAAATCCCCTGGAGATGGGTTGGGACAACTGAAGAGCCAAACCTGGTCCAGCTGTCCTGCACACGAGAGGTTTCTCACCACCATGATGGTGCCCACTTTTTGGGTCAGTGGCACTCGGCCATATCATCAACCATTCCCAGCAGAGCCAGGAAGGAGCCAGAACCTGGGCCCTCACGGGGTCATTGAGCAACAGCAGCATCTCTCCCCCTTCAGGCCTTTCTGCAAAGGCGGTGATTGGTGTCAGATGCCGGGAATAAGGGATTTGGCTGCACTCTGCTTACGGCTGCTGCTGATCCATGGCTGTCTTTGACGCACCCAGTCACCCCAGCTCTCCTCCACCCTGAACAAAGAACTGAGGCTGCTCTGTGAGGAGGGACAGTTCTCTCTGGGTGGTGGCCAGGCTGTCTCACCCATCACCTGGGGATGGCTTCTGCTCCCACCATAACCTCCCTTCCAACCTTCATAGTCCTCATTCCTGCCATGGCTAGGGAGGTCTAGGAGAGGATGCTACTAGGTTCCCTACCACACTATCCCCAGGAGACTGGGCAGGCAAAGGATGCACATAGTGAGGCTCATCACCTTCTTCCCAGCTGGCACCAACCCTGCACTTTCCACCTACATGAATGTCACCCAAGGGTCTGGAGAGCCACCATGCCTAGAAAGGTGCCAGGGAAGGGGCAAACGCACAGTTCTCCAGCTAGTGGCCCTGCATTAGAAGGGATCTGAGCAGAGCTGAGGGACAGGGGGATGCAAAAGGAGCCAGGATCCAAAAGTGGTGCCTACTTCTACTGGAGATCCCTCCTTGCATCTCCTTGTAGATCCTGCTTTGGAGAGCAACAGCCTGGGTACTTTCACATCCCTGCTCACCTAGGACACCAACCATGAAGCCAGCCCCCTAGGAGCTCTGGGGAGCTCCAGCCACTGGGGAGGGAAGGGGTCTTGCCCGCTTCTGCCAGCTTTCCTAGCAAGAAGGGGGCACAGGGAGGGCTGCACAGGCTCTTCACTGGGGACTGATGCAAGCTTCCTAACCCCTAATCAGCTGGGAAGCCTCAATGGCCACCTGGGTGCTTCCTCGCGTGCAGCAAAGGCCTGTGACAGCCAGAGGAGCCGGGGTGGGTTTGGCTGCTTACCGTGGTGGTGAGCTCTGCTCTCGGTGGCTGAACTACTCTGGGCCCTGCCATCCCCAGCCGGTGCCGGGAGCGAGAACAGAGACAAAAGAGCTTGTGTCCGCCTGCCAGCAGCCTGCCCCGCCGAGCGACCGCCCGCCCAATTAAACCGTGCCCACTTCCCATGCAGCAGGGGCGCCCAGCATACTCACTGGCCCCCTCCTACCACCCACCAGCCCAGGGGGACCCCCACCCTGTGGGTCCTCCCCTGCCTACCCTCAGGCGCCAGCATGTTGGTGGCCCTTGCCAGGCAGCAGTATGCTCCCTCTGTGCCCTAGCAAGGACATCTCCAGTGGCTCGTGCTGGGGATGGGTGACTCCATCCATAAGCATCTCCATTTCCCCCACTTTCCTTGCACCCCGGGGCTGGCAGCACCCACCAGCAAAGACAGCGGGGTGCTGAGCATCCCTCCCTGCTGTCCCTAAGGGCCAGGTCAGGATGAGACCTGGCAGCAGCAGTCTCTGCCGCGGCAGGAACATCCCCATGCCCCGTCCCGACCCGCGGGACTGGTGTCACACCCATTTAGCTGGCTCCGAAAATCCCTCGCCCTGACACCTTGTTAAATACCCACCAGGGGTCACAGTTCCTGGGTTTCTTTTTCCTGTTTTTCCTTTACCCCGCTGAGACGTTTCGGTTGGCAGGAGCTCCCCCCTGCTATTAGGTATCTTTCGGGGAACAAGAAACCTAGATCACTTACAAATTAATTTAGAGTTAAACCTACAGAAAATGAGAAACATGCTGCCTTGCAGGAGAGAGTGCTTGGCTAGCAATCAAGAAAAATACATCGAAACCACCCGATGCGGCATGCTCAGAGCGGCTGGAAATGGGGGGCTGTGCACTCAAGGTAGCCATCGACTGTATTCGGGTGCATTTTAATGGGGCTACAGCCTTTCTTTCCAATTAAAACCGTAGCAAACAAACAAAAGGGAGAACCTGCTCCCCGGCATGCGAGGGGACACGTGACAGGACCTGGGAAAGGCCAGGGTGTGGAAGGAGGAGGTGAGGTGCAGTGCTTCGCCAGCACAGGTGGGGACCAGCTGTGGGCACTGCTTGCCCCATGGTGTTTGCATGCCTTCACACCAGCATTTCCCCATTGACGTGTCCTCAGGGCTGCAGCAGCTTGTACGAGCGCTGGTACCCAAGGGAGTACACTGTGTCCCCTTCCCCCATAGCGCCTTGTAGGCCCTCCAGCAAGGGGTCGGGGGTGGACCCCGAGGCCTCTGGAAGGCAGGTGGGTGGGAGCAGCCGCCGGTGCCAGGCACTCCCGGAGGGTCACAGGCACGGAGTTGGCCGCCACCGAGCATTGTGTCTGCGGTGCAAGCGGCTGTGTCAGGAGGGGGCTGCATGTTGGAGGCCGGGGCGGCGGAAGAGCAGTGATAAGATAAAAGGTCTGCTTTCCCATGCCGAGAAGCTTGGGGGGGCTGGGGGTGGGTCGCGGAGCGAGCGCCGAGGCCACCCAGGTTTCAAGCGCTCGGCCTCGGCGCCTGACCCCGGCACATTCAGAGAGCACTTCCTAAATTTGTCTCCTGTGTTCCTGACTCACAAGCAATTTCCTCACCCATAAAACGGCGTCGGCATGAAAGGACTGGCCGGGACACCAATTACTTGTCACTGTTTTACCATCCCGCTGCTCACCGGTTTGCAGCCCCTGGCGATGCCTGGCCAGGATCTGCTCCCTCCCCATGGAGCCTCTCTGCCCTATGCCCACATGGGGCGGTCAGGGTCCCCTGTGCTGTGAGGAAGGTACCATGAGGTAGAGGGATCTCCAGTGCCCAGCACTTCGTGGTGCCCCCAAGTAGAACCATCCCAGTCTCAGGTGCTCCTGGGTGTCCTGAAGGCATCTCCCAGGCCAGACTGCAATTAGGGAGAGGTCAATCATCCCCAGGTGCCTCAGTCCCTCACTGTTGTTGTCCCTGTGCTGACATTATCCCCCTGGTTTTGAAGATATTTCTGTGTAACTGCATGGGAGGGAGCCAGTCTTCATCACCACTGCTGTGGTGGCACCAGGCTCACTACTGAGCATGACCAGTGGCCCTGCCATGAGGCACACAGCCCCATGTTGGCACAGGGTATTGCCATCCGTGTGCCTCCATGCCCTGCCTTGTCCCCACTCCCTGTGCTTCTGTGTACCCTTAACTGTCAGCCCCCAGTCTCCCGAGTGCTGTCTCCATCACTGGCGTATCTCCAGCTGCTCCTGTGTCCAGGGGATGCAAACAAGGAGAGGCTGGTGCAGAGGAGCAGAGAGTTTTGGGGGTCTCAGGTGGGTCTGAACACAGCTAGGGCACCTGGGAAGCCCCCATCTGCCTCCCAGGAGCATGGAGATGCTGTGCAGCTCCAGACTTCCCCAGCAGCATGGAATCTTCGTGCTGGCAGTGGGTGAGGTTTGCCCAGCACCACAGCAGCTGCTAAACAGGTTTTATGGTGGGATTTAGGGAGTTTTCTGCTGGGTAATTGATTTGCCCAGGCAGTAAAAGATCAAGGCATGGGCTCAGATGGTGGCTCCTGGCATCTACCCACTGAGTGGGCCAAGGCACAGGCAGCTTGGGGCATGTCCAGGCCCAGTGGTCCCCAATGCCATGATGCACAAAGTGGGGTGTTGCAGCCCCATAACAATGAGGCAAGTGCTACGGGTCTGTTGAGGAACCTCCTTGCAGCAAC
>VWZX01004666.1:4594635-4641387 GCA_013399015.1 Galbula dea
CCACCCCCGCATCCTTACATCCCCCTCTCCAACCTCACCACAAAACAGCCCCCAAAGGAGACAAAAGGGGCTGTTTGGGGACCTGCCACCTGCTAGTCCCCATCCTACAATACCGCAGTAAAGAGGCACCAAACAAAGGCCTTAAAATCCTAAAGGGGCCCATTCATTAGGGTGACAAAGGGGGAAAGAACTACATTATCATAATTAATCCCGGTGCTGGCGGTGGGTGGCAGGGCTCTCTGTCTTCCAAGGTGGTGTGGGGACGGCTGGTGTCACCATGTCCACACGCTATTGTGCGCCATGGCCTTGCGGGGCTTAGGCGGGTTTTAAGCTCTGTAAACACCGCAGGACCCCCCCATGGCTGTTGGGGATGCCATCCTCCCCCCGAGCCCCTCCCTAACCCTGGCTGTTTGTCTGTTTGCTCCAGATCCCCCCAAAATCCCAGGACTGGGATGAGTCCCTCAGCCATGGCCCCTCGGTGCACCTGCCCCCAGGACAGCCAGGGACTGGGGAAGAGCCTGGACCCCCGAGTCCTGCTGGCGGTGCTGGGATGAGGTCTCACTGGCTATGTCTCCTGGGTTGTGTCCCATTGAGAATTAGCCCAGTCAGGATGTGTTAGGGACCCCTCTGCTCCCTCCCATGGTCTTTCCCTGGTCTTGGAGATGGGGCTTTAACCCTTCCTTTCTATCTCGGCCATATCTGGGTGAACTAGATAGACTCTGACTTGACAATAAGCTTTTCTCCCCATTCTTCAGCCTCGTGCTGCCAGGAAGGCACAGGGAAACTGAGGCACAAGGCGGCACACAGGGCTGTGTGGAGATTTCAAGGGATGTCAGTGCCTCATCTCTAATCCCCTCGGGTAGGTGCTGCCTCTCTTCTCCATCCCTTGGGACACAGCATGCCTTGGAACATACCTGGTGCTGGCTGGGGGAAGCAATAGGACAGGGGACACCCTGACACCGCCTGTCCACCTGAGTGGGCCCTCCCTGCACCTCCAGCTCTCCGGCCACCCCGGTAGAGGTCCAAGTGTTGGGTGTTGCACAGCTCTGGGGTTCTTGGGAGCCTGCGGCTTGCTCGGGGCCACGGCTGGGCGGGCTGTACCGGTGCTTGGGAGAGCACCATCTGGTTTCCAACTAACAAACGCCCAACGCTGGCTCCCGGCAGAGGAGTTTCTGCTGCGGTGGCGGCTGTTTACAGCGTGCCGAGGCTCTGGCACGTCCCTGCCAAGTCCCCTCTGGGAGCAGGGTTCTGGGGCTGTGTCGTGGACGTGCAAAGCCTGGCTCCACACCCCATACCCTGCCCAGTCTCTGCTTGCCTGGAGGATGCCACTGCCCGCGGAGGCCGTTGTCCCAGGCTGCCCGTCCCCAAGGAGTGCCCACTGCGGTGTGGCTTCTGCCCGCGGGGATTTTCCCATTCCCTTTGCTCGACAGGCTGTGCCACCCCCATTCTGGGTGCTCGGTGGGTGCGGTGCCCTGCCCTCCCCGGCTTCCACTGCATCCTGCCAGCTCACCCTGGCATCTGCCCGGCGCAGGGATGAGAGGCAAGGGGTGAGTGTGGGCAGGGTCCCTGAGTGGCTCTGGGGTCCTGCCTTGCACCCACAGCTCTTGCAGCCATCAGTGCCGCAGAGACACTGTGCAGGGTGGGGGCTGCGTGGAGCCATTTGCCTTTAATTGAATTTATTTGTTACAACCCTAAACAATGTAAAGCAGGCTTCTCCCAGCCTCCAGCTGCCTGCCTGCCCATTAAAATACCATCTAGAACAGCAAATCCCCCCTCCCGCCTTGATATAAAACAGCCGGTCAGCAAGAAGCAGCAAGCGAAGTCTCCCTGTGCGCAAGCCAATCCCTCACTCCGCCTCCAGCTCCCCCAAGGCTGGTGGCCCACAGGGCTCCAAGTCCCCTCCCAGGTGGCTGTAGGGGAAATAAGGTGTCTGCAGGGTGACCCAAAGCCCCTGGCTCATAGCAGATCCACTGTCCAGGAGCCCATCACTATGGCGCCAGGGCAGGGGCAGGCTGAGCCGCATCCTGCCCATAGGCGTTTTCCAGTTGGATTTTCAATCCACCAGTGTGGCAGGATCTGGCCCTGTCGCTGGAGTTGTCACCCCCCTGCAAAGTCTGGGATCTTCAAACTGGCCGTCCTCCTGTTGTGCCCTGCACCCTCACCTGAAGTGCAAGTCACCAGGTCGTGATGGTACCAGCTGCTGACATGGCCACCTGGGTTCTGGGGACACAGCTGGTCCTGGCGACCACGGTGGTAGTGGGTGAGCAGTGGGACAGGGATGCATGGCACAGAGCACACAGGCCGCCGGGGTGATCCTGCCACAGACTGTCCTGCTCATGGTTCTTGTGTGGCACAGCAGCCACATACTGGCATGGGTGGGCCATGATGGTGTCATGGAAGCTGGTCCTGCACCACCAGGATCCAGGTCCCAGGAAAACCCTTGGTGCCCTTGGATAGGGCAAATCCAGATCAGCCCTGGGCCCAGGTATACAATGAGTGGGTCTCCACTGACCATCCCATAACTTTTTCACATACATTGATGCTAGTTCCCTGTCTGCAGGGCACTGGTGGGAGAGACCCAGGTGGAAACCAATGGTGACAGGAAGCAGATGGAGAACATTGCTCAGGGGAACTGGCGGTGCTGGAGAGGAGGACAACAATTTAGTTTTTAAAAATTAAGTTCATAACAAGCAGCAGCTGCCTGGAGGTAGTGCAGGTCCACTAAGGAAGAGGAATGGGTAGGGCTGCTAATAGCAATCAGGCAGCAGAAGTGCTGAATAGCTGTTTCCCTTCTGTATTTGAGGACACGCCAGATGCTAAAGGCCTATCACTGGACAAAGAGAAACCTTTTACGTGCCACCAAGACCCAGGAGAGCTCAGCAGCAGTGAGTTGGGCTGGCATATGCCTTGCCTGGGGTTGCAGAGGAACTCATTTTATTTATTGGGGTTTTCCCCCATTTTTTGACCAGTAAGGAGACACCAGGCTGAGCATCACCATCATTGCTCCAGGGGACCAGGGTGGACAGTGGGGATGGGGGATGCACGTGGAGGGGGTGCTGCTCCCTGTGGGTTTATTGACTCCCCTCTTGGGTGCCCTCAGGGCACTGTTCCTGGTGGGAGAAACACAAGGTCTGTCCAATAGAGACTTGAGGAGTGTGTAAAATGAGCAGAGAAATAACCCCATTTGCCCTGCAAATTATTGGTGCCATTTACCCTTTGCCCTTTTGCTAGCTCACTGTCCCAAGGATGGGGGTTCTGTGCCATCCTGCCTCCAGCCCTGGGGTGTGGGGCTTGGCTCCCCATGGAGGTGGATGGGGCAGCATTTATGGCCACACTCAAAGAGTAGGTATCTTCCTGCACCTCACTATGTCCCTCGGAGAAGGCAAAGGGCACTGGGGCTGGGAGGGACACTCTGCTTTTGGGAGGAGTGGTGGTTTGCTCTTGGAAAAAGGCATTCTGGGGGTACTTGGTCCTTTGTGGGAGGACACCTGGTCCTGAAAGGGAGGGTGTCCATCCCTTGGGATGGCTATAGGGAAGATGCACAGCCTCTGGGAAGGGGCTGCCTATCCCTTGGGGCAGCTGGGGGCCTCTGCCCAAGACTGACAAGGGATATGGGGGGAAAGCCTGAACCAAGGAGCGTAGCTATGGGTAGTTGCCCATCTTTTGGGAGAGGCTGCAGGGACACACCCTGCTACTGGGATGCCCTTGGGAAGGATGTTCATTCCTTGTGGCAGCTTCTCACCCTTGCAGGGTTTTCTGTGGGAGAAGGGTAATCATTCCTGGGAGCCTGTGGGGAGGATGCCAGTGTCCGTCCTTGGGGGATAGCTGTGGGGGGCTGCCTACCTTTAGGGGTGTGGTTACAGGGGGATGCCCATCCTCGAGCATGGCTGCTGGGCAATGCCCTGCTTGTGGGGTACCCATCCTTTGGGGGATACCTATAGGGAGGATGCCTGCTCTTGGGGATGTGGTTATAGGGGAATGCCCATCCTTAGGGGTGGCTGTGGGGAGATGCTTTGCAGATGATATTTGCTATAGGGGGTATCCATCCCTTGGGGATTGCTGTGGGAGATGCCAACCCCCAGAAGTGGCAGTGTGGGGGTGGCGACCCCCGCGGTGCGGCTGAAACGGGGGACAGGGGACCAGCCGATCCCTGGGGTTCCCTGAACAGGGTGTGTGGGGATGCTGCCGCTTCCTGGGGCAGGAGGCTGAGGGGCAACCCCGGGAGCAATGGGTTTGCCCACGGGAGGGGCGGGCCGGACTGGGCCTCCCCCGGTGCCGCCGCCACTGCGCTCCCCCCCGCGGCGGGGCCGGTCCAGGCCGTGCCGGGTGGNGGCACCGCCCGCATGGGGGCCGCCGCGCTCGGCCCCACATAACGGGGGGGTGCCCAGCCCCGCCAGTCGCCACGCCATGCCGGCCGAGCCCCCCCGCTCCGCGCCGCCTCCGCCGCTCCGCGCCGCCAGCCGCAAGCCGCTGCCTGAGGTAAGGGGCGAGCACCGCCAGCTCCCGCGGGGGAGCTCTGGCCTTGGGTGGGAAGGGGATTCGGAGAGCTTGGAGGGAAGGCGGAGGATCCCGGGGCGGGTGTGTATGTAGCCCCCGCGTCCGCCTGCTCGGAGACTCGCTCTCGCCCCGGCATCACGGGTGCCCGAGGGGTCCCGGCTCCGCAGACCACGGAGCGTAGTTGCCGCGGGATCTTGCCCGCTCGGGTAGGGACTCCCCTTTATCATCTCTCAGACTGATTCTCGCCCTCTCCCTAGGGTAGGGCCGTGGGCCGAAGGGCCCCGCAGTGGCTGCGGGCCCGCTTTCAGGCGCTGCTCTTTGCCCTGGGCTGCCGGATCCAGCGGCACTGCGGGAAGGTGCTCTTCGTGGGGCTGCTGGTGTTCGGGGCGCTGGCCGTGGGGCTGCGGGTGGCCTCCATCGAGACCGACATCGAGCACCTCTGGGTGGAAGGTAAGCGCGGCCCCACGGAATTAGCCGCCCGTGGAAATGGTCCTGCTCCCGGCCGCGGCTTTGTCTCCCCTCCCCGTAGGGATGGGTGCAGAGGTGCGGGTCCGGCCCGGAGGCAGGTGACAGCGCAGGAGGAGGAGGAGGAGGAGAATGCCGCGGGGGTTCCTGCGTGCGGTACCGTGGATGTCCGGGAGCAGAGGTCCCGTCTGCGCGGGTGCGTCGTGCTGAGTCGCAGAGGGATTCCCCCCACGCGTGTCTTGGCGGGGTCCCCGCACCAGACTGCGGTCGCGTAAGAGAGGACACGTGCGGTTGTAGAGGCGTTTGGGGCCGGCTGAGCCCGCTTGTGTTCCCCCACGCATAGGTACCCTTTTCCCGCGATGCCTCTCTCTGCAGCCGGGCCCCTTCCCCGCTGGAGGAGTCCCCGGGGCCGGTCGCAGCCCCGTGCTGCAGCTCGTGGCCCCTTCACGGAGGGGACGGAGGAGCAGGGCAGGGTCAGGCAGGAGCAGATCCCCGTTTCCGCGTGGAAGCGGCTGATTCCCCTCCTTTGTTATTAATAACTCCAGCGTGGATTTTTCTCCCCCCGTCTCACTGCAGATCTGCTCTCTGGTGCTGGGATTTGCTTCCCCGGCACCTCCCTCCTGCTTTGGGGTCCCGAGAGGGGAGAGGGGGCAGCACCCCGCATCCCACCCCCAACTCCCTGCTAGGCCCTGGGCGGCGGGGGTGTCTCCCAGCATGGGGTCCCCGGCGGGGTGCTGTGCAGGGGCAGATGTTGCTCAGCGGAGGGGTGTCAGCCATCTTTGTGCGGGAGCGCTGCCTCCTCCCCCACGCCCCGCTCCCTGTGTGGTCCTCAGCTACTCTTGGATTTGGTTCAACAATAGAAGCAACTTTGCTCTCCCACCCCCTTTTTTTTTTTTTTTTTGTAAAAAAAAAAAAAAAAAAAGCCCTGCGCTCCCTCGCTGTTCGCGCACAGATGCACGCATGCACCCCTGCCCAGGAATGCCCAGCTCTCCCACCTGCTCCCTGCTGCCGAGGGGTGTTTTTCCCCCCTAGATCTCTCTCTCGTCTCCATCACCCCTTTGCTCTGCAACACGTAGCAGAGAAATCCAGTGATACCTCCCGGTCCAGCTGGCGGTTGAGTGGTGGCTGCTGAAGGAGAGACACGCTCCCCTCCATGGTTCTCTTGCTCTGGGTCGTGGCTCTGGCTCCGTTGGGGTTTTGTTGTGCTTTTGGGGTTGCAAGGAGTCAGCGTTTTGTGCAGCCGTGGCCAGAGCCAGGGAAGTGGCTGTGGTTGTTACCGTTGGAGGGGAATGAGACTTTGGAGAGGGAGCAGGATGAAGGGGCTGAGCCTGAGGAGGCTGGAAGTGCCCAGAAACCTGTTTTTTCTTGCACCCCACCATGTTTCCCTGCTCTGTGTGGGTAGGGCCAGAAGGGACTGAAGCTGCTGGTGGTGGATATTTCCCCAACAGTGTGGCGTGGCTGTGGCATGGGTCCTGGCTCTTCCTCATGGCTAGGGCATCTTCCTTGGTGTCCAGAGCAGAATTTTATTTATTTTTATTTTTACCTCACCATAAAACACTGCTGACCTGGGGTGTACTGCCGCTTTCTGTGGATGGGTGTGCTAGGGTCTGCGCACAGCCACAGGTCTGGATCTGTAGTGCCTGGGGTGATGGTGTGCAATACTGGAGTTCTCTGTGGGGTGCTGTTCAGGGACCCTTTGGCCTTTCTGGGAGGACTTTTTTCCCTGGGAGTGTGCGCTTGGGGCAGACCTCTCTGTGCCTTGCTCCTGGGTGGCATTAGCGCCAGTGTGCTTGGGGAGACTGTCATCAGGTGTTGGCACTACCTGCGACCACCATGGACAATGTGGCTGGGGTGGTTTTAGTCCTGCAGGGTCCCTGAGAAGCATGTGTGGGTCAGGATGTGGAAGAAAGATTTGCAGTGGCTCTTTCAGTCTCATGTGTCAGCTGTGGGGCTCCCTCTGCTTTTCCCATAACCATCTGTGGGTCCTTGCATCTCTTCTGGCCTCTGCTTCTGCATTGTCTGGTGAGATCAAAGCATCCACTAATGTCCTTAGGTGTACCCATCCCTCCCTCATCTTTGGACCCAATCCTGCTGGTGGAGCGATGTGCATTATTGGATACGCAGGAAGGCCTGGGCTGTCCCTGGGCAGCAGGACACAGTTTCTCAGACTCTGTGGTTGGATCCTGAGCACTTGATGCTGCTTCAGAATTTTACCAGCTGCCAGTTTCTCCAGTCTCCAAGTGTGTGGCAGGGTGGCTGGTGTACATGATCTTCTGTAGTGAGCCTGGTACCACAGTGCCAGGACGAGGCAGCACAACTCTTGCTCCTGGAATGGCAAAGCTGATGCCCCATCAGCCTTGCTGCAAAGCTCTGAGGATCCCCAGGATGCCAAGGGACCCCAGCTCCTGCCCTCACTGGGTATGTGTGAGAAGGTGTGTTTGCAGGAGTGTGGTCCATCCTGGCCCTGAGGCAGAGCCATGGGCTGTCTAAGGGGCAGGGCATGTGTGCAGGGAGTCTCCATCCCATCGTTCCAGGCCAGTAGGTTCTGGCTCAGAGGTGGAGTGGTTCCATGAATCCTCTGGTAACCTGCTGAAGCATGTCTGTACCTGAGCACCTGCCTCTGCTTAGCCAGGCTGAGGGATGTGGGTTGATAATGCTCCAGCCCAAACCACCTCACTCAGGTGAAGGTCCTAACCTCACAGAAGCCGAGTGTGACCCCGTGCCAGGCTGTCCCTGCTGCAGGCTGAGCTCAGCCCTCCTCAGCAGGGCACCTGATGAGCAGGGGAAGGAAGGGAGTTGCTTCCCGTGGGAACACCGTGCTGCTGTGTCCTCCCCACCCAAGGGAAATGGGATGGGCAGCCCTGCTTTGGCCCAATGGCTGGGGTCAGCATTGGAGTCATGCTGACGGCAGGTCCCCCTAAACCTGAGTTGTGACCCTGGCCACCATGGGAAACTGCAGGATCACGTGTCCCAGTTGCAGGGGTGTCTTCAGCCCCACAGGCTGGGGAATGCTTGCAGTGTCCTGGGGTTATGCCTGACCCACATCCCTATGTGGGAGATGGAAGAAGGCCATGTCACCCCATAAATTGGACTCAACTGTGGAAATGTTCAATTAGGGTCCTCTGAAGCAATTAGCCACTCGAAGGCTTTGAAATCCTGGCTAGTAGTGAGTGTTGAGTTACCTCTAGACACCTGGCAGCTGTTCCTAGCTCTCCCAGGACGTCTGTAGGGCCAAGGGGCTGGGGCAGTGAGCTCTGGGCAGGCAGAGCCCTGGGTGGTGAATGGGTCTGCCTGATTTATAGCACTGAGGGCTGGTTCAAAGGAAGGCCGGGTTAATTCCTAACCGGAACAGCCAAGCGGCCTGCACAGCCGCTGTGCTCTCAAAGAGTTGCAGAGGCTCCCTGGAGAAGACCCCATTTCTTTCCTGGAGGAGTCAGGGACACCCCAAATATGCTGATGGGGTGGAATGGGGTGCATAGTGTGAGGGTGAGGGGAATTTGCTGCCTTGTTCTCAGAGCATGAAGCCGAGACACCCCCCTCAACCCTTTTGGCAATAGCTTTTGTCCCTCTTTGACCTCTGCAACAGGACTTGGCAAGGCATCCTCTGCCTAGCACTCAGGGCAGGGCTGGGATGCAGTGTGGGGTTCCCCCTGTGGCAGGGGCAGGTGGGAGAGGAGACCTTGGCCAGCTCCATCTTTGCAGAGAGAGGGGCACTGGGAATGCCAATGCCACAATGAGAAGCCTTGGCTTGGGCACTGAACACATTCCTCACACTGCTTCTGCCCTGGGGAGACCATCCTTGTGGGTTGTCTTCCCAGCCCCTGTCCCCACTATATGTGGTGGGACCCACAGCGGCACATGGGGCAGCAGCTGTAGAGGGGAGCAAGGTGCTTTGGGCATTCTGGGTGGGCACAGGGAGAGGTGGGTGGTCTTGTTGCTGCCAGCGGGTGTGTTTTGTGGGGTGAGATGTTGATGCAGGGGCTGAGAAAGGAGTGGGTGACACTTGGGGGGCTATGTGGGGCTGGTGCCAGCAGCGTGGGGATTTCTAATGGCAGCTGGTCCCTGCAGCCATTGTGGTGAGATGTCAACCAAAACCTGGCCTGCACTAGCCTTGCACCCAAGGACAGCACCTGGGCTGCCATGTCCCTGCTCTGTCCCCAGGTGGGTGTCCTGTGGGGACAGGGTGTGATGATGCAGGTATCACCCCATGAAGAGGGAAAGGGCAGCCCAGGGTCCGCACTACCCTGGGGACCCTTCTTTCTGCATGGCAGGATTTTTCCTTCAGGACCATAAAGTACTGTTTGCACAATTAGGGTGTCCTTAGGGACTCTGTGCCACCATTCTTGGGGGCTCAGGGGAGTAACGGACAGCTGGGGTGTTGCTGCCATAGAGTGCTGAGTTGTGTCATCCCTGAAACCCACCTGCCTGACTCTGCCTTCAGCTCCAAAGCACCTTCTCCGCTGCAGCTCCAACTGGCTCTGAAAGAACCCTTCCTCCCAGGGGGGCTCATGCAGCAGCCCCCCTCCTGCCCAAAGATGGGGTAGGCAGCTTGCCTTTATTTATTTTCAGGAGGTGAATGCAAAAGCTCTTGGTTCTCCTTTTCCCTTCCTTGACAGCTCGGTCAGCTTTTTTGGGCTGGAAAATTTTGCTAATTAACCCAAAGAGGCATCTACGCAGATGGCTGTGGCTTATCTGCCCCTATCCATTTTGCTTTACTTTTCAACTTATATATTTTTTTATTTCCTAGAAAGTGGGGTGTGGGGGGGGGTGTCGTGTGGGTTTTTTTTTTTTAAACTTAGATGCATCCATGGACTTTGGGAGGGGGCTCCTTTTTGCGTTTTAAATGTTATTTGGCGGCAGGGAGGGGGCAGCGCCAGGGCCCGAGAAGAGGGTTTTATTATTTGCCTCTCCCTCGGGCCTGGAAAAGTGGTCTGAGTTCAAAAAATTCATTTCTTGCCTGAATGAAGCCAGCAATGTGGAAAAATTTCACCATTCAGAGGGGGATGAATGTATGTTTCAACCACACATTAAGTGACATTAGCAAGCAGTGGAGTGCCTAATGTGGCCATTTTTCACAGCAGCCAACAGAGGGGGTGATTAGCATAATTAGTACAGGCAGCCCTATACATATGGAAATGGCAAATGCCTAAATGCCAACACCAGTGGAAATTTATGTCAATGCTGACAGGAGTCTTAGCGGTGAATAGTTCCCAACTGAATCCCCTCTTCTCTCCCCCCCCCCCTTTTTTTTTCCTCTTTTTTTTCGGGGGGTCACGCTGTCCCCTCGGTGCTGGTTAGGGAGGTGCGAGCTCCCGGCTGCCTCCTCCCCGGGCTGGGAACTGCCGTCCTGCGATTTGGGGTAATAAAGACATTAATTTAGCTTTGCTGTTCAACAAAAGGATTTGGCCGGAGCCGGCGGCTGGGGAGCTGGCCCCAAATGGGCCCTTTCAGCCCCTCGGCTGCTGGCTTTTTGAAGGCATCTCCCTCTTCTGCTGCCCCTCTTGACTTAGCCGGGCAGTGGCAGCCCCTTCGGTGGGGCCACGTTTGGTTGGAGATGTTGGGGCATTAGTGAGCCCTCGTTCATCGTTTGACCCTGCTGGGGACACCCGTCTGCCACCCACCTACCCCTGCTTCCCTGTGCCGTGGGGTGAATGGGGCGAGAGGACGTGTTTTGACAGGATGGGGCCGCGGGGCTTTTGGCGAGGCTGGCGGTAGCAGCCGGGACAGGTAAAAATGGCTCTTTCAGTGTGCCCTGGGCGAGACTTCCTCCGGAGCAGCATGGGTCCTTTCACTGCCTTCCTAATCCAGCTAATCCGCCCCACAACACTATGAAGGTGGCCTCTGGCTTGCGCGCAGCTCGGCACGGGGAAGCAGCCGGCCGAGGGATGCTCGGGGCGGTGCCTATGGACCCCCTCCTGTCAGGATGGTGCTGGGATGTGGGATGGCACATGGGATGTAGGATGGTGCTGGCTTCTCTCCAATGCCCCTGGGTGCTTTAATCATCCAGGGATGGGCATATCTGCCAGTGGGATGCACTCGGTCTGTGATGTAGGATGGCTCAGCTGTCCAATGTTTGCCCCCAAAGGTGTTTGGTGCTGCAGATGGGGGTCCCCCTGGGGATGGCTTTTCCATGAGAATTTCAGCATGACTTCGTTCTCCTGCCAGTTGTGGACATGAACAGGGATTTATAGTCATGGTATTGGGATGTTGTGCTCTGGAAAGGGGGCTACTCTGCAGAGGACACACCCTGCCCCTTATTACTGTCCCCAGCTCTTCTCTTGCTGGGGGTTGTGGCTGGATCTGGGGTCATGGCTGGCCTGGCCTTGGGGCAGGGCTGCAGCATCTCCCATGCACCAGCCCCATCTGGGACTTGCTACATTTGTCACC
Source organism: Galbula dea (assembly GCA_013399015.1). Classification (NCBI taxonomy): domain Eukaryota; kingdom Metazoa; phylum Chordata; class Aves; order Piciformes; family Galbulidae; genus Galbula; species Galbula dea. Next base: position 4,605,985 of record VWZX01004666.1, read on the forward strand.
ACATCCCATAGCCCCATTACACCAGGCAGGAGTACAGGGCCTGAGACCAAATGAGGACATGTACCCAGGTGTGCTCCCCCCCGCCACCTTGTCCCATCTGGGTCGTCTTTAGTGGTGGTGACAGCTGCTGGCAGTGTCTAGGTCCCATCTGCAGAGCGGTGGTACTGTTATTGACCACAGTCTCCACCCATGCTGGGGGAACACATAGTGGCCCTTGCAGCAGCATGTCTCCTGGAGAGACACTGGTGCCTCTCTAGGGCCCCCAGCACCTCCCATGGACCTCCCTCGTCTCTGGCCCCTTTGCCCTTGCCAGTGTGGGGCTGGCAGCTTGCCCTGGCCTACTGCCCTCCTGGTGCTCCCTGGGCATGCTGTCCTAGTATGCTCAGCCCACTGCCCCCCACCCTTGGGTGCCTGGGGCAGGGCTTCTGTGAGGTTTGCCCACCTTCTGCCCCGAGTAAGCATAGCAGGATGTCCCCTTGCTGTCATGCCAGGTGGGGTGGATGTGAGCCCTGTGCCAAGGGGCAGCAGGACCTAGTGTGGGGTCCTCTAACCCTGAACCATCTAAGCTGAATCTGGTGTGTGCTGCCAGCCCCTGGGGGGATGTGGAGTGAACTTGGATCAGATGGCTTCCTGGGCAGGAGGGCAATGCTGGTGCTGAGACTGGCCAATCTGGAAGTACTGCCTCCTCTCTTCCCCACCCCTCCCAGCCTAGGGCTGCCCATGGCTGGAGGAGGCAGGGTGGGGCTGGCATCAGGCAGGGGGTGCTGTGATCCTGGCACCCACTGGGGCAGCTGAGGGGACAAGCTGGCCCTGCTGGGTGAGGGCGAGATGGCTGCAGTGCTTGGGCTGTGGCTGAAGGTCCTGTGCCAGGAGGGTTTGGGGAGTGGTGGCAGGGGGGTGGCTCAGGCAGGGTGGCCGGGAAGGGGGCAGGGAGGCTCCTGCCTTACTCTGTAATTTTGTGGCAGAATCTGTAATTATGCGAAAAGCTCCACTAGCATGGCCTGTGGGTGGTAGGTAGACGTGCATGCAGCTGCCCTCACTGCTGAGGACCCCATCCCCTCTGTGGCACACATGCCATCCCTACTGAGGCATGATGGGAGCCCCCTCTTTACCCTAGCTGTTTAGGGTGTTGGTGGGCATGGGGTTCCATCCACCCTACAGCCCACACTGCTGCATGCCTGTACACTGTGACCACCATCCCCCTCCCCCTACCCCCCAGCGTGGAACCCCCAGCCAGTGATATCCTGAAGCAATGCCTGCCCCAGCAAGGATGCTCATGCAAGGCACAGCTGCCTCTGGGGACTGTCTGCACCAAGCCCCACTATGGAGCTTGCCGGGGGCGTAGGGGTCACTCTGTCCAGCGTGGGGATCTGAGTGTGAGGGGAAGCCAAATCCCATGGGCTGTTAATAAGCAGGACTGGGTGCTTGATTGGAACCAGAGGACCCTTTGCATGAAAAAGCCAAGAGCTTCCTTTGTTAATTGGAATTTTAAAAAAAATTACATACAGTTCCTCATTAACATGCTCATTGTTGGTATCGGGGTGCTTCTCCAGGCCCCATCCGCATCTGGGGGGCTGCGTGCAGCATGGGGCATCTTGCCCTGCTCTGAATCCTGGCCGGCCGGCGGGCGTGCGTCCATTTGAAGTGTCCTTGGCAGCCCTGTGTGCACTGCCTTGTCTTTTCATGTTGCTCTTTGGTTAATTAGGGTGTTGGAATTTGAGGCTTCCTCACAGCCTTTGAAGCTTGCTGACGGCTCGAAGTGCCCTGTTCCAAATTAACACTAATTACAAGGGACGGCTTTTTATTTTCTCTTTTTAAAATTTTTTTATTCAACTTTTTGGGGGGCTGTCCCCCCACTCCACACTTGCAGATGTGCAGGGAGGAGATGCCCGTGGGACAAAGCAGGATGTGTTGCCAGGGAGCAGTAGTGATGCTGGGTACCCCCTGTGGCCATGTCCCACCACCCGCCTGGGTTCAGCGTGGGTGGCGTGGCTGAGATCAGAGCAACTCAGTGTACCTCCTGCCCGACCTCCCAGCCTGCCAGGAAGGGGATGGGTGTCCTGTACCCCCCACTGTGACACCCACCCTCCCTGTGTCCTCATCCTCTCACCTCAGGCACTGCCGTCTTCTCTGACATACACACAAAGGCTGCATCCGTGTCCCCCCTGCCCCTCCCCAGCCCTGGCACAACCTCCATCCCAACTGGCATCTGATGGACACCAGCTGCTCCCCAGCCCAGCCAGAAACAATAAAGATGTTTTCCCCTCCCCATTCCCAAAACGCAGGGAAAAAAAACCCCAAAACACCAACACATATAATAAGTCATTAAAAGGGAAGATTCTGCTCCTTATTTGTGGTCTCGCTCTGGCCTCCTCATCGCTGGCAGAGGGCCAGGCCTGTTGGGGCCCCCGCCTCTCACTACGGGAGCATCCAAGTGCAGATGAATCCTGACCCTCTCCTTCCCCAGCACCCTGGACTGGGCAGGAGCTGGCCTCTTTCCACCATCAGCACTACCCTGGGATGTGTGCTGATGCTGGGCACCCTGGGGTACGTATCTGGTGGCATTAGGGTGGGGGCTACATGCAGCATCCCCCGCAGGCAGGGGGGCTGAGAACACGACAGAGGTGTTGCATTTGAAGGGGTCTCAGAATCAGCCTCCCACCCTGCTCTGGGCTGTGCTGTCCTCCCTTTGTTGTGCCAGGAGGGATGGGAGCTCCTCATTTGATTGGGATGGGGACAGCTGTCCCTAGGACAGTGCTCGGCCATGCAAGGCTGGAGCTCAGCCCCAGCCATGCTGGCTGGGAGGGAATTTCTCTTCTGTGCTGAGGCAGCCACAAATGAAATCAGTGGCTTCTCCCAGAAACCTTGGTCCTGCTGCGCTCAGAGCTCTCCTGCTGCTGTTGGGAATGGATCCCAGAGCCTCAATGGGAGGAGAGGGGTCTCCATGGAGCTCCCCAGTGCCATGTCCCTCCCCTGTCCCCAAACCTCTCCCATGGCAGCATACATCTCTCGAGGGTGCCTGCTTCTCCTTGCACTATTCCCTGGCCAAAACACTGCTTGCCTTGGAGTGTGAGGGACCAGCTGGCCAGCGACAGGGTGGGATGTCCCCGGTTTTGCTTGCTGTTTTGTGGATACCAGTTGCATTGGGCATCTGCAGTGTCCACTGCTGCACGTGGGTGGGAGTGGGCAGGATGTGTCCCGTCTGCTTCACCAGTTGTCTGTTTTTTCGGGTTTTTTTTCTGGGGAAAGCAAAGCCAATATTTCCAGCTCTGGGGCTGGAAACAGCTAGCTGTGTTGGTGGAGAGGAGTTTGACTGGACCAACCTAGGCTAGGATGCTCCCTCCTTGTGTCCGCTGGGTGTGAGCACCCATGGGATGCAGCAGTTGGGAAACGCCATGGCAAGAAGCTACCCCAGCTTAATGTGGCACCATCTGATGCTTCAAGGCCTTGCTCCTCCCTGTCCCCTTCGCTGGGCATCTTGGTGGGTAGGACAGGTTGGTGGGATGGGGATTCTGGCAACCTTGGTATTGACATGGTACATTGTGGTCCCCTCTGCAGCAGGCAGCCGGGTGAGCCAGGAGCTGCGCTACACGAAGGAGAAACTGGGCGAGGAGTCTGTCTACACCTCCCAAATGTTGATCCAGACCCCGAAGAGGGATGGGGAGAACATCCTGACGCAGGAGGCCCTGCAGCTCCACCTCGAGGCAGCCCTGGCCGCCAGCAAAGTCCAAGTCTCACTGTACGGAAAGTGAGTCTGGCTCTGGACAGGGGAGGATGGGGAATTATGCCCCACTCTCCCCCCTTGCTGTGTCACCAGTAGGGTGATGCCCATCCTCAACTCCTTCTTCTGCCTTTCTAGATCGTGGGATTTGAACAAGATCTGCTACAAGTCAGGTGTTCCCATCATTGAGAATGGCATGATCGAGAGGGTGAGTGCTGAGCCTGGCATGGCCCCCACAGAGACTCCCAGGGGGGATCATTCCCCCAGGAAGCAGGCAGGGGCTAGGCTGTGGTGGGGATGGAGCTTGATAGCCCCAAGCACTGCAAAGACACTGGTAGCTCCCTGCGGGGGGTCGCAGGTTTGGGCAGCCCAGCAGCGTTGGAGAAGGAGCAGAGAAGGGCCTGATCCGTCGTTGCTGACCCATCACAACTCCTCCTCCTCTAGATGATAGAGAAGCTGTTTCCTTGTGTGATCCTGACGCCACTGGACTGTTTCTGGGAAGGCTCCAAGCTGCAGGGAGGCTCAGCCTACCTCCCGTGAGTGTGGGGTCTGTCCCAGCATGTGGGGGGGCTGTGGGAGGGAGCAGGGGCGGGGGGCTGGGGAGGGGGGAGTGGGCTGTGCTTGACCTCCCCAGGCAGTTTGTCCCTTCTTACATGTTAATGGCTAGGCCATTATGCCACAGCCTTGCTGCCTCGAGGTTTGCCTGGTGCTGCTGCTTGTCCTGCTCAGTCACAGGATGGTCCCACCACCATTGTTCGTCTTGCTGGGTCGACACCCCGGGGACAGGTCCTTGTCGTCATCTGCCTGGCCTTGGTGGCATGAACAGGAGCTGCCCATCTCAGCTATGCCATACTGACACACTGACCAGGGATGGGGATGTGAGGACAGAGGCCATGCCTCAGGCAGGTCCCTGGAGGTTGCTCTCCTCAACAGTGCTTTGTGGGTGCCACGCGGTGAGGAGGCAACCACACTCCTGCACTGTGCCCAGAGATGAGGAGGGCAAAGAGGCCCCAGGGTAGGTGGTGGGTGACTCCTGCCCAGCTCCCCGCGCAGTGGTGGTGGGGCTGGACACCCCGGGGTGAGTGAGGGGGGAGCCCATTGGGGAGCCCACCCCTCACATTCCTTCTGTTTACGCGTGTGTTTGTCCGGGAGAGCCAGGGCGGCTTGTGCATTGTCAGCAAACGCAGCCCTGAGCTTTCTCATGCTAATGCTGTTCTGAAAGCTGCCCCTTGCCAAACAGATGAAATAGTGGCCTTATTCAGGCTGCTGCGAACGGGAGGAGGGGGAAGGGGCCGCAGCATCCGCAGCCAGGACTGGGGAACCGATTGTGCCCCCCCCCCCCCCCCCCCCCCCCCCANTTTAGTGGGGCTGGGGTGGCTGTGCTGAGCGTGATGCTGATGGCATCATCCGATAGGGTGGGTAGCATCCTGGTGCTGGGGTAGGCTGCAGGCAGGGTGGCACCCTCAGCAGCGGTGGCACCCATCTCTACTCATAGCCGGGTGAGTGGGTACCCAGGCAAGCACCCCGGCTGAGCACCGGCCAGCTCATTGGGACTTGTCCCTCTTTTTAATGCCGAGGGGTGAGCGGGGCGGGAGCTGGGAGAACAAAGAGCAGCAATCTATGGAAAGACAAAAGGATTTGCCCTGGCTCAGTGAAGCAAGCGAAAGCAGATAAAAGGGGCTCTCTTTGGAAGCAGCAGCAGCTCTGGTTGGTATGTGGGAATCTCGAGCGGCCAGCTCCAGCCCAGCCAGCCTTCATGAATTATTAGGCTGCATTTCTCTCTACACTTGCTCGGGGCTTTTTCTTCCCCTCTTTGGAGCACTGGGCTGGGTTACTGGCTTTTTTGTGTTTTCTTTCTGTCTTAAAAAAAAAGCCAAGTGAGGCTGGCCCCCAGTACCCCAGACTGAGATGGAGAAGCAGAGCATCAACAGGCAATGGAAAAGCCCCTTTTTGCAGGAACCCAAGTCCTGTGGGGTCCACTGGACCTCCAAGGACCTGGTCTGTGCCCAGCTTCTAGCACTATCTTGAGTTCCAGGAACTACTACTGAGCCCCAAAACCTCCCATCTTGGGGAGAAATGGCAGAAAACGCTGGAGGGGATGTCGGGAGCCCTTGCCTGACTGCTCCCCTCTATCAAGATGTTAGCCCGCGGGCAGTAATCGGCCTGACTGCTCGCACAAAGTGGGGCCGGGTGGTGGGGCCAGCTCTCTTTGCTTTGTCCCAGCCTAACAGGATCAGGCATGCTACTTGACTCGGGCACAGCCTGCTGCGCTGTGCGGGGCATGGGGATGCTGCAGGCAGCAGCCCCAGGAAGGAGTAGGAGATGCACAGGGAACGGATATTGCTCCTCTGTATCAATGCACCCTGCCTTCAAGGGCACCTCCAGGACCCATGGAATGGGGTGGCAATGGTAGTGGTACTACATGTAGGTTTCAGCATCCCCCATCACCCTGGTGCCTCTTTTTCAACCCAGGGGCCGCCCAGACATCCAGTGGAGCAATCTGGATCCTCTGCAGCTGATGGAGGAGCTGGGGCAGTTCACATCCCTGGAAGGCTTCAAAGAGCTGCTGGATAAGGCAGAAGTGGGGCAGGCTTACATGGAGCGGCCCTGCCTAGACCCTCGGGATCCCCAGTGCCCCCTCAGTGCCCCCAACAAGCAGAGCCAGCAGGTGGGTCACAGCCTATGGGGACCAGGATAAGTGTAGGGGTTTGCTGCGCTCCTGCCTGGCCCACAAGCCCTCATCCCTGACACCTTCTCTTCACCCACAGAGCCCTGACATCGCGGCTGAACTCTCGGGAGGCTGCCATGGCTTCTCCAGGAAGTTCATGCGCTGGCAACAGGAGCTGATTTTAGGTGGCACGACCAAAGACTCCCAGGGCAAGCTGCTAAGGTGAGAGCTTCTGCAGTGAAGGTGTCCCCAGGCACAACACAGGGGCCCAGCTGCAGCCCCCAGGATGGTTTGGGCTGGGGTCCCCCTATCGTCATCCACTACCCATGGGAACCTAACCTGAATGCAAGATAGACTATGGGGCTGTCTGAGAGTGTGTGAGACTGGCAAGTGTATGGGGCTGGCGAGTGGGGCAGTACTTCAGAGCAAGGTGGGGGATGGAGAACAGGATGCCTGGGTCTTCTCACAGGTGTCTGTGGTGGGGCTGGGAGCCATGGGGTGGGGGATGGACCCATTCTTGGATCCTGGGGCACTGTAGCTGGTCCCAGTGAGGTGCATGCCTCTCCCTCAGCGCCGAGGCCCTGCAGACCATGTTCCTCCTCATGAGCCCCCGGCAGCTCTTTGAACACTTCAAGGATGACTATGAGATCCATGACATCAGCTGGAGTGAGGAGAAGGCAGGGGCCATCCTGGAAGCCTGGCAGAGGAAGTTTGTGGAGGTGGGCATTGGGAACAGCTCCCATGTGGGGTTGGACACGGGTGAGCCTGTGTGTGGCATTCTACCACAACCAGGTTTTTATGTGTCCATGAGCCCATGTCCATGAGCCCATGTCCATAAGACTCCTGTGGTCTGGTAGGTCTGTATGGACTTTAAGTGGTGATGCTGACACTGGGTGGCTCTAGGGGAGGATGTACTGGGGAGTGGGATGCTCCTGACTCTAACAGGATGCGCCTCTGGCAGTTGGCACAGGACTCCATCCCACCCAACGCCACGCAGAGCGTCCACGCTTTTTCCACCACCACGCTCAATGACATCATGAAGTCCTTCTCTGACATCAGTGTCATCCGGGTGGCCGGGGGCTACCTCCTTATGGTATGTGTACCCCCCTCTCTCTGTTCCACTCAATTGCTCCTTTGTCCCCTTGTCCCCACTAATCCACTGTGCTTTTCCAGCTGGCCTATGCTTGTGTCACCATGCTGCGGTGGGACTGCTCCAAGTCCCAGGGGGCTGTGGGCCTGGCTGGAGTCCTGCTTGTGGCTCTCTCTGTTGCCTCTGGACTGGGGCTTTGCTCACTGCTGGGCATCTCCTTCAATGCAGCCACCACCCAGGTATGTGCGAGGGGAAGAGCTGGGTACCATGGGACTGGTGGGACCCTGAGGGCTGCAGCATGGCTGGGTCTCCACCTGGGTAGTAGCTATGTCCCCCCACTGACACCAGCTGCTCTCTGACAGGTCCTGCCCTTCCTGGCCCTTGGCATTGGTGTGGATGACATGTTCCTCTTGGCTCATGCCTTCACTGAGACCCACCAGCATATCCCCTTCAAGGTTAGTACCAAGCCCTGCCTTGGGGCTTACCAGCCCCCTCCCATCTTCCTGTGGCTCCTTCCATTACCCCCTCCCTCTGTCACTATAGGAGCGGACAGGTGAGTGCCTGAAGCGCACAGGGACCAGCGTGGCTCTCACCTCCATCAGCAACATGATTGCCTTCTTCATGGCAGCCCTGGTGCCCATCCCTGCCTTGCGTGCCTTCTCCCTCCAGGTAGGGCCAGAGTCCCTCTTCAAGGGGGCAAGAAGGGATGGCCAAATCCCGCTCTGATATGTGCCCTCCTGCCTGCAGGCTGCAGTGGTTGTGGTGTTCAACTTTGCCATGGTGCTGTTTGTCTTCCCTGCCATCCTAAGCCTGGACCTGTACCGCCGGGAGAAACGCCGGCTCGACATCCTCTGCTGCTTCTACAGGTACCACCACTGGGCCAAGCAGAGCAGAGCCACAGGGTAACTCTGCTGCTCTTCTTGAACGTGTTCTCTTGCTTTCCTCCCTTGCCTTTCCTCTCTCCCTGCAGCCCTTGCTCCTCACGAGTCATCCAGATCCAACCCCAGGAGCTAGCTGATGCCAATGACAACCACACCTGCCATCCTTCCCCTTATGGGCACCCCAGCATGACCACCAGCACCCAGATCACCACCACTGTTCAAGCCTTCACCCGCTGTGACCCGTCAGGCCATCATGTTGTCACCGTCCTGCCTCCTACCTCCCAAGTGTGCACCTCACCCGCTGTCCTCCTGCCCCCAACCGACCCCCTGGGCTCGCAGGTGTTTGCTCCATCCAGCTCCACTCGGGACCTACTGGCCCAGCTAGATGAGGCCAAGAGTGGGCGAGAATGCGTTCCCCTGCCCTTCTGCCACTGGAGCCTTGCTGACTTCGCTCGGGAGAAGTATGCCCCGCTCCTCCTGCGGACCCGGACCAAGGTGAGGTGGGGACAGCCACAGTGGCGCCACCTGAGTCAGGGGGGTGACATAAGACCCTGCCTGACCCCCCCCCTGCACTGTCCCCACAGGTAGTTGTGGCGGTGCTGTTCCTGGCACTGCTAGGGCTGAGCCTCTACGGCACCACCATGGTGCATGATGGTCTCTACCTGACGGACATTGTACCGCGGGACACCAAGGCACATGCCTTCATCTCGGCCCAGTTCAAATACTTCTCCTTCTACAACATGTTCATCGTCACCAAGGGCGGCTTCCACTACCCAGGTGCCCAAGCTGCCCTGCTCAAGCTGCACCAGGCCTTCAGCACTGTCAAGTATGTGGTGAGGGAGGGCAACCAAGACCTGCCCAAGATGTGGCTCCATTATTTCCAGGACTGGCTTCGAGGTGAGGGACATTCCTCTTCTCCGTGACCTCCCCTGCTCAAGGACTTTCTCCCTAGTCTTCACCCTCCCTGCTGGCCTGGGAATGCCTTCCCTGGTGTGTCACATGCTGGGGAGCGCGGTCCCATGGTGTCCCCATGCTGCCCAGCAATACCAAGCTGAGCCCCAGGGTTTCTGTGCACCCATCCCACTGGCACCACGCTTCCCACGGGATACCATATAGAGTGGTGTTCCCAAAGGGATGCTTAACCCACATGCTGTGTTCGCAGGGCTCCAGGACACCTTTGACAGAGACTGGCAAGCTGGTCGCATCACCCATGACAGCTACCGCAATGGCTCCGAGGATGGGGCACTGGCATACAAGCTCCTAATCCAGACTGGCAACAAGAAGGAGCCCTTCAACTTCAATCAGGTGCGTGGGGACGAGGCTGTGGTAACCAGGCCGGGGACAACATTCTGGCCTCTTCCCTGCTAATGCCTGAACCTGCTCTCTCCCCATAGCTGACCACACGGCGGCTGGTGGATGAGAATGGCATCATTCCCCCTGATACTTTCTACATCTGCCTGACGGTGTGGGCCAGCAATGACCCCCTGGGCTTTGCCGCCTCCCAGGCCAACTTCTACCCCCCCCCACCTGAGTGGATCCATGACAAGTACGACACCACGGGCGAGAACCTGCGAAGTGAGTGAGCACAGTGGGCTCCCCACAGCCTGCTCCTCTCCTGGGCATTTCCTTATAGAGGACCTCATTCCGTGAACCTTTCCTGCTCTATAAGCACCCCCCCTCAAAGAGAAACCCGCTCCTCTCCTGGGCATTTCCTTATAGAGGACCTCATTCCCTGAACCTTTCCTGCTCTATAAGCACCCCCCCCAAAGAGAAACCCCCCACATTCCTCATCCAATCAGCATTCTCTGGTAGAGAAATTGCCCTGCTTCCCTGTGGCTCTCCTTATCCCTCTGCACCCCACACTTGAGCACCCCACTGCTCACTCCCTGTGCCTTTAGCACATAGCCACTTGCTCCAGCCCACGAGCATCTCACCACAAAGAAGCTGCTCCACTCTGTTCTCTCTCTGCCCCACAAACATTGCCTTTCAGAGAAACCCTCCCCACCGTGACCCCTGTACTACTGCAAGCATCCTCCCAAGAGAGAAAACTCCTCCTCCTTGCCCCCGGTCTGCTCCCCAGACACTCCCTAGCCCTGTGGTGCCCAGCCAGGCATCCAGGTGGTGTGGTTGGGGTGCCCCCATGCTGCCTGCACTCCCATGCTGCCCATACCCCCTATACTGACTATGCTTTCCTCCCCAGTCCCAGCAGCCCAGCCACTGGAGTTTGCCCAGTTCCCTTTCTACCTGAGTGGGCTGCATCACACGGCTGACTTTGTGGAGGCGATCGAGAGCGTGCGGGCCATCTGCCAGGAGGCTGCCCAGCGCCACGGAGTGCTGAGCTACCCCAGTGGCTACCCCTTCCTCTTCTGGGAGCAGTACATTGGTCTGCGCCACTGGTTCCTGCTGGCCATTAGCATCCTGCTGGCCTGTACCTTCCTTGTCTGCACCTTGCTGCTTCTCAACCCCTGGACAGCTGGCATCATTGTGAGTATGCACCCTGATGCATGGAGACAGGAGTGTGACAGGCTGTGCTGCCCTCCTAAATAGGTGGGATCAAGGACATGCAGCCCTGCTGCCATCCTGCTTGGTGGCCCTGAATACTAGCTTAAGGGCAGTGGGGTGATGGACTGGCCAGGGGCACCCTAGGTGGAAGGGACACCCATATGGAGGGATCAGGTACATTGCTTACGAAGGGAACATCTGGATGGGACAAGGGTCTGGGGACATCCTTGCAGAAGAGGGTGAGGGAAACACTCGTGGAGGTGTCAGAGAGTTGGGGACCTACCTAGAGGGATCAGAGACACCCCTTAGGAAGGGAATGTTCATAGTTTAGGGACATCCATGCAGAGACAGGTGAGGGCCACCCCGAATAGAGGGAAAAGGGACAATGAGGTGAGGCTGCCCTATGTGAAGGGGTAGGATCAGGCATGCCGAATGGGCATGAAAGGACAGCCAGTCAGAGCCACCTCTCACTGACTCTACCACCTCTTCCAGGTCTCCATCCTGGCCGTGATGGCAGTAGAGCTGTTTGGCATCATGGGGCTGATGGGCATCAAGCTGAGCGCCATCCCCGTAGTCATCCTTATTGCCTCAGTGGGCATCGGTGTGGAGTTCACTGTCCATGTGGCTCTGGTGAGTACAGGCAGACCCCTGCCTAGTCACAGGGCACCCCATTTCCCACTCCCCAGCACTCTCAACCCCTCAGCTATGTGCCAACAAATGGTCACATCATGGGTGCCATATGGGAACGAGCCCTGTGTGACATCCTCATCCTGTACAGGGCTTCTTGACGGCTGCAGGGAGCAGGAATGTGCGCTCAGCTGCAGCACTGGAGCACACCTTCGCACCAGTGATGGACGGTGCTGTTTCCACCCTTCTCGGTGTCCTCATGTTGGCTGGCTCCGAGTTTGACTTCATCATGAGGTGAGTGCTGGAGGAGGATAAACCAGCCAATTTTTGCCCCCCAGAAGCTTTGGCAGTGGGGACTGATGAGCATGGCAGCCCCCCTAGCTGGTGGGGCAGCTGGTGAGAACGTGTCTTGCTTCCCCAGCATGGAGTCTGGGGAAACACGGGGAGGCTAGGACGTGTGGTGTGGGAAGCTGTGTTTGAGGTGGGATGGAGTTCATGGTAGCTTTGCCTGCTTCCACACCCTCTCGCCTGTGGGCTCCTCCCTCAGGTACTTCTTCGCCGTGCTCACCATCCTGACGCTGCTGGGGCTGTTCAACGGGCTGGTGCTGCTTCCAGTCCTGCTCTCTGTCATTGGGCCACCCCATGAGGTACAAGACCTTCCATTCTACCTCTCCCTGTCCCTCCCCAACTCCATACCCACCTTTCTTTGTTCCCTTATTGCCTCTTAAACCTATATCCGTCATTTCCTTGTATCCACTTCAGCCCGTACCTCACCCTGTACCATCTCTGCTTTACCTATCCTTTCTTTACTCCATAGTCAACTTTCCCCATACCTGCTTGACCCCATTCCTGCCTTACACCACGCTTTACTCCCTCTATCCTTCCCTGACCCATTTGAACCCATCCCTGCTTCAACCCTGACCTCACACACCCCTCACTCAATCCTTGCAACACCCCATGCTGCCTGCCAGCCCACACTCCTCCATCTCTGTCTCAGGTCCCTGAGACTGTCACCTCTCTCCCCAGGCATCCTCAGTGGGTAACAGCCCCCACCTGGCCCTGCCAGAGACAGTGCCCCCATGCCTGGGCCCTGGGGGGCTGTATGTCCGGCGCGCCCCAGCCTGGCCTGCTGCCTTCTCTGACCCCTCAGACACAGAGCACTATGCAGAGAGTGTGGGGCCTGGCAGCCCACGGGGGCCTTTCATCGTGCCTCCCACCCCAGCACACATCCTGCTGGAAGCTGGCAAGGATCCCAGCTTCCCTCGCATCACCGTGAGTGTCTCTGACTGCCCTGGGAGAAGGTCATGGATAGAGCCGTGGGATAGGGGCTGGTGGGTCCCCTGTGGTGCTGGTGGGATTGCTGGAGGGATGCTAAGCATGGCTGGGAGCTCTCATGTCCCATGTCCTCTTCAGGTGCTGAGGCCCTACAAGGACAGCCCAGAAGTCCACGGGAAGGAGGCTCCTGGCCCACAGCCTGCTCCTTCCTTGTCCTTTGGGGAGCCATGCCCCATGCCACCCCGAGACCACCCACAGCCCTGCTCACTGGGCTCCCGGCCGGTCCCTGCCACAACCCTGCCAGCCTACAGCACCCACCTGCAGGGTCCTGCCGGCAGCTACACTACTGTCACGGCCACCGCTTCGGTGACTGTAGCCCTGCACCCCACACTGCCTGGTTCCTACCCCAGCTTTGGCTCTGAAGGTTTCACCAGCAGCGAACAGGACTGCCTGGAGGAGCCTAGCGTGCCCAGTAGCAGTGGCATCACTGTGCCAAACAACTTTGAGATGCAGAGCATGGGGCACCGTGGAACAAGTGCCCAGCGCTAGGTGAGCTTGTGGACACAGGCACCCTACCCAGGGACTCATGTATGGTGGTGAGAGGGTGTAGGGTGGGCTTGGAGGGACCCAGCTGACCCACCTCATTCTCTCTGCCTGCAGGTTGTCAGCTCCTGGGCAGAGCATCTTCCCAGCACCTGATGGGCACAGGAGCGTGCAGAGCGGGGTTGCCTGCATCGTGCTGCTAATCGCCGGAGCGGAGATGTCTCCCCAGTCTCGGTGCTCGGCAGGGCAGGCTGGCACATCTATGCAAGCTGTGTGCAGGCTTTGCCATGCCTGCAAGTCCCCCATCTGGGGTTGTGCTGGTGGTGCCAAGTCCCCTCACCCAGGTTTTGGGGTTACCCTGCCCCAGGCTTGTTGCTCCTCCAGAAATGGAAGCACTAAAACCCCCCCTTCTCTGTTTCTGGAGCTGCTGGCAAGGCAGTCTCAGTGCCCTGCCAGCTCCCCCTCTGTGCAGTCACTGCCTGCTCCCTGTCACCTCCTCCTGGGACCCTCCCCCCCAGGCCACAAGCTGGGGTGCCCCAACAAGATGCCTTAATGTCACCTGTCCTGATAAGAGGACAGCCCCAGAGCAGCTGTGCCCTGGGGTACTGTGGGCAAGGCCTGGAGCTGGCACCCCCCACCTTTATTTATTGCAAAGGGAAACTATCTATAGAGAGATATATATTTTTAAGCTTATTTTAAAAGATTTATTTCTCAGCCTATGGCCTTGCCTAGCTCCCAGGGTGCAGGAAGGGTGGGGGCAGACCTTTTGCTAGTGCCGGGCTGCCTGCCAGAGGCAGTGGGAGCCAGTGGTGGGGGCAATAGACCTGGTTCATGCCCGTGCTCCACGGCGTGCTTGGTGGCCACAGGCAGCTCCGCCCTTCCAACGTAATGCTCCATCCCTCAATTTCTCCACTGGTGAGCATGGGAGGGACAGAGATGCAGGATGTGCTGCAGCTGCTTCCACTGCACAGGCAGGGTTTCTCGGGGGGGAGGGTAGAGGGGAAGGTGGCCTTGGGGGTGCTCCTTGCTGTGTCGAGCTCCTGAGCTGTCAGATGGTCGTTGCCCCTCGTGTCACACTCGTGCCCTGCCCTGATGACAGCATGTGCTGGTGCACACTCACGTGGGTGCCTGTGGTGCCACCGGGCACATCTCTCACTGGGAAAGCATATTTCTCACTTGTGTCCCCGTGNTAAGTTATTTATATCAAAGAGAGCAAAGGTTTATTTTTGTAGTTTGTACAGGCGGTAGTGGGGACGGAAGGTTTATTTTTAAAGAGTAAATATATATATTATATATAAATTAAACTGCTGTGTCCAGCCGTTTCTCCTGGGGGGCGTAGCTGGGGGAGGGAATGCTTGAGACAGACCCAGCTGTGTGCACACACAGTGGGGTGGTGCGAGGAGGGGACTGCACACTGTTGAGAAGTGGTGTAAGGGGGTGTGTGGTACGCGGTGCGGCTGTCAGCCTGTCACGTGTGTTCTTCCCCACGAGAGGTTGGGGGCTGCAGGCAGAGCTTGGGGGTTGGCTTTGTGGAGGGGTCACTGGCGTTCGTGCTGCGGTGCATAGATGCCGGGGTTCTTTTCTCCCACTTGTCCCCACCACGACACACCATGTCCCAAGCTCCCCATCCCGCTCAGCTCCTTTCCCACCGCTGCCCTAAGAGTGAAGTTTGTTCCTCTGCTCCAGCGAGTGTCAGTGCTCCCTGCCTGCTGCAACACGGCCCGTTGCCGGGCGAGGGCAGCACGGCCCTGGGGAGGAGTCCAGCACCGAGCCCGGCTTTGGGGGTGGGTCAGCAGTAGGCCTGGGAAAAGGGGAGCTCACCCCCTGTCCCCATCCAGCAAGGAACCCCTGAAGCCCCGTCACTCCTGGGGTCACTACCTGGGCTGGGTGTGGGCACCTGGGTGCCCTCACATCCACTCCATGGGCCAGCTCAAATACCCCCCACCCCCAGTCCCTACACCACATCTTGGGGTGATCTGGGCATCTTGTCCTGACCTTGAAGCCGTGGCATGGGGCAAAGTGCTGTATTGATGCTCTTGGCTACAGGAACACCTCTGGCAGGGCCCAGCCCCACAGCCTGCCCCGGGGGGGGGGGCACTGCCACTGTCTGAGGCCCTGGGTTGGGCTGGGGGGGACCTTGGTACCCAGGCCCTATTTGGTGTGCGGGTCAAAGTGACGGTGGTGGTCGCGGGGCTGCGTGCCGCGCCGGGGCCGGCAGAGGCGGGAGGGCACTCCACTGCCCTTCCTCAGGGCGTGGGAACGCCAGGCCGCTGTGATGCTTTCCTCCTGTGGGTGCAAGGAGAGGCATGGAGGCATCAGCCTGGCCACAGCCCGGTTCTTCCCCAAAACCGAGCCCCCTGCAGCACCTTCCAGCCCCAGAGGTGAGCCAGGGCACCCCAAGAGAAGGCAGCAACTCACTGGGATGAGCTGATCCTGCTGGTTGTTGCTCTCCAGCATCACCAGCTCGCTGGGTGCTAGCAAGGGCAGGCGTAGCTCTTGCACAGGCAGGGCAGCCACCTCAGGCACTGGGCGCTCCAGGACAGCCTGCTGGCCAGTGCGATATGAGAGATGAGGCTGGTGATAGCTTGGGCACCTCAGGGGCTCGTGAGGAATGAAACAGCCTCTATGCCCATCATACAGCTCAGGGACAGGGCACTTGGGTTCCCCGCCTGGGCTGGTGGGGGTCCAGGCACTCCTGGGTGACTTTGCCTGGGTGGGGGGCGAGGGGGGTGAAGCGCAGCCAGCGCCACCCCTCCCCATCATCTCTGTGTTGCACTCACCGAGCTGATGTGTGCCCACTCCCGCACAGCCTGCACCAGGTCCAGCTCATCCACAGCCAGGTGGTCACTGCGCAGCACCCATGCCAGCACGACATCAGAGAGCTCATGGAAGCCTTGTGTCCGCATCACCTCCTGCCAGCACACCACAGCACTGAGGTGCTGATTCCAGGACCCCACACCAGCCCAACCCTGCATGGGTCATCAGACCCATCCTGGCCTGGTACCCCAGCATCCCTCTACCCAGACCACTAGCCATTGGCAGCAGTACCCCCTAGCCAGTCTCTACTTGGACACCCAGCATCTTCTCCTCAAATACCATTTCATTGCTTTCTCAGCTTCCAGCCACCCCATTCTTACAGGCCCTGCTCTCCTGCCTGATGCTGTGTTCCCAATGCCATGTGCCCCGATGTCCTGTAATACCCCTTGCCATTGTCCACAGTCATACCATGGTGCAGCCCTCAATGAAGGCCAGGCAGTGCTGCTGGAGGTCTGTTTGTCCGTAGGTCACCGCTGCCTGTGGGACAACATAGACACCTGCGAGGGGGTCCAGGCCAGGAGGGAACCCCCACAAAATTCCTACAGAGACACAAGCACTCTCAGGGCCCCAGGTGATGTGAGCATCCCTGTGCATGGGTACCATGAAGCAGGTGTAGGGGGAAGGGACCACCCCCCCCTCCTTTGCTGGCCTGCCCCACAGCCAAGGGGCTTGTGGTTCTAGTGCCCACAAAGGTCACCCAGCCTTGCTGTTAGCACAAAGCACCTGATTTTCCACCATTGCCCAATAACATCACCCAACCCTGTGTGGGTGAGGGGCCCCAACATTGCTCTCACAAGGCCATACTGCAGGGACATGGGACCACTGTCCCCAGTGTGGGCTTGCAGGGGCACAGGGTCAGCCCCCACATGTGCCCCATGCCCTGGTGCCATCACCCACTGCAGCAGGAATCTGGGGTGCTCTTGTCCTCCCCCAGCTCTACCCAGCAATGCTTGTCACAGGGCTGGCAGAGCTCATCTGGGCATTAGGAGGACATGTCCCTGTCTCCTTTTGCATGGCAGCTCTTGTGTGAGGGGTACTCAGGACCAGCACAGGCAGGGCAAGCATTGTCTCCCCCTCCACAACAGCAGGGGACCAGCATTGACGCAAGTGGGGAGGGAAGGCGAGATGTTTTCTTCAGGTTTGTTTTGTTCTGGGGTTTTAGGGTTTTCTGTTTGTTTCCTTCTGGCCAGTTTTTAGTTTTGCTTACGCTGCAGTGGTTTGGCACCACATCTGGTGGGAGCTTCTGTGCTCTGGGGTTGGCATCTCACCCTGAGAGCATCTCTTTAGCCTGTGGGAAATAGAACAAATCCCCCTTCTCTGGGGAGCAGCCTTGGTCCCACCAAGCCGTGCATCGCGTCAGGGCCATTTCCCCTCCCTCCCCCCAAGCTATTTTTAGGTGTCCTAGAAACCCAGTGCCTCCCAGTTTCATGTAAGATGATGGCAAGGCTCTGGCACTATGGCCAGCCCTGCAAGGCTGTTGTGACACTGATGTCCCTTGCAGCCCTGGTACAATGTGCTCACAAGCTGGCAGGGCAGCTGCTGGGCCACTAATGGGTAGGAAATCCAGCCTCACCATCTAGCCAAGAGCAGGAGGGTCAGGCTAGCTCCTATCCCAAAATCAGATAGATTATTTTTAATCCTTTGTAAAGGCACTAGGGTCATACTCACCTGCAGAGCCTCACAGACCTGCTCAACACTCAGTGTGTCCTTGATGAACTTGACACAGAGCTGGAAGACAGATGAAGAGAGGGTGAGCAGAGTGGTGATCCAGTCCCACCACACGCTCCTGTGACTCTCAGCACCTCTGAGCTCCCAGGATGTGGACATGGGACATGGAACGGGGGCTGGAGACACCTCCAACCCCACAGGGTTCATAAGGCAGCAATGGACTGTGGGCAGCCAGCCTGGGCACTGTAATTCAGGATGTGACCGAACTCCAGACAACCTCATAGTCCCAAGTAGGTCACCTAACCCTGGCCACCACCACCAGCCATGTGCTGCCACAGAGGACGGCCCTGGTGCCAGCTGCAGTGCATTGGGTAACCCCAGCTTTGCCCAGCCTTGCCTGCCAGCTGCTCTCTGCCAGTGACTGCTGGGGGACCAACGTCTCCAGCTGCAACCCAAATGTGGGCAATGCAGGTAGGATGTATCCCAGTAGGGGAGCAAGACCTCCTTCCTGCCCATCTCAGCTGTCTCCCATGCAAAGGGGTTTGAGATGCTGGGAAACCCAAGAGGATGTAACATGCAGGGACGTTAGCTGGAGCAGAAGGGCCCTGGGTCATTGGCCAGAGGGCCATGAAGTCACCCTGCAGCTGGGAACACAGCCACGGACTTCCCCGGCTGCCCTTGGTCAGCCCCTTTCCACCTCCTGTGCCTCCCCTCCTCGATGGATCTCCTTACTGACAGTCATCCCTCCGCTCCAAGGATGAGTTTGATGAATGATGAGGTGTGACACGTATGGATGGGGCACTGGATTCCCCTTTTTTGCAACACCCCTCATGCCACTTCCCTGCCTAGCCAGATCTCTGACCGCCCCGTGCCACATCTGGGCTCCAGCTGAGCTTGTCCCCACAGGATGATGGGGAAGGTCCCGTCCCACCGCCTGGGCAGACAGCAGCCCGCGGTTCCGCGGTGAGGTCCTTCCCCGGTGCGGCAGGAAGGGAGGGAAAGTCTGGGCAGCAGATGGTGAGTCACGGGATCGGCCCTGCTGTAATTCAGGAATCGCTCTGATGACGTGGCCAGGGCTCCATCTCCAGCCTTGAGCCATTCCAGCTCCCTGCTCCCTCCTCGTCCAGCACCCACTACTCCTTTTTGCTCCCTAGTGCCTTCCCAAAACCTTCCTGTCCAAAGCAGCATCCCCATGGCAGCACTGCAGGTGGGGTGCTGAGTATTCCCCAGGATTGGGACTTTCACTATAGCATCATCCTGCCCCATGACTGGAGTGTATCCATGTGACAGCCCTGAGGCTTTCCTTCTGCCCTTTGCCGTGAGGGAGATGTGAGGCCCCGTGTCCTTCCCCGGAATTCCCCAGCTCCCTCCAGGGCTCCCAGCCAGTGCTGCACATCCTCCAGGGGCATCGCACTGGAGACACCCTCCAAGATGGAGAAGCAGGGGCTAAGTCTGCACTGGACCTGGGTGATGCACCACAGTGCTGTCCTTAGAGCCACCTCCAGCCACCGGCCACGCAGTGACCGTCCTGGGGTGCTCCTCAGCACAGGGGCACTTAGGGACCACTGTCCCCAGTTTAAAGAGAGTTGTACCTTGCACAGGTCCTGAAGGCCATATTCCACCGATGATGTAAGCACCTCCAGCACCTGCAGGCAAAAGAGACCTTGTGAGCATAGGCATGCAGGTGCATGGCAGCCCAGACGACAAGCGCCTGTGTCCTGCCTCCACGGGCATGGGAGGGGCAAGGGGCTGCCACATGGAGGCACATGAAAGTGTTCTGCTCTGGATTCCCCTTTCCCAGCATCCAGGGTGTTCACAGGCATCTGTTCCAAGGCTGGGGCAGACACCCACCAGGTGTTCTGGACAGCTCACTGTGCTGAGCTGAGACCTCATCCACTCATTGCACTGTTAGTCAGCCAAAAAGCATCATGCAGAGCCTATTGTCCACCTTTGGCACCCCAGGAGCTGCAGAGCAACCCCTAACCCTGCATTCCCCACCCTGTGCCCATGGTCCCTGCCAGCCCCAGCCCCACTTACAATGTGGTTGTTGAGGGTGACACTGTTGGTGTAGAGGAACTCAATGACAGCCAGGAAGACCTCAGGCTGCACGTTGCCCAGGATGAAGGGGCCCTGGGGTGGGATGCTGCTGGGAGACTCCTCACTGCCTGCTGGCCCCTGACCAAGCATCCCTTGGAAA
Organism: Galbula dea; assembly: GCA_013399015.1. NCBI lineage: Eukaryota > Metazoa > Chordata > Aves > Piciformes > Galbulidae > Galbula > Galbula dea. Next base: position 4,625,974 of record VWZX01004666.1, read on the forward strand.
GCCTGGCAGCGGCACGCCAGCACGCAGCGGTGAGCAAACACCTTCTGCTGCTCCTGGCCCACCACGAAGGTCACGTCACTGCAGAGGAGAAGGGATGCTTGGGAAGCCTGGGCACAGAATAGGGTACACAGGCAGGGCAGTGCCGTTTACTTTTAACCCAAGGGCTTTTCCCAGTAAAGGCACAGATGAGTCCTTGCTAGCAGCTCCTTCTAGCTATCTAAATGCTACAGACAGGGTGAGCAAGATAGGTCCTCTGGAAAGCACAGCCAGCCACGTGTGCTGGTACAGGCACCCACAGGTGCCAGCACAGAGCAGGGCACAGAAAGGCAGGAACAGCTGGAGAAAATAACTTTCTCTTTCAGTACAGCAGAGCCAGCGAAAGCACAGCTGCCACCTTGACTCATGGGCACTGACTCACAGGCTCAGGGATGCAAAGCCTCTGGCACTGCTGCTGGTGGGGCTGGCAACAGCCCTCTCCAGGCCTGTGGGACAGGGCAACCTGTGATGTACACTGGGTCATGGGGTCCATCCCACTGCCCTGGTCTCCCACAGCCTCCCAGCACAGTTCTATAGCCCCATGACCTCAGAAAAGTGAGGCAAGATCAGGGAAAAGGTAGTGGGCAAAGGGTAGGGAGTCTCACACCTGTGTGCATTGTGCAGCCATGGCTCATCCATCCTTCTGTCCCCTCCTCTTTTCCTCCATCCCAGCAGATCAATAAGCAGAATATGTCACCCAATCCGTGGCTGCCACAAGGCCACGCATAAACCCACAGCCTGACCCTCACAGTCTCCCACAGGGCAGTGGATGGGCCCACCAGAGGGAAGGACACCTGGATCATCCCACATGTGTGTCAGGGTACAAACAGCTGGAGTGTGTTGGGTGGTGTGAACAGAGACTGACAGGTCCTCCATGACTGTTCCTGCAAGAGGAACCAAAATAAACTATTTGGTGGCTACGGTCCACAGACCAAGCAGGGGAAGCAGGGTGCAGACTATAGGATTGAGCTGGCAGCTGCTTCGCCGCTGCATGGTACTGTGGCTAGGGAGTTTTCACTTGGATTTCTCTTCTAGTTTCAGCAACGATGGGGATTTTCTGAGGTAGCAGTGGCATTTATGCCAAGCTTCAGTATGAAGCAGGCTAAGAGGACAACATAGCTAGCCAGGTGTCAGGCAGAAGGTGCTGTGTAGGTGGGAGCGTGGCCAACACAACAGCTCTCCATCTTCACTCCCTGCTCCGGAAGGAGGTGGCAGGGACACCAGCAGTTGTTAGGGGAGCCGGCCAGGCTGCCATCTGCCATCAGAGGTTTGGAAGGTTAGAGATGTTGAAGGACAGCATCGATGTAGCCAGAGCTGGGAAGGAGACAAGCACAAATGGCTACACTTGGGTAGTGAGGTACCCCTACTCCTGAGAGAAAGAGGAGCCCCAAAGCATGATTTAGCCCGGGACACTGCCTTGCCCTGCTGGCACCATGCCAGGGGACAGAAGGGGGTCTGGGTGCACCCGGGGACCTTTCCTCCTCCTGAGAGGTGGTCTTCTCAGGGGGATGCACCTGGGCAGCCCTGGGCTCCCGATGTTTTGTGGATGTGAGAGGGAACACCGCAAAAGCCGTGCGGGGTGCCCCAGGCCGTACACAAGCCATACCCACCCCACATCGACCGCAGACCCCAAGGCACCCAGCACTCAGGGCCGCGGGAAAGCAGCACCGAGCAGGAACCAGTGCTGAGGCTTTGGCACGGCCGAGGGAGGGATGTGGTGTGGCGGAATCCCAGCCTCTCACCTGAACTGAGGGTTGTTGACCAGGGTGCGGAGCGCCGCGGTGAAGGTGGCCGCGTCGCCCTGCAGGCACGCCGAGCAGGGTCCAGCCATGGGCTTCTGCCTCGGAGCGGGCGGCGGAGGCAGGCGGGAGGGTAGCAGGGAGGCAGGCGGGAGGCAGGCGGAAAGCAGGCGGGAGGCAGGCGGGAGGCAGGCGGGAGGCAGGCCGGCCTGGGGAGGAGGCTGCTGCTGCGCTGTACGACTTGGCTCATTGCTAGGGAAACCTGACAGGCGGTGCCGGGAGCAGGCAACCCGACTGCCGAGGAGGCAGCGGGAGGGAGAGAGGAGGTGTTAAGTGCAGAAGCCTTACCCTTGCTGCCGCTGAGGCTCCATCCAGGAATTCGCCAGATGGGATTGGAGAGGGAAGCAGGCCTCCAGTTTCCTCCTCTTAGCATCCACTGCAGTGGCACGCAGTATGGCACTGGCATCCCCAGGACTGGGACCTGCCCACTTCTGCTGGTCTCTCTGCTACTGTTGTTGGGGGCAAAGGGAGGCAGGTGGCTTGGATTTTGGAAAAGGCAACACATGCATAGGTTACATGCACAAAGATCACCACCATCGACACGTGCATAGCCCATGGAAAGCCACTGGGCACTGCTGGGTCCCCTCCACCAGCTGCAGAGTAAACTCGAGCGCAGCAGGGAGATCTGCCCTTTGAAATGGCAAAAGTCCTCTCTCCTGCTGATGCTCCAGGCCATAGCCCTGCAGCTCTCTTGTCTGCTTAGGTCACAAGCAATCATAGGCATTAAAAAAAGCATAACCACCCTCACCCAAGCCCAAACCGGGTCCTAAGCAAGGGGCCACTCTGTCCCTTTTCTCCCAAGCCTGGTTGGTCCCAAGCAGCCTGCAAATGTGGACATGGGGAGAGCAGCCACAGAGGGACTCATCCTCACTTGCCAGCAGTGGTGAGAGGGAGGAGCAGGGCCCACAGCAGCACTCCAAGGGAGCAGCACCCAGCTGCCAGTGTGCTTGGCAGAGCTAGTCAGTGGCAGGCTATAAATACCTCTGACGGGAGATAGGAACACAAAAGCTGTCTCCAGTTTCCTCAAATAGCTCGGCAGCCAGGCCAGACAAAGGCACATTGACAGGGTGACCGTGGAGTATCAGCTGGGCTGGGCTCTGCTAGCAGAGAGAAATGCTGCACAGAGTTGGAAGCTCTCAGCAAACCTGCCCTTAGGCCAGGGCATTATGGCATCAGGGTCTCCAGCACATGGCAGGACTGCACTCCATGTGTACCCACCTACACTCTCCCTCAGTGCAGGGTGTATTAGTACTTGAAAGATGCAAATCTTTGGGTAAAATCAAGGTGTTGCAGGTCTTAGCCTGTGTGCAGCCCATAGCTAGGGTACAAAGTGGCAATCACTGTGGCTGTTCTCCCCATTTTGTTCTGTCTTTGCACATTCAACACCAGCAAGAAATGTTTGGTGTTGGCAGGGAGCGGCTGAGGTCGGAAGGCACATGCTTAGAGCAACTGTGTCCCTGTGCTGGCACAGCTAGAAATGCAGACAGGGCAAGAGTGAAAGGGGACAGAGCTGTCCAGTGACCAGGAAACAAGGAGTTACAGGAATCATGCCCCAGTAACCCTGGAAAGCTGCAGTGTCACATAGCAACACTTCACACTCCAGGAACACAACAGGTGAGCGGTGCCCTCCTCACTGCAACTTGTGGGGCCAACGTTGGTCCTGGGCAGCTCGGAGCACAACATTGGCTGGAGACAAAGTCCTTTGGGTTTACCCTGGCACAGCAGGAGTGAGGCTAGGGGTAAGTACTGACTAGATGCCAGCAGGAGGGCCAGGGAGGCTGGAGGGGAAGGAGTCACTCATTTATGCCAGGGAAAAGACTGGGAATGGGAAAGAAGAGGGTTGGATGACCATGAATAGTTGCACTAGATCAGCCCCAGCTGGGCAAGGCTGCTGGGGATGGAGGTACTGGAGAAGTAAAGGCAGGTGCCATAGTCCACCCCAGGCCCTCTGCATTCAGCCTTGCAGGAGCCTGCATACCAGGAGACAGGATTTTCAGGGCAGGGAGAAGCAAAGTAGAGAAGCAGAGACATAGAGAGGCTGGTAGACAATCTGGCTCTTCCCAACACTCGGAGCCACCTCTTCTTTCCAGGCCACCCATATGGCTGAGCACCCATTCTCAGAGATGGTTCTGCCAGCCCAGGTGACAGCTATAGACAACACTGATGCCACTCCACTCCGGGTCACCCGCCGCAGCTCCCAGCCTCCAGTTCCAGCACGGGGCACTGAGGAAGGTAAACCAGTGCTCCTGCCCTCCCGCCGCAGCTCCATCCTCAGCATCTTCCCAGCACCCCTGGCCAGCCGCCGCAGCTCACTTGGGGTAGCCCCAGGGGGCAGACGCCCCTCCATCGGCCCCTGGATGCTCCACAGCCACGTGAGCTTCTCTGGGCTCCCTCTTTTCCAGCCCATCCTCAAGACCCACCTTGAAAACAGCTACAGAATGCAGCCAGATGAAGGCTGCAAGTTCAATGCAGGCTGGGTGCAGCAGATGCTGGAGGGGGCCCTAGCTAGTGTCCTGGGGACCATGGTCTACAATCCTCAGGGCAGTGCCCAGCTAGCCCAGAGCCTGGCCGAGCTGCTGCAGAGTCAGGCAAAGAAAGTAGTACCACCTCGCTACAAGCTGGTCTGTCAGGTGCTGCTGGGCCAGCAGGGCCTGCTAGTGGCCAGCCGGGCACTGTGGGACCCCAAGACTGATAGCTTTGCCTCTGCCACCTTCTCCAATACCTCATTCTTTGCTGTGGCCACAGTGCATGGGGTCTACTTTGAGTAGTGACTACTTTTCCCTACAACCCAGCTTTGTACGGCTGCAGTAGAAGAGCAGCTGAAATAAAGGTTTGTTCAAGTTGTGGCTCATACCTGGAATCTTTGGCCTTGGTGTCTAGATGGAGCAAGGTACAGATGTACCTTGGTGCCCTGATGCTCTCTACATCCCCCAGCCTGGGCTGGCAGCCACAGTACACATTCCACTACAATGGTTTGAAAAAAAGAAATAAGCTGCAGCAAATACAACCCAAGAAGCTGCATTATCCTGTAGCAGGCAGCTACCCAAGACAATGCTACAGGTAGCAGTCCAGCTTGCTTCCCACAGCACAAGCTGCTCCCAGGAAGACAGGTTACAGCAGTGCTGGTGTAGGAGGTGACAAACTATTCAAACAGCTTGCTTTGAAGGTGATCTAAGTCACTCCTCTTTTCTGGCTTCAGTCCCAGCTCCTATCCCACCACACCAGGTGTCACAGTGCCAGTACCCAGACAAGCCACCCACCCCTTAGGCCACAGCCCCTGCCTTCTGCAGCTCAGCAGAATCATGAGAGCAGCTGGTTTTGGTCCAAGTGCAGAGACACTTGGGAATGAGAGTTTGGCAGCAACAAAATGAGGCAACTCCAGGGCTCCACAGGCATAAGCAAGAGCTAACTGCCTTTCCTGCCAGTCCCAGGAAGAGCTGTGGAGGTAAGACATGGGCTCCCTATCCTGTCTTCCTGACCTGGTTCCCCAGGAACAGCCAGTGGCAGAAAGGGTTTCACCTAGCAGGCAGATGCAGCCCTGGAACAAGGGTGAGGCAAAGGCTGAAGCCATTTTTTGACTCCACCTCCACGCAGTTCAGAGTATGCCCTTACACAAATTTTTATTGAGGCAAGTCAAAGATAGGGGAGTTGCACATATACTAACAAGAAAATAAATAATTCCATATAAATAAGATACATAAATAGTCCCACATGGCAGAGACTGCCTTGAAACAAGAAACCTCCCTGGGTCCCAGCAAGATGAGGGCTTTTCCAGGCAAACCCTCAGATCCCATCCCCCCCTCCCCCTTTATCAAACCTCAAGCTGTACCAATTCACAATTTGGGAACCGACAGGGCACCGTCAAGCCCAGCACAGCCCCCTCCTTAATGTAGCAGTCAAGTGGCACACACCAGCCCACAGAGTCCCTGGCAGGACAGGCAACACCCTTCACCCCTGTCCACCAAGGAGGAGTTTTCCTTACCCTACAGCAGCCAAGCCTTGAGGTCAGGGCTGTGCCAGTCCTCTCCAGGCCATGGAGAGGGTCTATGCAACTGGTGCATCACTTTGGGCAGAACAGCCCAAGCCCCTACTGCAGGCAGCTGCCAGCCAGGGCAGACTGGAGCACCAACCCATGAACAAGGCACAGCTAGTCCCAAACCTGGCTGCAGGGCACTCACCCACCACCTCCCTGTCCCATCCCTGTTTACTCCACCAAATACAGCACAACCAGAGCAAGTGCTGCCAATAAGAAGACAGCAATTGCACAGAGCCAGGGACCAGCAGGGATGCCCAGATCTGCTGCTGTAACTACATCCATGTCTTAGTCCACAGTCCAGCTGAGCACCAGGTGGGCAGCCAGCACCACGACATACCTCCCACCCTGTGGGAGGGCAAGGGGAGAGTTCAATATCTGGATAGGGTCCCCCAGTGTCCCACACTAGGCCTCAGCCCGTTCTTGGAGGAGTTTGAGGATGTATCTGAGGCGGTGGTGGAGCTCAGGAGAGCAGCCCAGCTCCTGGATGCTGCACAGCTTGTAGGTGTAGGAGTTGCGCTCCCGGTTGATGTAGGTGACAAGGCAGGAGTGGTCAGGCTTGCTAATGATCACCTTGGTGTGGTCGTTGTAGAAGTTCACCTAGGAGACAGGTTAGGCTTGGTTTAACCAACACTTCCCACAGCATGTCAGGAGCTGGGATGGAGCCACATTTCCTGCCTCAACTTGTTCCTCTTCCCTGACCTGCCTGGGGGCATCCCTGCTCCATGCCCCACAGCAAAAGTGTACCAGCTCCAGTACTGGTGCAGAAGGAAGACCCTGACTGAAGCATCATGTACCCCATGGGCTGGACAAGCTACAACCAGCAGCTCTAGACACTAGAACAGCATCCTGTACGCACTTGAGCACGGACCGTACATCTGGGCTCTGGTAGACAAGTTCTAACAGATGCCAGGAGTCCCCAGCTGGCCTCCTCCCCACAGGAGTCTGGACATCTGTGTTCCACACATACCTGGAGGGTGCCACTGCTGAAAAGCATGAGCAAGGCTTGGTCATTTTTCACCCACTGCAGGAGGAGCAGGGCTGGCTGCCCTAAGTCATCTATGCTGGGCAAGTCACCTCCCTTGGAGAGAAGGGTCTGTGTAAGCCATTGGTCCCACACATGGGAGTATACAAACCACCAAACCCAGCCAGACACAGCCCCAATGGGGTCCCCACTCCCAGGACACAACTCTAGGTGTCCACCTGACCACAGCCTGTGACCTCAAAGTTCTACAATCCCAAGCACTACAGTCAAGCCGTGACCCAACATCCAACCCACCCACAATCCCAGTCCACCCCAGGACCTCAGTGCTCACCTTCATGAGATGCTGTTCCATGTAGGATGCAAAGTAACGCAAGACACTCATCTGTCCCTGCAGCTGCTCAGGGATAGCAGCCACAGAGAATACAAGATGTTTGTTGTTGGTCGGGTTGTAATGCACTGTCCTAGGAGGGAGCAGACCATGAGCTTTGGGGCCACCCAGCATCAAACCCACCCCTTGCATAGCCTCCCCTTACCCTTTCCTACTCAAGGGGCTTTCCCAGAGACATAAGCCCCTTTCTGACCGCTTACTTGTGGTTGGGGGAAAGCATCATGTGTGTTCCATTGTTGAAGAGAACTCCAATGCTGCGGTTGGAGAGCTGGTAGCCAAAGCCATACTTGTTAGAGTAATCCACCCACTTGCTCACCCAGACAGAGTGCTCGTGGCGGGCCAGGGAAGCTGGGTTTTTCTCCGCTGGTGGAGAAGAAAGGGGGTGAGCAGAGCAGGCAGCTAGCCCCTGCCCATCTCACCTCCCCAGGGGGGAGGAGACACCCTCCAGTGTGGGTGGCATACCTACCCCCCCAGTAGGCTCTGGCCATCTTTAAGGTACCCCAAACAACAGCCATGCCTTCATTGCACAGGGAAGGGGATACATATCACCCTGTTCCATCCCAGAGCAGTCCAACCAGTTTACCTGGGGGCATGGAGGAGAGGCAGGTCCGCAGGAGCTGGACAGCTGACTCTATAATGGCAGAGGCAGTGATGCAGTCTTCAAAGGCTGCAGAGAGAAGATGACAGGCTGAGTCAGCCAGCCCTGCTATCAGCCAGGGCAGGTCAGGAAACTCAGGGTAGGCTGGTGTAGTCTGGGCAGGTATTGCTCACCCTCACAGCTACTGGCCATCGTCCCCCGGACAGAGGGGCATGCAGACCTGCAAGATGTTTCCTCCACCACTGTCTCCACAGGGCTAGAGCTGGCACTGCGGCATGATACGGGGGAGGCCTGTGGAGGATACCTGGCTTTACCATTGTCCTGCCTGCTCCCCTGCAGAGGGATGTGCACAGGCTCAGGGACATTCTCACCTCATTCCCTTCCATGGTTTTATAGCTCATCTGCCGGCAGATCGAGGTCTTCATCAGTCCAGTGACCAGCTTGGAGATGTCATCCTTGTCCTCCAAAGAGCCCTTCTTGGCTGAAGGGAGAGCAAACAATAAGCACACTGAGCAGAGGGGATAGGGTCATCTGGGCCAGCTCTCCCTCATCTGCTCCCATGCCCAGTGGTTAAGTATGGTGTCAAGCAGCTGCTCCTACTTTCACTTCCCAGTTCTCACACAACACAGGGCTTCCACGAGGAACTGCCCTCATGGGTTGCAGCACAGCATCCACTCTCCAGGCACACACCCATGCAAGGCCACTAGTGACAGAAGGGCAGGGGCAAGCTTAGCCTGGCCCTGGACAGGAAGTCCAGAGACCCATCAGGAAGTGTCTCCAGGAGACAGGATCCACTTCTCTTCCTGGAGGAAAGGTCAGAGGCTCAGGGCAAATATATGGACTCACCACCCTTAGGTTTCTTCTTCCCAAAGAGCGTCTTGGTGACTTTAGCAAATAAACTCTTGGCTGGGTTGGGGGGACTTAGCTCTGGAGCCATCACGCAACTGCTGGGAGGGAGCTTCTCAGGTGTGTAGCCCTGCAGAGAGGTCAAGGCAGAGTTTTAGTTTCAACAGCCCACATGCTCCAGGCAGAGCAGCTGCCCTGGACTAACCACAGTCATTCACAGCCCTCCTGACAGCGAGTTTGCATTTCTGTCAAGCTTCAGCCTCAGGCTAGCATCAATACAGGAAACAGCCCATGCTGTAGGGACAGCACAGGAAGGGCATACCTGGCATTTGGACAAGACAGTTGCTGCTTCCTTTGAAGGACAGAGGTTTGGGTTCGAAAGCACCCTGCACAACCCAAAAAGCCTCATCCCACCCAGAGAAGGGCCAAGACCAGACTCCCACCCACTCACCTTGAAAAATTCATGGTCCAAGATTTCCTCGAGGGTGAGGCGGTCCTGGGGGTTACGTCTAAGGATGCCAGCAATGAGGTGCTTGGCAGGCAGAGAGAGGAAGGCAGGTAGGGTGTATTCCACCTGCTTGATACACCGGTAGGTCTCCTTGAGGTCAGAGGTCTCAAAGGGAGGGTTCCCACACAGCAGGGTGTACCTGGGAGGGGACACATGTGCCACTGTCACATCACCACCAGGCTTGTGACTCAGCAGCACTTAAAGCAAGGAAATTATTGGCATTTGTCTGGCCACACCTGGCCAGGAGCACCACTTCCAGCCCAGGTAGCTGTGCTCACATCCGGTCATGCTTCCTCCTAGCAACTGTGTTGAGGAGCCCTGGGGAAGAGGGCTGGCAGCGCTCCCACCCCTGCATGGCCAGCAAGGTTGAAAGCAGAGCAGGAAGCCTGCAGGCAGTGGCTGAGCAAGGGGCTGGATATACCAAAGCAGCACAGTGATAACTCTGCAAACAAACAGAGCAGCAGCTGCCACCAGCCATTGAGAATTTCCATTGTTTATCAGGTTCACAGGGCAGTCAAGACTGCTTTGAACTGGAGCTTAGCACAGCACAAGAGCATCTGCCCTTTGCAACTCCCACTTCTGCAGCCTCCAAGCAGCATCCCAGGATGGCTGGCAGCACCCACTTCAAAGTGATGCTAGGCAGAATCCAGCCACCCACTCCCCTCCCCCTGACTTTTAGCAACCACTGCAAAGCCACAAAGCTAAGTGCAAGAGGACTTCCTCATCAGCTGCTTCACAGTCCAGCTCTCCTGCACTCCACACAAGCAGAACTGCCAGACCACTCCTCATGCAGCACCACAGACTTACATGACACAGCCCAGAGACCACACATCTGACTCTGGGACGTGGCCCTGTCTCAGCAGCACTTCTGGGGCCAGGTAGTTGGGGGTCCCACATATTGTCCTGTTGGGCAGAGCGCAAGGTCACTGCCTGCTTTGCATCCCCTCACAGACAGCCTCCCAACCACCAAAGCCTGGAATTTAGCTTGCAGTCTGTCCTCCCCCTTCATTTTATTGTGGCCTAAAGCCCCCTCCATCTACAAGGAGCCCCACAGACCACCCCCTCTCCAGCTCCCCAGGGATCAGAAGCAGCTGCTCTGGGGGAGACATTAGGAAGAGCTTGTCCTAGAGCTGGGAAGGAACAGAGCCTTTGTGTCCCAGCCTGTGCAGCCGGCAGGGCAGCCAGGCAGGCACAATAGGGATAGTCAGCACATTGTTCTCGATGGCTGCGAGCTCACTCCTGAAGGAGTCAAAGCCCACAGTGCCCTTGCCTGCAGCTGGGGCAAGAATTGCTCCCCCATCCCAAGAAGGAGCCCTAAGCCTTTCTCTCCCCAGGCCAGGAGGATCCACTCACCCCTCCACCCTCCCAGGAAGCCACAGGAGGAGGAGGAATAGTGAAACCTCAGAGGGCCCTGGAATAGGGAAATCTCAATCTTACTTTTTCTTCTGGTCAGAGACATCCTGGCAAGCAGCTAGCCCAAAGTCTCCCACTTTCAGCTCCATGTTTTCATTGATGAAGAAGTTGCCTGCAAGTCAAGGGCTGTGCGTCACCACAAATACCTCTGGTGCAGCTCACTCCCCACACAGGACCCTGTCCCAACCACAGCACTCACCAAGCTTGAGGTCTCTGTGCAGGATGCCCTTAAGATGAAGGTATTTCAAGCCTGAGATGATCTGTTTGAGGTAATACCGCACTTCAGGCTCAAGCAGAGTGTGGCGAGCCTTCCAGATGTGGGCCAGGGACTGTAGAGAGCAAGAAGGCAGCTTGGTCATGGTAGGCAGGGAAAACAGGCAGTTTTGCTGACTAGGCATGGGGCAGGTATCATCAAAGCCAGTTCTTCCAGAAGTTGCATATCCACAGATAATCCTCCTTCCACAGGCATGACCTGAATAGACTCCCCACACCAGGCTGAGGATGCTCAAGGGAACCACTGGATTTATGGTGGCCCCACCAGGAGCTATCAGCTGCCAACATGAGTAGGACAGGCAGCCAGTAGTATTCCCAGTGCCATGTGAAACCACATGGCTTACGGCTGAGCTCAGAGGGTGTGACCGAGAAGCAGCAAGGTAATCCAGGAGGAGTGCGCTAACAAAACACCTCCAATAAGGCCTGCTCCAACCAGTCCTGGCTGCGTTTATAGGAGAACCTTTGGCACTGGCACTCACCTTCCTACTGCAGTGCTCCAGGAAGATGTAGATGTTCTCTGCATCCTCAAAGTAGTGGGAGAACTTGACAATATGCTTGTGGTGCAAGTCCCGGTGCAGCTCAATCTCATTGGTGATCTGAAATGGAGCAGTGATTCCAGGTGAGCACAGGACCCCTGCTGTGCCCCACAAGCCCCAGGCCCATGGCACTCACCTTCTCACGCTGGTGGGGTTTAGCTACCCGGCTGTGAGGAATGACCTTCACAGCATAGGTTTTGTTGCTGGAGAGGTCTGTCATTTCATAGCATCGTGCAAACCCACCCTGCAAAGGAAGAGGTGGTTACAGACAGGTGAGATAGCTCTTTGCCCCTGCCGGCTTGCAAGCTGCCTTCGCCTCCTCCATTCCCTTGCAGAACAGCCCGCCAAGCACAACACACTACCTCCTGCTGTGTCGCCCACTAAGATCTGAACTGTGATGCTCCCAACCAGGGATTTTCTTCACCCAGTTACTGTAAAGCCTCCAGGGTTTTCTTCCTCCCACCATGGCCGGACTCTGCCATCTTTCCACATAACAGATCAAGATGGAAAGTCCTGCGCAGGGTAGGGAACCTGGGGATCGGAGGCCACCGAAAGGCAACCCCATGGAGACAGGTTTTTCCTGCCATGATGTCAGCCTCCAATCTGCACACTCAGCCGCTGAGCCGCCCGGGCCGGGCTGGGAACCGGCACCAACCTCCCACACACCCCGCTGACAGCGGGAGGAAAAGTCGTGTGTGGCGGGAGCGACGCGGACCTGCACCCCTGGGAATCAGGACACCCATCGTCCCACGCATACGCCGCGGGGCGCCCCGGAACCGATGCGTCTCCGATAGCCGAGGAGGCACGCAGCCAGCTCGGGTGATTCACAGCTTCCAGCGCTGCTCCGGGCCTGCCTGGAGAGGCAGGGAGCATAGAGGCGGCGGCCGGCAGCCGAGGGGCTGCATTCAGCCCTATGCCACGCCGGGAAGGTTCGAGCAGGCGCGCTGCCCCTCCTCCGCCCGCATCGGGCTGCGTCTCCCAATCCCACTCAACCCGGCTCGCCATCCTCACGCCCTGCTCCCCAGTACCTTTCCAAGCAGACGACCCTTGCAATAAGATCGGCCGGAGATGGGGTCGGTGACGATGCGAGTGGTCTCGGCCGCGCGGGGCGGCGGCGCAGGGGCGGGGTGTGCAGGGAGGGAGGCTGTGGGGAAGGGAAGGAAAAGGCCGACAGGCTCCATGGCGGACACAGAAGAAGGCGACGGCTCCGCGGGCTGGTACTGCCGCTGGTAGTACTGCTCCTCCGCCACCGCCCAACCCTACGCACGTGGCCCCCACTACCACGCGCCACTGTTAACAGCCTCGGGAATCCCGCCGGCTTTATCAATGGGCGTGATGGCGTCACCGCCGGAGCTCCGCCCTCGGGCAGCCCCGCTCTGCCCTTAAAGCGACAGCCGCACGGTGAAGGTGTGGTTGTGTTTTGTGCAGCCCCGGCGCCCCTTTGCCGCCGTGATACGGGGGCGGAGGAATCGAGACGTGGCCCGGCTGCCTCCACCACAGAGGGCTCACCCAAGCACCCCATGATCCTTCCCCCCAGACAGCCACCCCCTCTTTGACACAGGGATCCCCGAGAGACCTCAGACCGAGGTCCCCACAGACGTGCAGAGACCTCTTATTCCCAGGACACTCAGAGCCCCTTCCAGTACACATCCATAAACACATCTTCCCGCACCCACTCATAGGTCACCTCTCCCCTCAGTGGGTGACCAGCTCATCTCACACTAACCCCTGAGGACTGGGGAACCCCATGGAAAGGCTATGGCCAGGGTGAGATTTTAAGGCCCATGTATTTGCTGTGAGCCCTGCCCCACCCCATACCAAACCTGGATGAAGACACCCTATTAGAACCCCTCACTCTGTAGCAGGGTTTGGGGAGAGGGAGTCATGTCCACCCCAGGTAGGGCTCTGGAGACACAGGGGACAGTGGAAGATGCAGGTGAGTTCCCCAGCCAGCCTGTCCCCAGGGCAGGTACCCCCTAGCCATGATTTGCCCTGACTCCAGCCCCACCCCGTGCCCCAGTGACCCTCAAACAGCCTCAAAAGGTTAGTCCTCTGTGTCCACGGTGGTCAGTCCAGGACTGTGGAACGGCAGGACTGTCAGACTGAGGACATTCATCCTTGCCCCTCAGGCACCCCATCCTAGGCTTCCTGGGGGCTCTGGTGTTGCAGGGTGGGCCTGTGAGGTGGCCTGGGCATGCAGTGGTGGCCGGGCACTGTGCCATAGTAGTGCTGCTCTCTAATGGCCATGAGGAGGACACATTTCTGTGTCACCAAAACAGGCTATGAAAGGATGTAGGGCATCTCTCCCTCCCCATGAGCGTGGGAGCCAGCAGAGCTGGCCACAAGCATACCTGGAGCAGGAGAATCGTGAGAGCATTTGAAAAGCACATCCTGCTACCCTTCCTCTGCTCCATACTGCACACGGTGTGCACGTCCGTTGCTCTGTGCTTCAGCTTCCCCTCTCTGCACTCAACCTCTGCTTCCTTGGGGCAGCTCAAGGCCCTTGTCACTGATCTGTTCCTGAAAACACTGAGGGTTTTCCATGAGTACTCCAAGGCAAACAGCCCCATGCTTCACAGCACATGCCCTTGGGGGAATTAATCCCCTTTACTGCTGCAGGGAAGCTGAGCAAACCTGCCTGCAAGGAGAGAGGAAACGAAATGGATGTGTCTGCTTTTTACACAGGTTTCCAGCTTGTACAAAGCCACTCTATTCTGCCCTCATGAGAGTCCATGTCTCTGTCCTCATGAGAGTCCAGGTACTCCACCTGGAGTACCGCATCCAGTTCTGGGGTCCTCAGCATATAAAGGATGTGGACCTGTTGGAGCAAGTCCAGAGGAGAGCCACAAAGATGATCAGAGGACTGGAGCACCTCCCCTACAAGGATAGGCTGAAAGAGTTGGAGTTGCTCAGCCTGGAAAAGAGAAGGCTTCGAGACTGCTGAGGCATGTGAAGGACATGAGACTGAGCATTCCTGGAGTACAAAACACTCCCATCAAGAGAAACACAAGCTGCAGCACCCAACCTCCTTTGCAACACAAGGTACTGAAACACACTGTGGTCATTTTCTTCTGATGAACTAAGAGAGAGTGCTCAGACTCCAGCTTTATATCAAAGACTAAATTCCTGCAAGAAACCCAGTGCCAGGGTGAGTTTAACCACTTTTGGGGTGTTTCAGTAGGTGGGTTGAACGGCTCCTGCTGAACTCTGCATCTTCCTGTCTGTAGCTGCTCCTTGCACAGGAACAAACACCCATTTAGACCTTCATACGTTGATTTTAAAACACAAGAAAGGCCCTAGTTAGACCAAAAAGCAGTTGTGGCCTTTGGGGAAGGTGCATGGCTTAGTGTACTTCTAATTAATTTTACAGCAGGCTGTGAAAGCCACGGTCATGCTCCACCAGTGCTCCCCAAGAAAGCAAACCACTCCCAAACATCTTCAAGCAGCCCAAAACCACACAGAAACACCACCCAAAAGGACAAGAAAAAGGAGCAAGAAAGGCCCCAGACTATGCCCGAAGAGCAGACAACAGCCTAAAACCACGCCCAAACAGCCTAAAACATGCTGAAACCCCTCTAAAGCATGACAAACCCACCCTGCAACCATACCAAAACAACCTGAAACTGCCTGAAGCTCCCTGAAAAAAACTCTGACATCCCCTAAAACACACTAAAAAAAAACCAAACCAGCATAAAACCACTCAAAACCACTTGAAAACAACCCAAAGCACCACAAAGCTCTGTAAACAAATGGCAAAACAACCCAAAAGAGCCCAAAACCAGCCTAAAACACCCCAAAACCATACAGAAGCACCTGGGAAAAGCCCACAAGAGCCCCAAACAGGAGCAGAACACCCCAAACTATTCAACAAACACTCTAAAACACTCTATTGTGAGCAGGAGGCCAGGGGAGGGTGTGTGTTTGAGGCCAGGGAGGTGGGAGGCCAAGGGGGGGTGGTAGGAGGCTGGGGGGGTTGAGGCTGGAAGGAGGTGGGAGGCT
>VWZX01004666.1:4641428-4925298 GCA_013399015.1 Galbula dea
GGGTTGAGGCCGAGAGGGGGTGGGAGGCTGGGAGGGGTTGAGGCTGGGGGGGGGGAGGCCGAGAGGGAGGGGGAGTTGTGGTGCCCAGCAGGGACACCAGCATGTTGGGCAGGGCTCTGCAGAGGTTGACGGGGCTCTGTAGGTGTGGAGATCGCTCTGTAGGCCTCTGTAGAATGTCAGCAGAGCTGTGTAGGTGTTGGCAGGTTTCTGTAGGCCTCTGTAGGCGTCAGGTGCTCTCTGTAGGACTCTGTAGTGTCGGCTGTGCTGTTGGCCTGTCTAGGGGTTGTCAGGGTTCTGCAGAGCTCTGTAGGCCTCTATAGGGGTCAGCAGATTTCTGTAGGCCTCTGTAGAGGTCAGCAGAGTTCTACAGGACTCTGTAGGCCTCTGTAGTGTTTGGCAGAGCTCTGTATGGGTCGGTTGTGTTTGGCAGGACTAGGTAGGGGTCGGCAGGGTACTGTAGGCCTTTGTAAGGGTCATCAAGGCCCTGTAGTGGTCCACCGGACTGTCGGCTGTTCGGCACGGGCCTTGGCGGCTCAGCAGGGACCTGTAGGTGTTGGCAGCTCTCTGTAGGGGTTGGCAGGTTTCTGTAGGGGTTTATAGGGGTTGGCAAGGCTGTCGGAGGCTCGGCGCGGGCTGCACCGAGGTCACATCCCCTCCCATTCACGCCAACGGGACCTGAGGCCACGCCCCCTCCCCTCACCACGTGGGAAGCGAGACCACGCCCCCTCCCTTCACCCGAATGGGACCCGAGGACACCCCCCGTGCCCTTCACGCCAGTTTGTCCGGAGGTCACGCCCCCTCGCGTTTACCCCAAGGGGCAGCGAGGCTACGCCCCCTGCCCTTCACTCCAGGGGGATCGAAGGCCACGCCCCCTCCCCTTTACTCCAGAGGACTGGAGTATACGCCCCCTCCATTCACTCCATTCTACTCATTGTATAAACTTCTTTAATGCTGTAGCACTGGACAAGTTTTCTCAAGCTTTCAAAATAGACTGTGTTTTTAAGAAATAGGCAAGAATTTCTGTGAACGCTGAGAACATGCATAATCTCTTATTGCTGAGACCTGCTGGGCAAATACTCTTACAGCTGGCATGGTTCTGGGAGCAGTCAGCTCATAGCTCTGCCGTTCCTCCTGCATCTGGGAGGTGTACAGCAAAACCAGGATAGGCACCCAGTGCAATTTGCATCAAGGGAAATTCCATCTAGATATTAGGAAACTTTGTTTCTCTGTGCACAGGGTAAAATATTACAGGAACCCAGAGGGCCTTGGGATCTCCATCCACCATGATACCCAAACCTGGCCTAGCCTTAGCCCAGTTTCCTGTAAGGTTCTCCCACCTTAACAGCCTCGGACGAAGGGGAGCTCCCTGGGATCAGAGTGTCAGCCCTGACCCCCTCAGGAGTGTGACTTTCCCCTTCCTCAGCGCTCTCACCCAGTGAGCTCCTGCAAAGCACTAGCCTGCAGCCGTTGAGGAGGGAGGGAGAGGCTGGTCCCTCAGCTGAGCGGCGGAAGCAAGCACTAGTGCCAGCACCAGCAAAGGCCAACTTGAACTTGCCCCAGGGGCTGGCTGGTGATGTGCAGAGGGGGAGCGGCAGGTCTGGGGAAAGCTGTCTGGATGGAGAGATAAAAAGAGCTAGATCCCTCTGGATAAAGGAAGCACTTGGATCTGGGGTGGTATATAAAATACCAGTGCTGGAAGGTACTCCCTGGGAGGCAAGACTGGCCCAGGGAGACACAGGGAGTTCTCTGAAATTTCCTGCAACAGGGCTTTTGGCTCATCTGCTGTCTCAGAGCAGGGAGGGGAGGCTTCACCCCAAGCAGGGCGTTAGCAGGCTCGGTCCCGTGGTCCCAGCTCGGGACTATGTGACTCTGATCAGGGCACCACAGGACGCGACTCCTGTTCCCCCAGCCCTCTTCGCTGCAGACACCTCCCTTCTCGCCAGAGTTTAACGGCCATTTCCTGCGTCCCACCCCGGCAGCCAGGGCTCGGCCGGTCCTGCTTTCCTCCCTGTCCTGTCCCTCCCCGTCTTGTTCCGGCTGCCCAACAGAAATCCCTGGTGCAGGGTTCATTGCTGCGGCATTCGCTGTGCAGCGCGAGTTGCTGGCACCTCAAACCCGCTGCTCACAAATGCTCAGAGCCTTCTGCCAGAAACCCACCACTCTGCTAGAGTTTGTGGGCCTGGGGGAGACCCAAACAGGGTGCACGGGACATGGGTGATGGGTCTGCACCAAGGGGAGCAGCTACTTTCCCACTGGTGGCTGGAGTGTCCCTGAGCTGAGAAGTAAGAACAGCACCTGAGAGGCCAGTTTTGAGGCATGAGAGAGGGATTAAATCAAGTGAAGCAGCTCCGGTCAGCATGGGTGGCCCAGGGAAGCCTGAAACAGCACTTTTATTACTGGTGAGCTGAGCTTGCCAGGCCTCTGAGGCACTCCATATGCGCAGCATGTAGGGTGTCCCAGCCCTCTGCACCCTAAGCCAGGATGAAGTGGCCACTGTAGCCCTGCCCCACTGCAATCAGCCTGCCTGGCTTTGGCAAAACAGCTCTGCACAGGCACTTGGGCCAGGTCCTGTCTCACCCGCTTCCCACTGCCACCAAAGCACTGTTAGTACCATAACATGCACCTCAGTTTACCCAGTTCACACCACAGTGAGTACATGTGCACTTTTCATAGTGTGGAAGTGAAGCTTCTCTCTCCAGCACCACTTTTCATGTGGGTTGTGGTGTTCATGTCCAACCCTGCTTCTCTTTCCCAGCCCAGGACTCCTGTGAGATGGAATGAAGTTGCAAGAAGTCCAATGATGGAGTCAGAGGCTACTTCCTTTGGTCCCTATCCTGCAAGCATGTTTGCCCTGCATCCTCTCCCCAGATGGGCTGGGAGTGTCACCGTGCATAGAGGTGTGGGGACCAGCTGAGCAGAGTCCCCTCCCCATCGCAGGAGGGAGAGGAACTCAGCAGAGCCTAGCTTGGCACCTCTCCAGGGTCTTGGGAGGTTCATGCTGTAATGTGGTGGTGGCTGGAGGAATATATGGCTTGTGAGGGCAGCAACCAGTGTTGGACATTGGGGGAAGCTGGAAAGGGACATTGCTTCTGTGGGATGGGGAAGGCATGGGGACCTGTCGTTTGGGGGGGCAGAGGAAAGGACTCCACCAGGTGGATTTACGGAAGAGGGCTGGGGTCAGGCATGTTTTTTGGGGTACCACACAGCACAGTGTGACTGGAGGATCCATGGCTGGCGGGACCCCATCGAGGCGACGGGGTACAGGGGGCTCAAGAGATACCAGTTGTAGTCTTAATGTGACACCAACAACCGCGGGGGGGGACGAGGCGGTCTCTGACCGGGCCGGGGCGGGCTGCCGTGGGGGCCGCCCCGCGTCGAGGCGGAGCCGGTGGCGGCGCCCGTTGGGGAGCGCGGAGGGGCGCGGAGCGGCCCCAGAGGATGGGGCGCGCAGCGGCAGGTGAGGCGAGGCAGGGCACCCCGGGGCGGGAGGGGGCAAACTGCCCCGGGAGTCGTTCGCTGCCTGCGGGCAGCCGGTTGGAACAGCGGGACGGCGGGTATGAGACAGCCCCGGGCTGGAGGGGGCCCAACCCTGGAAGGTGGCTCTGGCGGGGCTGCGGGGACCCGGTCCCCTTCCCTAGGAGAGAGAGAAGCGGGGTTCGCCCCCATGGCCGTGTCGGGCTGGAGCGAGGGGAGAGCTGATCCCGCCGGCGTCTCACCTGTCCCTTCTGCTCTACCCACAGGCGCTGGGCTGGGGACCGTGTCCCTCTGGGTCAGCCTCCTGCTCGCTGCTGGCCTTGCCCTCGACCTAGCACTGCAAAGCTGCAACTGCACCGACACCATGGATTTCCAGGTTTTCCGGGAGGATCCGCTCCCCGAGACCTGTTGCCTCAACTTCACCAGCTCCAACATCACCCACCTGGACTGGGGAGCATTGATAGGGGTGCAGGGGCTGAAGGAGCTCTACCTCTCACACTGCGGCATCACAAATATCAGCAACGTGCAGGGAGCCACCCCTACCTTGGAGATCTTGCACTTAAGTCACAACCTGCTAGAAAGTCTCCCTGGGAGCTTTCTGGAAGATGCCCCTAATTTAAGAGTCCTTTATTTGGACAACAACCAGCTCCAGGAGCTGCCCAAGTCTTTCCTGAAAGCATCAACCCAAGTCCAGGAGGTCTACTTGGGTTTCAATGCCCTGACCTTCCTTCCTGCCAGCCTACTGAAGCCGTCTCTGCTCCAGCTCCAGCTCTCCAACAACAGCTGGGACTGCAGCTGTGCTTTGTTCAGTAACCTGGAGGGTTGGCCCAGCCTGGCCACTGAGGTTATCTGCCACACACCAGAGCAGTACCATAGCATGGACCTCCAGAGCATCCCCCGGGGTGAGCTGTGCCACTCGCACAGCCTCACTGCCCTCTTCATTTGCCTGCCCCCTATCCTCATCCTCACCAGTATCATCTGGTGCATCTGCAGGCAGAAGAGAAGGACCAATTACAGCCTTCAGACCAGGTCCCAGAGACATCCAGCCACTTCAGCAGAGAGAAGCAATGTGCTGGTGGTGCCTGTGGAGCCCCACCACTACATCCCCTATGAGCTGCCTGCCACCCCCTCTGAGACTGAGAAGAAAGTGCTTCTGAGGAGCCAGATACTGCTGCAGCCCTCTGCAGACCCACTGGAGAGTGGAAGAGATCTCTATGAGGAAGTGGAGATCCAGGTGGGAGCCCCCAGCAGTTCACAGGTGCCAACCCATGAAAGGCAGCAGGGTGTGGGGCTGGGCAGGCAGCAGGACACCCCAGAACTGAGGGCAAAGGAGCTGGGGGGTAGTGAGCCAGAGGTAGACACTGTCAGTGTGAGTGAAGTCCTGAAAGACTCAGCTGACCGTGAGAAGATCTACTTGAGTCAGTCAACAAACTATTACAACCTGGTACCTGGCATTGAGCTGGAGGACTTGGACAACCTGGAGTATGAGAACATTGACCTGCACTGATGCTGGGACTGTGTCTGGGACACATCAGGAGAATGGCAGGGACTGGGGGGTAGCGAAAGCTAACAGAAGAGGCATGAGCTGTCCTGACGTGGCTTACAGTGGCTGTTTCCAAACTGCATCCCCAGATTTACATCCCACCCCTTGCTTGCCATGTGCTGCAGCCGGGCAGGGGGTGTGAGGGTGTTCAGGGCACTGGAGACCCTGCCAGTGCCCAAGAAAGGACGTGGAAAGGAGGAAGTGTGGGCCAGTTTTGGGGACCAGGTCACAATATTTTGTGTACCAGACCCACTGACTGGGGCCTCCATCCTGTCTCACTGGAGTAAGGTGGCACCTGGCACAGACCTGCTACTCTGCAGCCCACAGAGAACAGAGGAATGTGAAATGGGGCTGGCTCTGCCTATGTGGTCTCCAATGGGTGCCATGCATAGATGGGGTGCCCTGGGCTTGGCATGGGGAGCCTGTGATGGCCCTACCCGCTGCCCACCCCACATCCCACCATGTCCCACCACATGGCACAGGGGCTTGAAACAGTGCATGTGTGCTGCTACATGCATGAGTGTGCATACACACGTGTGTACAGGGACTGTGCACAGGTGGGTGTGAGCAGGTGTGCATGCACACAGAGGGAGACACTGGAGGGGACCCCTCACAGCCTCCTCTGCCCTATGTACTTCAAAGCCATCTAAGATGCAGTTATCAGTAAGGAATAAATTATTTTACTTCTGGCAGTGTGGATCCATCCCTGTGTCTGCGTGGTGTGGGCTGGTGGAGAGTCAACCGAAGGGACATGGAGCAGTGCAGGGATAGGGAGCTTCACTCATAACCTCATCTTCCTTCCCATGCCCTGAATGATGTCCCAGTGTGGATCTTGTCCAACAGCCCCAGGGCTCTGCTAGCCTCGTGGAGCAGAGCTGAGCACTGGCTAAGGGTGAGCAGAGCCTTTGTTTTGCACTGTGATTTACAGCCCAGCTGGGGAAGGTGTCAGCCTGCTGCAAATGTCATGGTTCTTGGCTGGGGCAGAGACTTGTGGGGCTCCTGGGAACACGATGAAGACTGGAGGTGCTGTAAATCACCCCTTGCACAGACCCCTTCCCAGCAAGTCTCACCAGGGGGTGTTCGAGCCCTTGTCTGGGGATGGGGGCTATGCAGGTGCTCTTGAGCCCTCTCCCCACTGCCCAAAGGAACATTTCCCAGGCTGGAAGCCTCGTCAGCCACCCTACTCCATGCTGGAGCCGTCTTGGGCCTGGGCCAGGCGCTGTGCCCAGGCAGGAAGGGAGGGAGCTGGGCAGGGCAGGACGCAGTGCTCCGGCCGGTGAAGGAAGTAGCGTTTCCTGGAGACCATGGTGTGGTCTCCAACAGCCCATGGTGAGATGAGCCACAGGTCTCAGCAGTTCTAAACTCCAGTCCCAGCATGGGCTGGGGACCAGAACTGGATGATTTCCTTTCATGTCTTGCTGTCAGTTACAGATTTTTCCAACTGTTCTATGTCTTGGAGTTTTTCCCTTTCCACTCTCTCCCAGGCCCTGAGAAAGCATCCCAGTGCCAGCCTCTAATGTGCCTCCACCAGCCCCTGCCAGGCTGTGCTGCCAGGTGACAACCAGAGGATCCCAGCGTGTCTCAGCTCATGCTGTCCCCATGTCCTTCCTGGTGACACAGAGGGACAAGGTGCTGCCACAGTGCCAAGGGTCAGCCAGCTGTCCCCAGAGGCTGTAGCTGGACCAACAGTCACAGGCACTGCCTTTTGCTGACTGAGGACTTGGGCAGCAACAGTCATGTTTTTCACTCACGCTCCAGAAATATCCCTGGGCGCTGGCCCTGCCACACACCCAAGGTCCTGTTCTCAGGGCTGCCAGTAGCAATGCAGCAGTCCATCATTTCCCCTCCTTCTCACAGAGCCTAAATTCAGCTGCCGTGGCTGCAAAGGGGGAACAACCCAAACTGCCTCACTGGGTCCTTCCCAGACCTGGCTTTAGCACCCACGGTCCTCACTGAAATCTGTCACCATGATCAGTGACAGGGAGGTGTGACCAATCCAAAGTTCTCTGCATCTTACAGCCCAAATCAATCATGGGGAGGGCTTGGCTTTGTACAGGTATTTAGGTGGCAGAGGCACTGACAGGACAGGAGGGTGCAGGCAGTAGCTGCAGGTGTGGGAAGTGCAGGGCAGCTGCGTGGGAGATCTTGCTGATGGGCCACAGTGTTTGATGTGGACATCCTGGACAGCAGCAGAAACACCAATTCTCCCCAGTTCAGCCGTCAGCCAGCAAGAGAATGATTCTTCCAATGAGATGTGGGACTGAGCTACAATGACCATCTCCTACATGCTGAAAGTTGGCAACTCCCAATTTGGGGGGTTCTCCAAGCTGCTCTTTCACTGGAAAACCAGCATCTACAAGCTGCTGTACAAGGAGTTCATCGTTTTTGTGGTGCTGTATGCCCTGATGTTCCCTGGGCAGTCTGCTCCAGTGCTCTGCCACCCTCACTGTGAAAATTTTTTTTCTTGTATTCACACTTGAGGGAGCCAGCCCTGCTCCTCTGCTATCCTCTGGGCCACAGCTGGACCTGTTAAAGAATAACCACGAGGTCACTTTCCAAGTTGGACCATGTCCTGTAAAAATACCCTGAAGTTAATACTGCATGAAACTGAGAGAGCTACTTGACAGCAAGCAGCAGCATTCAGGATGACAAGTGACCTCACTTGGGTTATGCTGCTGGCTGTTCATTGTATGAAAAGTAGGATTGTTCTTTTAAAATTTAGCTCTCTTACCTATTTGCAGAAGTGGGTAAGGTCCTCAAGTAGGCTTTTGCACCTCACAAGCCCAGACTGTCTAAAGCTGTGTTCAACTGCAACCCCTGCCCACCTCTTCCTGACTCAGCGTGTGGCAGGCTCACCTCCTCCCTGTGCACATCTATGGAGCTATGCCAGGGCCAGAACAGGAACCATACACCCTGCGGCCAAGCTGGACGAGGTTCCACAGCCTGTGCCACCTTCTGAGCCAGCTGCCACCATCCTGTTCTCATGTCACACCTGCAGCATGGCTCCAGTGGGCGATAGGTGCAACTTTTGTTCCCACAGGCTGTTGCCCTTGACAATTGTGTTTTGCAGAGCAATCAGCAACATGCATTGATGAATTAGTCATAACCCTGCTCATCAGGGGCCAGGTTTACAGCTCCTGCTCTGACACCAAGTTGGCACTCACTCCATAAGCCTCAACTTCTCCATCTGTGGAAAGTCCCCCAGAAACACCCTGAAAACCTGTTTGCACTCTGTGGAAGATAAGGGGAGAATAAACAGTCAGAAAGCAGCCATGTCACATCCCTCCCAAGTGCCCTTTATCGCCTGGGCTCCACCTCTTTGGAATGCAGGGAGTTTACTCCAGATCACTATGGAGAAAGAATGTGCTTCTGCAAACGTTTCATCCAGCCCAGATCCTACTGCCAGGGACTCCAGGAACAGTTAGACACACCTCCATTCACAGTGCCCACAGAAGCACTGGCTCAAACTGCAAGGCACCGCAGGATAACCATGCTGTTGTGGCCATCAGGCAAGAGGCTCTACTTCCTTATATGGTTTGCCTCCACCAGCAGCACAGACCCATCCTCGGCTTCCTGCCAGCAAGGTAGGATAAGCCCATGCTGCTCAAGGCACTTGAGCCTACTAGCATCTCCTGCTGCCACACACAGCAGCCAGGGCAGAGCATTGACAGGAAACAGAAAAAAAAATGCCAACCACCATTTGTAGGCAGACAGTTTAAGGCAGTAGAGCCACTGGTCTGACCAGAACTCTGCTTGAGGCAAGATGATCACACACCATTTCTCTCTACAACTACCTGAAAGGTTGTAGTGAGATGGGGATTAGTCTCTTCTCAAAGGTTACCAGTGAGAGGACTAGAGGAAATGGCCTCAAGTTGCACCAGGGGATGCTTAGATTGAGTATCAGGAAAAATTTCTTCAGAGTTGTTAGGCATTGGAAGAGGCTGCCCAGGGAAGTGGTGCAGTCAGTGTCCCTGGAGGTGTTTAAAAAGCATATAGATGTAGGGACATGGTTTAGTGGCACAGTGGTGATAGGTTGATAGTTGGACTTGATGATCTTAGAGGTTTCTTCCAACCTTAATAATGCTGTGATTTCCTTGTTAAGTGCTAGAAATGGTGAAGCTGAGGCTGCATGCAGCCTACCTTGCACCACAGTGCTCCTTTGGCTAAATAGTGATTTGTAAAAACACAAGTGTGCAGTACATCTACTTGGCAGACATCCAAGTCTAGCCTGGCTCCATAACCACAGGATGAGCCTTTAGACAGGCTCCAAACTTCGCACCAACCCTGCAAAAAGCATTTGACAACTAGATGCAGAGATTCACCATTTCTTTAAAGAAAGCAGCCCCAAGAAACATCACATGCCCAATAAAAGCTTTTGTTCACCATAGCTTTCCAATCCCACCAGGACTGACAGGGCAAAACACTAGAGTTTGTACCCAGCTTTCGAAAGGGACAGACCATGATGACAGCCTGGCCCTTCTGCTAGAAGGAATTTGATCTTGCACTGGAATGAGACCGAGGAGGTCAGGGAAAGACCTGCCAGTCACTGAGCAGTGCAGCCACAGTGGGTTAGAAGACACTGGACTACGAAGGTGATTGTACAACCAGGCAGAAAACAGCAGGCAACAGCAAGAAGGGCTGGAGGTCCAAAAGAGAGGACTCTAGCATGTGTGATATGGAAAGTACAAGCAGGAGGCACCAGCTGTGGAGGCCACAGGTGTAAGAGATGTTTTCAGCCAAACTTAGCACAAATGCTCCCCAGATAGCCCTCTCTTGTGGCAGCAGGTCCTCTTCCCCACTGACCTCACTCCCAACACCACAAAAGGAGCATGTGCTGACCTAACACACAGGAAAAAAGGGACATGTGCCCAAACAGACACCAGCAGATCCCAAAAGGAACTCCTGATAGGTTGGACATTTCCACCTTCCTCCTGCACACAGGTTTCCAGTACTGGAAATTCTCCCCTTCAGCCAAGTTTGAAAATCTTCCACACCTACTTGGTCCACTAAGTCACTGTCCTAGAACCCAGGGACAGGTTTTAACTGAGACCATGCAAGGTTAGACCTTGCCGTAAGACACAAAAGCACTCAGGGATTCCAGAAGAGGTCTTTCTTACTTCATGCTTTACAGGCAGGAGAAGCCTCTCAAGCCCCTCCTTGCTGCCCACATAAATGAGCACACAACCCTTTACTGTATGTAGTAGACTCTTGGTTTTATTCGTTCTCTCTGCAGAATAGTTTCTATTCATTTGCCTTTTCTGGCTTTGATCTTCCTCAAGTAGAACTCCAGTTCCTTGCCTTCCAACACATAACCATCAGCTCGGCCACACTGCCCAGGTCTGGAGGCAATGCATGCTGCAAGAAGAAGTCATCCAGTTAGAGACGTTTATTAATTCATCACCCCCGTATATACACAACACATTTAACTACTGTAGGCAGTCTCTCTGCCAAAACATGGACAAGCAAGTTACCAGGAACAGATACAACAGTGTAAGTGCTGGGTCCACTACCTCCCCATAAAGCATTGTGCTCTTGAACCTGCTCTGCTGGACTGAGTCCCTAATGAAGTCCTCTTCAGATCTCCAAACTGTCATCGCTCAAGTTCAGTAGCAGAACTGGACAAAGGTCTCATCACCAGAAGACTTCAGAACACTGAACTATTCCCCAGAATGTGAAAGTGGTCAAAGTTGCTACATGTTTGTAGGACACTTCTGACACATGAGGTCTCTGCTCATTTCTAAGTCTTGAGCCCCATTATTTTCTCAAAGGGTAACCAGGAATAATCAACTCCAGAAGTCTGGCAGGGACATGTACCAATTCAAGCTCCAGAAACAATCTCCCTTTCCTGGGGCATGTCCAGAGAGCAAGTTACATTTAAGACCCAGAAAACACTCCTGCAGATACGGAGAACACCCCATTACCTTCACCCTGCAGTTGGTTTTACCACAGCAAGCAGAACTTCAAGTGATCCCAAGACCAAGAATAAGATCTGCTCTGTCACCGTGTTTGTGACCCGACTCCCTTATCTACACCCACATTGACGCTGCCAGGGACTCACCAAGTAGCTTTCCTTGCTGGAACTGCTCCTCAAGAATACTTGCTATCTTGGCATTCTTCTTTCGCTCATCGTATTTTTTCTGGATCTTCTTCGAACGCTTCTTATTTAAAATTTCCTCCTCTTCAGGAGTCTAAAACCAAGACCATAAGTGAAGATAGGGTTAAGCATATGGCCACCTTCTGCTAGTGCAGGTAGTCCTCACTAACATCAAGGAGACCCTTGTATTCTCAGCATTGCACTATTCCCCAAGACACACCTGGCAGAAGTGTAAATATTTCAACCTCACAGAAACAGGAACTGTTTCACTTTTAAGGACAAGAAATGCAATGTTACTAGCTAGAGTCACTGCTGACAACAAAGGATAGCGCCCAAGGGAAGGGTGCTCTTAGGCAAATGAAAACTGCAAAAGTTTCCTTGATGAACTCATCCTCCTCCAAAAGACTGAGTATTCCTTCCCTCTCCAGACATAATGAGAGCACCTGGGTGTGGTAAAAGCCTTGGCAGACAGATTACAAGCTCTCCCTGTGCTTCTGAACTGCACAGTGCTCAGTGCTTTTTTTTTGAATGCAAGGAGACAATCTTAACCTGAGTGCTACACGTGGGCATAGACTAGCAGTCTGGAGTTTCGATCTTAAAGAAAATGGGTCTGGATAGTTTAAAGACATTAAGCACATGCTAAAGTTTAGTCAGCAATCCAGAAGCTTCTCTAAGCAATTATTCCACACCACAAGGACCTGGCCTGCAAAGTCATCCTCAGCATCATAGTATGTCATCGCTCTCCCTTCAGTAGCAGAACTGGACAAAGTATCATCATCAGAAGACCAAAGAGATCAACAGGCAGGTCCATGTGTGCAAACGTGTGCAATGCCTCAGAGGAAGCTCCATGATACTGACCACACCATTAATGGAACCAGACTTGTCCTGGGAGCTGATGGGAATGCAGCTCAGATAACCAGTATTATCACTGATGGATGCCCAACCTTATTCTGGCAGGCACTGTCCACTTCCAATGGCTAACTGCCTCTAGCAGGGCACACTCCATTCTGCAAGGAGTCAAAATAACAACAACCCCAGACATACCAGTTTGGCACCCTTCTTGCGTCCAAGGGGCAAGGCATAGTGGGCTTCATACCACTGCCGGTATGGGGTGCTGTCAATGAGAACAATGCAGTTCTTCACCAGGGTCTTTGTCCGCACCAGTTCATTGTTGGAAGCATTGTAGACGACATCAATGATTCTGGTTTTGCGAGTGCAGCCTTTCAAAAGAAAAGCATGTATTCAAACCTATAGGAATCAGACAACTGAGAATACACCATCTCACTCATCCTCTCATCAAACGTCCTACAGCTTCCCTGGCACTGAAAAGATACATCCATTTTTCATCAGCTCAGCTTTCTGTTGCTAGGACATAAAACCTACACCTGGAAACTGATTCACCCCAGGGTGAAAAAACACAGTTCCGTGGCTTTGCTGGAACTCATGTCAAGTAAGATTATATAATGCTAAATACAAATTTCTGGACTGGAAGATGCCTCAGCAAATGCCAATCAACAGTGCACACATGGCTCAATCTTCTATATTCCACCTCATTACTAAATTAAGCCAGGCTGAACAGGACTGCGCTGTAACAAATAGAAACCATTTCTACAGGATGAGGGTTTACAAGTAAATTGAGAGGGGAAGATGTTGTTCTCATCTTTGAGGCCCAACTGAAGCATTCAGTCTTAGCCATTAGATTTCACTGTTTAGCGGTCACCCACCTTGAAGATGCAGCCCTCCACATGTCCAAAGGCCAGACTCAAGATGGGTTTTCTCCTCTCCATTCTCAAACCTCACCCCTGTTCTGCAAGGTATGCTCAGACCCTTCACCTCTGTAACACTGCCTTACGAACAGACTGAGGAGAAAGTGTGTCCTTTTGCCCTCAGATCAAGTTAGCAGCTGTATTCACCATCATACTAAGCAGCACTGACTATTCCCAGGTTCAACTTACATAGTTTTCAGTTCGTAATTCAGAAAAATCCCACTTGCTTAAGGGAAAGAAACACTACAGGCTCCCCTCTCGCTAATGTGCTTTCTGCTTCTGCTGAGTGAAGCAGGAGCAGGAAGTAAACTGCATGTGCTAATGGGACGCTGTCCTAGGGCCAAGCCTTCCCCCAAAACCCCTCAGCACCTTACTTTGTTGTACCGGATTGCCTATCTTTCAGTAGGTGTTCATCAATAAACAAAATAATTTGCATTTGTGAAGAACTACCCATTTTCAGGTTTTTTTGCCCCTCTGTAGTTCCCCTGACCCCACTAAAAATGTAATATGAGCATGTCACTCAGTGTAACTATGACACACCAATCACTGTGATCTTAGCAGACACCAAGTCTCCTAAGGCCACATAAGGTCAAAGTTATCATCACTATGCATGCTACTTCAGACCCAGTACTGCAAGCTCCACGATGTCTAAACCCAGTGTCTGTAAATCCATGCGTCCACCACCATCCCTCTGCTCTGCAGCAGTACCAGAG
This sequence comes from Galbula dea, assembly GCA_013399015.1. Lineage (NCBI taxonomy): Eukaryota > Metazoa > Chordata > Aves > Piciformes > Galbulidae > Galbula > Galbula dea. The sequence continues at coordinate 4,655,019 of VWZX01004666.1, forward strand.
ACTAGCACAGCTGCATTAGACTCTTCCCTTACAACCCACCAAGCTTACAATATACTTACATTCCGACCCCCAGGAGAAGTTGCCAACATCCAACCGAAGGGCACGGTACTTCTTATTCCCACCACGAACCCTCACTGTATGAATTCTGCGTGGGCCAATCTGTGGTCAAAACCAAACACCAGGGTGTTGTTGGTGCTGGAGCGTTGCACAGCTCATGTAGGAGCCCAGTCAAGTCCTAAGCTCAAAGGCAATGTGGTCAGCGTAACTATGACAAAGCCCAGCATCGGCAGACACAGTAAGAGACCAAAACAGTCTGTTGCATCTACCTAAGGCAAATGCTTCATCACTCCAATTGCCTCTTATTGCCAAAACCAATCACTGCTTTCTGCAGGCACAGGGAAAAGCACCACCTTTTAAAGAAACAGCGCCAGAAATGTAACCACTCACAAAACACAGCAAACAACCAGCAACGCAAGTTTCAAAACACAAATACTGACCACCCTCCCTAAATCACCCACCTTAGTGTTGGCAGGAGGTCTCCCCAACTCATACTTCCTCTTCTTGTGATAGGGCTTCCTCTTGCCCCCAGTCTTGCGACGCTTGTGCCAGTTGTCCCTGGAGATACCTAAATGGATAGTACTGTGGTCAGCGAATGGCACGGAGCCCACCTGGCCATGGCAGAGCACAGTTCTGAGTCCTCAGCTCTCCAAGGTTGATATCCGCACAGTGCACTCAGCCTTATGCAGCAGTCAGAGAAGCTTCATCATTGATACTCAGATCCACCTTAACTTCCTTCCTTTCAACAGAGACTCCCTCCGCTGTGTCTAACTAGTGATCCTTTGTGAAGCAGCCTCCCAACCTACCTAATGCACTAGGCATCCTATGAGGAGCACCCCATCACAAACTGCCAGGCACACTATAGGAGACACCTGATATTATCCTCCGACTCTGACACCTTGTTCCACCTGTCTTCTAGGTCCCTATGAGAAACACCCCCGCATAAATCTTCCCCTACACAGCCTGTTGGGTACCCCACAGGGACCACCTCCCCCGTTTCCCCTACGATCACACGATAAGCAACTGTGTATAGGGCCATCCCGCCCTACCTCCTACTATGTCCCCTACGAAAACCGTCCCACCTCATCCGTAGTGTTGCCTGCAAGAAATACTCCTTCCAGAGCCCTCGAACATTACGGTCCCAGCACCGCCGAGAGGCAGCCCAGCGCTCGGGGCCTGTAGCTAGACGAGACGAAGCGAGGCCCTCCACTCCTCCCCCACCCCATCGCCATGTTGGGCCTGCTCATCCGTCCCCCGTCAGCAGCTCGACGCCGTCACAGCCGCCCCCAACAGCGAGCGGTGGGGGCTGGTAGCACCCCCAACCATCACCCGGTAAAGGACAGGGACCAGCAGCGGCAGAAAAGCGACCAGATGGCGACGGATGGCGACCAACACCCACAGCAACCCCACTCACCCATGGTGCGGCACTAGCACAAAGAGGCGGAGCGAAGAATCACGGGGCGGTTTGGCGCGACGAGCTCTCGCGAGATCGTGACGTCACAGCACCGCAGGCGCCAGGCTCGCACCGTTGCCTAGCGACACTGAAGCTTTGAGTAGCGCCGGTGGGTGATGGCGGCCTGGGTACAGTATCAGAGCTGAGACTGCTTTATCGGCACCGGCGCCCACCGGTTCCAGCCCGCGGGCCCGGCATGGAAGGGAGCATTGCCCGGGGTTTGCCTGTCACAAATTTGTCCTTTCTGTCTCGCAGGACACCTCACCAACGCCCCCAGACAGGGCCCAGAGCAGCATCCCGCTGCGGGGCCGGCCCGGCAGGGTGCAGCAGCCCCGCTCCCCTGAGGCTGCGGCCGTGCTCGGCGCTCTGGGCCGTGGGCGCCTCATTAGCATGCAGCTCATTAGTACTTTAGCTGATTTACATACCCAGGGCGCAGTGCGGAATGATGGCGCAGCCTCGGTACACATTTCTATTGCTTCCGCGGGGCCGCTGGGATTCGAACGTTGTGTTGGGTCCGTGTGTAGGCAGTGGGGCTGGATCTGAGCGCTAGTAGAGCGAGCGGGGACCGGCGAGCATCGCCCTGTCCTCTGGAGCGACAGCAGAGACGGGTTCTTGTGTGAGAGGTCACAGAGCAGTATTGTGAGGTTTTTTGTCAGATTGTATGAATGGTTTGCGTTTTACTAATGATTATCGTAACTAGACTTCATTATGAGCATTGATCAACTTTTGCGGTTTAGCTTTAGCAGAGCTATATTGTGTTTAGTTTAAAAATACCATAAAGATGTGAATTGCTTCTTATCAGTAAGCCCCCAACACCTGCAGAGGTTGCCTGTCCGTTTCTATTCAAAAATAGAACAGTTCTGTAGGGTGGCGGGGAGTATCGGTGACACAGTAGCGAGCAGGCAGAGTTCTCGGCTTGGCTACAGGACGGTTATCCCAGCGGCTGGTGCCTATTCTTTCTGAAAGCGCCTTAGGGATGCTCCAGTTATTGCTAAGCAGCGCTAGCACACCGCCCCGCCAGCAAGTGGGTTGAGGGATGTAGCCGGGAGAACAAATTCTAGCTGGCTAAAAGGGTATTTATTCCATGCCATATGACGTTATACTTAGCAATATAAGCCAGGGGGACGTAGGGGGGTGGGACACTGCTCACGGACTGGCTGGTTATCGGTCACGTCATAGTGAGCGATTATTGTCCTTTGCGTCGTTTGTCATTCTTAGGCTTAATTTTTCTCTCGTTTTTTCTCTCTTTTCCTTACAATTTCTTTTATTACTATTTTGCTTTAATTGTTAAACTGTTGATATCTCAGTCCATAAGTTTCTCGCTTTTACTCTAATAATTTTTTCCCCATCCCACCGTGGAGGGGTGAGTAAGCGGCTGTGTGATTCTCGGTTGCCGGCTGCGGTTAAACCACAAGGTAGCCACAACCCCTATTCTGGCTAGGGTAGCCGGGAACTGCTGCGGGACAGGGACCGGAACTGGCGACAGCAACGCTGACCCCGCAGCTCGGGCTGCCCCAGACCGCTCCTTCGTTAGCATATGTCTCATTAGCATGCCGCTGTTTTGCATACCCAGGGTGCACCGCGGCTCCGCACAGGCACCGCCGGTGCTCGGTGCCGCCTATGTTGCCGCCGCGGCTGGTCCCGTTTCGAGCTGTCCGGGTCTCACGGCTTGTGCGTTCGCCACGGGGCCAAGCTAGAGTCCTCGGGGGCAGGAGCAGGTGTGGGGGGATATCGGTCACCCTGACCGGTGGGGCGTGGGACAGGCGGGCGGTGCGACGGGTGGGAGAAGCGTAGTTATACTCTGGTTTCTCTTCAGATCGTATAAATCTTTCGCCTTTTACTAAAGATTTCCGTGGAGAGGAACAATTACGAGTGTCGATTAATTTTTTGAGGCTCTGCTTCGGTAGAGCTGTCTTTTCGGTGGTTTAAAAAATAGAACTAATGGAGCATTGTTTCATTCGAGTATGTACTCTTATTTCTTTTCGATGGCGTAGGTAGTACTACACTGCTTCCTTTTGATTCAGTTGTGGTTTCTCCTTATTGAGGCAGGCTGCCCCCGCCCTGTGCCAAAGTGCTGTCAGGCTGCGAAGGCCATTGCACGTGGATGCCGCGGATCTGCACTACAGGTCCCAGCATCCTCCACCGCGCTGAGGGTCCGCCATGGGTCTTCTCTGCCGTTGTGAGCCGTAACACCAGTCCGCACACCGGTTATGCCGGGAGCGGTGGCGGTACAGAGCGTGTCGGGAGATATAATCTCTTTGCCGATGTTTCCCTGAAGACCTCGCGGCTCGCCGGGAGCTGTAGGCGGCGCAGAGCATGCCGGGAGGTGCAGTCCCTGCTGGTGTTTCCCGGTAGGCCTCGCGGCACGCCGGCGCGCGGGATTTAAATCGGTGGCGGTTGCGCGGGTTGGAGTTTCGCCGCTGGGTAGGGCTAGGAAGTGACGCCGCCACTGAGTAGCCACTCGCTCTCCCCCTGCCCGCGCCATGGACTCTCGCCTCTACCGCCATGTCCGCCCCGGCCTCGTTATTAACATCCAGCGGAGCAATGGTGAGGGATGGGGAAGGGAACGAGATTGTTTGTGGTTGCTGCTTCTTGTACAACCCTGGGCAGCTGCTGGGCCGTGCAGTGGGGGGCAGTACCTGGCAGAGTGGAGCGGCCGGGCTGGGGCTTAACGCTGGCTTGTTTCAGGCTTGATCCACAAGGCGACGGTGAAGACGGTGAGCGTGGAGCGGTCATCCGTGGCCGTGGAGTGGTCCGAGGATGGTGCCGTTAAAGGCAAGGAGGTGAGTGACGGCTGCCCGCTGCCCCTGTCCAGGTTGTGCCAGTGCTCTGTCTGACTACAGGGGAGTGAGTTTGACCGCCGAGGGCAGACAAGCTTTGTGTGCCGACAGCTGAGCTCGCGGCTGGGCAGGCAGCCCTAGAAGCCAGTTTTACATGGCGGGTCCTAGCCGTAGCTAGCCCTGCTGGGTGCACGCCGGGTGAGTATAGCTAGTTCTGTGCTGTTGTAGTTGACTCAGTGACTCAGTTGTGCGCTTATTTTAACTTTTGGCATAGTTAAAACAATGAAATAAATGTGTAAAAGTAAGATGTGAAAGCTGTAGTGGAGCAGTACCAAAAATAGGTTCTTGACCTCTCAGGGTGAGCAAGGGAAGGTTAGGTCTTGCACACTACTGGCTGACCTGAACCATTCTGAGTGCCCCGAAGTCCCAGTTTTCCCTGCTCTGGGGGGCGTCCGTTGGCTTTTCATGTATTAAGGCCTTTAGGCCTTCCTTAAGACTTAGTATGCAGCAAATAAGGTAGAGTTTGATTCGCTCGATCTCTACACTGGTGTGAAATAAATACAGTAAGAGTTGGGATGGCAGGGAGGGGAGGGAAGGAAAGAGTCTGGGGTATTTGAGGTTGGTGTTGCTGAAATCCTGATACTTAGCAAAATCTCCTTTGGTAACTGAGCAAACATGCTTGTCCTGCTGGTTTCTCTGGAAGCATGAGTTGTATAGACTTTAATTAAAACATTAAAGTTGCTGTTGTCTGTCTCTTTGAAACTGATCTTACACCGATTATGTGCATGCTGCATGCAACTGTGCAGATTCAGATATAATAGCTGGGTAAATTGTATATATGTGCTATGATATTCAATCTTTATGAAGATGCTTCAAAGTCCTGCAGGTTTCTTATACACTTTATATATATATATGCTTACATTAGTATGTGTTGTACTCTCCACATACACATTTCTGAGCTAGTTTACTTTCCAATTGGATACTTGCAGATTCCATATAAATAAAATTGTATAGATTGCTTCTCATGTTAGAATGGGGTACCTCTGTATTTTTCAGAGGTTCACCTACTTGTTTTTGCTCTTTTTATGGACACTTATTTAAGTAATTTAAAAGTTAATTGAGAACTCCAGAGCTTCCTAGAGTGATGCTTAGTTGAATTCTAGTGCAAGCTGCTACAATACTGGAGGTTTTGTGTACATGTGCTTTCAACTTCTTCTGTGGGGTTAGGGTTGAAAAACTGAATTGAAAGAGTTACTGTCTCTTGTGCTGGATGCTGCCCTTGGCTGTCTGCCCCCATTGCTCTCCCTGCCCTTCAGCTGCCTGTGCCAGGGTGCTGCAGATTGTGGTGAAGGCAGGATTATGACTTCACTGAAGGGTCAGACAGGAGGCAGGAGCTGATACTAGATGAAATCGCTTGCAACAGCAAGTCAAAATACAGGTGAATTGGCTTGTGGATTAAATGCTGAATCCTTCATTTCCCAAAGTCTAAGCAGCTCTTTGAAGTTTATTTCAGCAAGTGCAGTCACAGTAAATGCTTAATGCTCTCCAAGCACAGAAGTCACAGAGCAGCTGAGATTTACTAAGATTAGCAGTAAGAGATTAAAGCAGTTGATTCCAAACGTGCTTTGTCCATCTCTTTAGAAGTCCATGGCACTAGCAGAGCTGTGTGGTGTTAGGCCAGTGAGGGTAAATAGTTTAATTAGCACATTTCTTCTGCCATATTTGGATGTATGAGACTACTCAAATGGAATATGAACTACTGTCTTGCCTTTACAGGTAATTCTAATATTCAGCCGGCAGTATGTCTGGTTTAAATGCACGTGCTGAATTGACTTTTGGTTTAAAAAATATGCAGTGTGTGGTAGCAGCACAGTTCTACTCTGTAAAATCCTGCCTTTGCTCCTGTAGATTGACATTGATGATGTGATAACAATAAATCCTGAGTTATCAGAACTACATTCTCCAGATGTGAAAGAGAACCTTCCTTTGCAAGAGAATGTAACTCTACAGGTAAGTGCTTTAAAGTTACTACTTCTTTCTTAAGGTACTGAAGTATCAACAGCATAGGTCTTGCTACAAGTAACACCCTCACTTTTAATTATATTATTTATAACACCCTCACTCTTAAAGTTTGAGGTGTCTAACTTATTTTTATTGTCTCTGTTGGACTTCGGTCAGAAATTCGTGTTGTGTTGATGTTGTGTTCAACTGCTGGGCTAGGTGTTTGCAGCTTACTCCAATTTATATATAACATTTATTTTTTCAGAAACCAAAACGTAGAACAACCCTTTCAAAAATTCCTGCTCCAAGAGAAGGTGAGGAAATGTTCTTTTCCTGCTATATTCCTGTGAAGCAGTGGCAGTCTTTTGTTTTGGCCATAACATTCTGCTTTAGTGCATTATAAGGCTACTCATTTGGGCAATGTTAATAAACAGCTGACCTACTCTAGGGAGTCCTGCTCTGGCAGGGAGGTTGGACTAAATGATCTTTTGAGGTCCCTTCCAACCCCTAACATTCTGTGATTCTGTAAACCAGCATACCATTTCATACTAGAATTTTTGGAGTGTAGAACCTCTGCTGACAGACTGCTGCCCTTGTTTCCACAACCTGCGTTTTATTCACCTGCTGCCCTTTTCTGCAGCATTGCACTAGTTATTCCTTTCATACTGCTTTAAATGTCACTAGGCAGTTACTGTTGCAGGGAGTTTTAAAATTTCATGTGGAATTTTGCAAATGCCACAAACAACAAAAGGTAAGTGGCAGTTACTAAGATGAGAAGTGTCAAAATGAGAGTGGAAAGAGTGAGAAAGCAATAGCAGTGACAAATGGATGTCCCCTCTTCAAACAGGCCCCCTAGACAAAAGCTAGAGCTCTATCCTTGGAGATGTTTCAGACCAGGTAGCCACAGTGCCCGCAGGAGTGCCATAGCTCAGTGATTGCATGTTAGTATAAAGTTTTGAGCAAAGCTATAAGAAAAGATAGAGATATCAGTGTGAGACTGCAAAGGAATTGCTTTTCCTGATGTGTCAGGAGTTAGAAAAATCCCATGTTTTCTACCTTGTCTTAGCTTTTTAGTTGACTCTTCTGGCTTTTTGAATTGCAGGTGGCAGCATTATGCGTCTATTTGTAATACACTTATGTGATGCTGAGGTTGAATAGTTACTAATTTAATAATTCTCTTAAAGTGCACGGTTAGCCGGAACTCATCCTTTTCCCTGCAATTCAACTGTAAACAAAACATCTGGGCTTGTCTGGGGGTGTCTGGCCTTTGTTGTATGTGATACAAGACAGGGAAGCTGGTGCCAGAAGACAACAGTACAAGTCCCCTTGCATCAAAGCAGCAGTAGTCCAAGAAGCGTTGTGTCAAAAGTTATTCTGTACCAGAGCATCCTGATCTTCAAATCCAGAGAACTTTCCATAAATTTTGTGAAGTGGCAAGCAAAATGATGTGGTAAAGTTGTGGCTGTCTATAGACAGGTCAATTAATGGAGCTGAATTGCTGATTGGAAAAATAGTTTTGTTAATCCAGTTACTGATTGATGGAAAAATGTCCTTGCAGAGGTCACAGCCTTCCTGAAGTATAGAACATAGTTATGAATCTGAATTATCTGTCTTTTCTACTGGCATAGTCTTGTCCCTGAAGACCTGCTCAGAGTACAAGAGAAAGCATTTTCAGTATTCTTCAAATATTCTATTGTTACAACTAGCTAAATCCCTTGAGTGTCTGTGAGTATGTGTCCTGTTGCAAACTCTGCACTGTGCCAATTAGGAAGCAAACATTGGCTAACAGGAGGTGTTTCCATCTCATTCAGGGAAGTGAGAGAAGCAGAAGCAGTGCTTTCAGAATGAATTAAGAAATGGATTTTGCTTCAGTTCTCTGAATCAATAAGAATTTTAGAGGATGCTGAATAGCCTCACATACAAGAATGACTTGAATCAAACCCATTTAGCTGCAGCAAATCCTCCTGCTGGTGTGTCTGTCCAGGAGCACTAACATTTACAGAAAAAGTGCTGCTGAGCTTGTGATGAGATCAGGTCTGGGCATGTGCAACAAAAGCAAATGAAATAAAATGCTATCTCAATATAATGAAACTGATGCTTTCTGTTTCTAAAGCTGCAGCAGTGAGAGCTAATGTCTCTGCACCTCAGCAGAAGATTCCAGGTAAAGAGTTAACAGGAGCACTGAATTTCATGGGTAGAGTTTAAGGAATTTGATCCAGAAGAGAATTTAACCCTTGGTCTGAAATGGATCCTTTGAAATCATAATGATTAATGACATACCACACTTGCTAGAGGTGAAGGTAGTTCTAGCTTGTATATCACATGTCTATCTTTTTGGATCATGTTTGCTTTCTTTACAAATCTATTGAGGTGTACATTCTAATCCTTTCCTTAAACTTGGTCTCAGTGAAAGAAATACTTTGGCATGTGACAGTGCACATTGCCTGCAAAAGGACCTTGTCCAAAAACTGAGTGTTGTGATTATATAGTCTTACCTGAGTTTACTGTTATTGAGCTCCCATTCCATTGGGCACTACACACACTGTGCATGGGTGCTGTGATGGTGGGCATGCTGTTGCCCATGGCCAGTTGCCAGTGGTACTGCTGTCACCATCAGTTAATTCTCACAGCCCTGCAAGTGAGAAGCTTCACAAGATTTTGCAGCTCCCTGACTTGTACCTTCCTCCCTCATCTGTACTAAGGTTCTACAACTGCTGTATTAGTGATTCCTTTGTGGTACCTGAAAGAAATTCACTGGAACTGCAAATCTGGAACAAACTGTTTGCTTTTCTGTTGTGTATTTCTTGACCACTTTTCACCCATCTGTTGTGTGGTCCTGCACTTTGCTAATGCATCAGAGATCTGGAAATAGTCCTTTCAACCACAGCGTGTTCTCCACTGTTTCACGCTTTGTGGGCACTTGATTACTGACAAATGTCCGAGTGTCTGAGACAGGGTGTTGACCTTGAATTCATGTTTCCAATGCAGCTCGTGGCTGTTCCAGGATGTCTGTTATTACAGAATCTCAGTGCAGCCTCCAGGAAAATGAGATGGGGGTGGATCCCTGCACTTCTACACAAACCAGAAACAATTCAACTCTTCCTGGTAAGTGGAAAAAAAACCCCAGTGAATTCTTACTATGAAGCAAGATGCTTTGTATGCATTTAATTAGACAAACTGCAAATCCTAGGGGCTGAGCGCCATCTATTCCTTCGTATATAAAGCATGAGGGACTTAGAGGTCTGCCACTATGTAAATATCCAGAGCTCCTACCTGAAGGAGTTCTCAATGGACTTCAGAAACAATACTAAATAATTATGGGCTTTATTAGCCAGAAAGATACAGTTGTATATGTGGGTGGATGTGCACAGCAGCACAGCTTGGTATTCACAGGGCTAGAGTGGGAAAATTAGTGCCCCAATACTGCTAATAACATGCTGTGTAACTGTAGTGATAGTGGCTTTACCTATACTGCTTGAGTAAAGCAAGAACTTGAGTCTACTTAAATTATGAAATTATTTGTTGGTCCTACCATTTGAATAGCTGAGGGCCTGCCTTAAGTTCTGCAAAGACACTGAAATAAAAGGCTTGATACTAAATTCTTTTCTAGTCAGCATAGCTTTGACTGAAAGTTGGTGATTGGCAAATTATTTAAAACACTTGCACACTTATCACAGTTTTTGGCTAGTTGTCTCTCCTGATCTGGAGTCAAAATTGAGCAATGCCTGTGATCTGTGAGGCTTTACAAATTAAAAAATTGATTATAATTATTATAGATCTCTGGGTTGGGTCTGCCTTTTTTCTGCAGCTCGCAGAACCAGGACTAGCAGGCTAAGCTGTGCCTCACAAGCCTCACTGACAAATGGAAATGGAAATACAGAGGATCATCTGCCTGCTGCTAAAACGAATGCTTCAGTGAGCCCAGGTACCAGGGAGCAGTGGGTAAGAAATGACTCACCAGTCAGCAATGCATCACTATGTGACTGCTGCTTTGTGTACTCCAAGACCAAAGCTTTGAAAAGGTGACTTTGGCAATAATACTGAGAATCTTGAGTATTTTTTTTATTACAAACACATAATTTTGTGACAGCAATATTGCCTCAAATACTGCCTTTATTTTAGAGTGGTAATGTGACTTCCTAGGAGGTTTCTGCGGGAGGTAGATCTAGTTTTGGAAGGAAGTGCTGCAAAATTAATGACCATCCTTCCAGAGATGATTGTTTCCTAAACAAGACAGTCAGTCAGTAACCTGGAAAAATTTAAATACTTGTATTGTGCATAAAACCTAGTATGAAAATTTAATTCAAGGAAATGCTTTTATTTTACTTAGTTCGGAGAAGATCTAACCTTGTGAAAGGGATGGAGAAAATGAAAAACAAGAGAGAAGAAAGGAGAGCTCAAATTAATGAAAACAGGACAAAACGTGCACAGGTGGAGTACTTTACAACACATAGGGGGAAATTCTGTATGGCAGTGTATCACAATAGTTGAAACTAAACCATTTTGAAGAGGCTTTGTTGTTACAGACCTGTAAGTCCGGGTTTTCTCTAGTTTCAGAAATTTCTGAATCTTGTGAAATTTCTAATTGCATACAGGTATTCAGTATGCTCTGGGGCTTTTCTTCTGTAACAGGTTAATTACCTTCACATCCATTGCTTTTTCTGTGCAGGAATTTGACAGCAACTGTCCAAACTGGGAGTTTGCACAGATGATCAAGGAATTCAGAGCAACTTTAGAGTGCCAGCCAATATCTATAACTGACCCAGTAAGTAAATACTGAGGCTCACAACCGCAGCACACAGAATCACAGAGGTTGGAAGGGACCTCAGAGGTCATCTAGTCCAACCCGCGTACAGTGAGTAGGCACATCTCTAACTAAATCAGGTTGCCGAGCATGTCTTTATTTTGTACTGAAGATTTTAGCATATGAGCAACTTAATGCAACACTGCACCTTGGGAATCCTATGAACATGTTCTGATCTTGAGGCATCTGGTGTATATGAGGTCGCCTACCTCCCCTGTTTAGGGTTAAGCTGCCTTGCATTGCTTTGCTTATGTCACTAGCAAAGAGCTTGCACCTCAGCAGTTATCATGCAGTGTTTTGTGGTAACATCAGTATTTTTCAGAGCTTGTAAGTGACAGAGCTTACTACCTAGTAGCTTAGATTGTTCTAGGTATAGGTATAATTTATAATGGAATGTTGTCCTAAGCATGCTACTTAAAGGTCAATTGTTTGTAGTGTTTCTTTGGTACTTTAAGACTTAACATCCCCGCATGAGTGGGTGTAATTGGAAAATAATTATTTGGTTTCTTTTCTTTTAGATGGAAGAACATAGAATTTGTGTCTGTGTGAGGAAGCGCCCACTCAACAAACAAGGTTGGTGTACGGACAAAACAGCTCCTTCTTGGAGCACTTTGACATTGCTTATTCTTGTTAAAACTGAGGGTCTTTTCTGCCAACAGAACTTCTAAAAAAGGAATGTGATGTGATTACTGTCCAAAGCAAGTGTGTCCTGCTGGTGCATGAGCCAAAGCAGAAAGTGGACCTAACAAAATACCTCGAAACCCAAGCATTTAGATTTGACTTTTCATTTGATGAATTCTCTTCTAATGAAATGGTGTACAGGTAATGCTTTCTTCTCACTGGGAATGACTAGCAAAATAAAAGCATAGTAGTATGGCTAGATAGTTTTCTGACTTAAGAGAATGTTAGCTGAAATAAATATTAAAGTCTTCCTTTATATATAGGCAATTTATAATTTCCTCCTTTTTGGAGGAAATCAAAGGCCTGAAAAGTTTAAAGCTTATTTTTGGCATGGTGTTGCTGATTTCCTAAGGATTTGCTTTTATTTGCCCCTCCCCACTTTTTTCTTTTTTTTTTTTTTTTTCAGGAAAACTGACAAAGCAGGGTGTGAAATGCTTGCCTTAACTGTCTTTTCCCTTCTGAATATCCAGGTTCACTGCTAGACCTCTTGTAGAGACTATCTTTGAGGGTGGGAAGGCAACATGTTTTGCATATGGCCAGACAGGCAGTGGCAAAACACATGTAAGTTTTTCACCAATGTGTCAAATTTTCTACCTTTAAGTATTTTAAAGCTCCTTGATGTTGATAATGAGTAGGAATGTATAAGGAGTTTGGATCTTGGTTTCATTGTCTAAAACTAATATTTTGTCAGTTCTTAGTTGTCTTTTTCTGCAGTTTTATGTACTAGTGGGTTTCCTTTGAGATTTTGGGGAAAATTTTACTAAAATTCCCTCATAGCTGGCTTTTTAAAGACTGAAGACATCCTGACGTGTTAGTGTTATTTGAGGCAAGGAATAGCCATGACTGATTGTCACTGCATAACTCCAGTCTGCAAAAGGGGACAAAAGCTATTGTCTGTACTGTGTTTTGAGCTTGGAGGTGTTCCAAAGACTTTTAGATTATAGAAAACAAATGTTTATGTGTAACAAGAAACATTTAAGTGATCTGGTATAGTTTGTGAAGTGGGCAAACTGCATTCACTTTCCAAGCACTCCTTCCAGTTTACAAGCTTCAGTTTCAAGAGACCTGAAAAATTTTTGCCTCAAAGGTGATCTACTTAACTTTCAACACAGTTGTTGAAACTGTGAAAAAACTTTCTTCTGGAAACTCTAGAGGGAAACTCTTCTCTCACAGCATGATAGTGCTGAATAAAATCTGCTGTCTTGTTTTACAAGTATTTACCTTAACCACAGTGATCTGGACTGGACTAGGCTAGCCTGCAATTTAATCAGACAGTTACTGTCATTCCAGTATTAGACAAGTTTTAGGCTGTCACTAGGGTGCTATGTAGAGAGCTGTAGATATCTTCCAGTAATACAGAAGGAAATTTGGAAGTTTATAGATAGGCTGCTTCCATTGCACTGGAACAGACAGACAAACCTGCTCATCTGAGCATCATTACAGGAATACAATGGTGAGGCACTAAAATCATAGGCAATGAAGTTACTTGCCCTTCCTAATTCTAGGATGCAGAACTAGTGCAAGGACAATAGCTGTACCTTGAGATTGGAGTGTTGGGTATTAAACTCTGGAGGTTGAGAATGTGTCATGGGATTGAGCTCTGTTTTAAATATTTGGCTCTGTTTTATATAAGTGGTAGAGCAAGCCACCAGGATAGCACAAACAAAATTTTTTGGCGTTAAAAGTACCTTAGTCAAAGGGGTTAAAGGTATTGTCTGCTGGAGAAGTTTCATGCATTTTTATATAACACATGAGCTTTTGCAAGTAGCAGTGAAAATGTTAATTAGTCTATGTCCTGAAAAATAAGGCTTTGTTTCTTCTGACCAGAGGCTATTTGGTTGCACTGTCAAGGCCATGCATTTCTCCTTGAAGGAATAACTGATTTGACTCTGCACTGCAGAACCTTACAGGCATTTATTTAGCTGTTGCTTTGCATAGTCCAAATCTTTCTCAACTGATAAAGAAGCAGCAAACTAATTTTATCCTGGATTACACTGTTATCTGGCAATTTCCTAGGGTGTCCTTGGGATTACAATAGGGTATCCTGACTTGTTTGTGCCATACCTTACATCTGGCCTTTCTCTTCACAGACTATGGGCGGAGACTTCTCAGGGAAGGCACAGAATGCCTCAAAGGGCATATATGCTTTTGCATGTAAGTTGATTCCTTAGATACAAACATTAGTGCTTGTTTTTCTTAAGTAGCTAAGATCTGGTTTTGTGTGGGCATTTCACATGTTTCCAGTAAAGGATGCATAAAGTGTTTGTTTTCAGTAATAAGTGGTGGTTGTTGCAGGAACTACGATTTTTTTTTTTTAACTGGTTTCTCAAAATATTTTCCATAAAGCCTGAAAATTTCTAGATATACACTTAACTCACCAGAAGTTTTGTTTTTGAGGCAAATATTATGTATTTTCTAGTTTAGTACTTGCTGGGCTGAACCATTTAATTTTGATTCTTCCACTTTATTTTTGTCTCAGGTGAAGGATAGTGTTTGGAAACATCTCACTGGAATGCAACACAACCCTACCCATTTCTCATATAAAGCTTGTTATACAGAAAGCACATGACTGTATGTTAGGTTTCTTCCTGTAAGTGTTAGATGCAAAAACCCTAGCACAAACAAAATGGTTGCAGAAAACAGATGCTTAGGAGCATGCCCTTGATATAGTGAAAAGAAAGCACCAGGAACCCTGACCTCCTCTATCTTCCCTTTAGAAAGGCATATTGTAAAACTAGTCTGTGTAGCAAGACAGTTAAAACAAGAGTAACTGTTTGCTAGTCTTTGAAAATTAGTTATGACTGGCCCTGAGGGAAAGTCTTTGCTTTTCAGCTCAATTTTAAAGTCTGATTTTGAAAATCTGCACTGGATCCAGCCAAAGGGTGAACTAATCTGGTATATCATCTCCAAACAGCAGCAATGGAGAAGCTCAGGGACGCATGTTTCCTAGGCTTTCTGCAAAAAGCACTTCAAACACAAATACATGACAATACCTGACTCTTCCAGGCCTGGCCAAAACAATAGCAGATACTGGTGTTCCTCCAGATCAGTAAGGATTGCTGTCTGCAAGTGACATTAGCAAAAGAAACTTCCATATCCCCCTGTGTTTTCAGTCCCTGGTTGAGGATGCTGCTGAAACCGTTCTCCATATGGTAGCACAGCGCTAATTGTTTCGCTGGCATTTGTTTTGGGTGACTGTCATTCAGCTGCTAGACACTGCCTTATGGCTGCACAGGATTTGAAAGTAAATCACGTAGCAACTAGAATGTGCTTTAAACTAATTAACTCAACTTTGGCCTTTCCTCACTAGCACAAGATGTCTTCCTCCTCCTAAACCAGCCCAAGTACAGGAATCAGGACCTGGAAGTCTATGTGACTTTCTTTGAAATATACAATGGAAAGGTAAGATGACTTTTAAATCTTGACCTGACTACTTTGGTTGAATGTTTAGTAAGTAGCTGAGTGAAACTTACTAGTTTCTATGGTTCTATATAGTCTATTGTTCTTGTTGTGTTTGGAATTGAACTGGAAGGCTATGTTAAAAGTGCTGTTTCTATATAGCATTCTATGAAGACAGCACAAAATACTTATCAGGAGGCTTTGTTCAGGTTTGCTTCAATCTTGCTGTATAAACATAGGTGTTTGACCTCTTGAATAAGAAGGCAAAGCTTCGAGTCCTGGAGGATGGCAAACAGCAGGTCCAGGTCGTTGGTCTTCAAGAGAGACAAGTCAGCTGTGCTGAGGATGTCATCAGAATGATTGAGATGGGCAGTGCATGCAGGTTTGGTGCTTTAAAGTGAATAAAAAGTCATGCCCTGTTGTAGCACCATGTCTAGAAAAAAAGTACAATGTCTGTAGCTGTTGCTTTGAGACTTAGGCAGACACTGAGCAGGACCTCAGCCACCATTAGGAAAATGACATGTGGCCTGCTCTGAGGCAGGGAGATAGTGCTTCAAGGTATGTCTTCCAGCTCTAAATGCATGTAAGGCATTAGCAGTCAGAAAGGCATTCCAGTGTAGGCTGGCTGAGTTGAGACAGGAAGCTTAAGTAGCCTTAAATCTCTACCACAACAGTCCTTCTGTGGCCTTATATCAGATGTAATTCCATAATTCATACAAACTTGAAGTATTAATGTGTGGGATAAAACCTGGGAGGTTAAACAACTTAATTGCATGGCTACAGGTCTTCTCTAGCACTGTCAGGACCTGTTGCATGTTCTGTGATGCAGTTCTAACATGTTTGTGTCTTTGCTGTAGGACATCTGGGCAGACTTTTGCAAATGCTAGCTCTTCCCGGTCACATGCCTGCTTCCAAATCATACTACGCCGAAAAGGGAAACTGCTTGGCAAGTTTTCCTTGGTGGATCTGGCAGGAAACGAGAGAGGTGTAGACACATGTAGTGCTGATCGGCAGACACGAATGGAAGGTGCAGAAATCAATAAGAGCTTGCTGGCTTTGAAGGTGAGCTATAACTCAGAGAGCAAATAGTGCCAATCAGTTCATGGATTTTGACCAACTCTGGGGTTATCTGTTCTCTTTCTTTCTAGTGCAAGGGAAAAGAACAGCCAAAAAGATCCTAGTTTACTGTTAACAATCCTGAAAATGGTTAATACTTCCATTTACAGTATTTCCAGGAAATTCATGCAGTCTTGTTAAGCCAGATGCTGGAACAGCTATTTCAAGCTTCATTCAGGTTGTCCTTTTTTACATGTGATGGATATATCAGTTGTCCTGTGACAGTCAAATACCTGGAGTATATTTAAAAGGCTGTGAAGCACTTACAGCAGTAGAGATGACATTCTCCAGCCTGTTTGGTTTACCAGCAATTGGTGTTTGATAGCTTATAGGACTGTTTGAGTAGAAATAGAGATACTGCATTCACAAGACTTGTCTTTTCTTAGGAATGTATCCGAGCTTTAGGGCAGAACAAATCTCATACCCCTTTCCGGGAGAGCAAGCTGACCCAGGTGCTAAGAGATTCTTTCATAGGAGCAAACTCAAGGACCTGCATGGTGAGTATGTGCGTGGCTCAAACATGCATGCTGCTTATGGGTTGTGCAATTTGACCAAATAGCTACATGCTTTTCTAGAGTAAAAGGACTCTGAACTCAAAGCATAAATTCTCTGCAAAAAAAGTCAGTTTCCTCCTTCACTCAGCCATGGTGAATGGAGATCAAAAACTGGTGGGCTATGCCCAGCCCCAGTAAAAGCAAAGCTGCAGAAACAATGAATCTGTAGTAGAGCTCGATGTGCTCTCAAAGGACTTTGCTTCCTGTGAAGGGTGCAGCACAGTGCGTGTACACAAAGCTAGTGGAAAGCTACATATAGGGCTACTGGCATGTCCCACAGAAGCTATGAAGGAAAATGGACTTGACTGAATGTCTGAACTCTGACCCTTTGCTCTAACATGTCCCAGCTACCTGGTGAGATCTGTAGGGCTGCTAACATGAGCAAGTGTCAGTTCTCGGAGTCACTGAGGTCTTCTGTTCTGTTTGCAGATAGCAATGATTTCACCAGGCATGAGTTCATGCGAGTACACCTTAAACACACTGAGATATGCTGACAGGTAATGGCCTTTCTGACATGGGCATCCTGCTCTTGTTGGAGAATGTATTTTGGCTGCTTTTATTCTGACCTTTGGGATCTCAAGTTTTCTTGTTATTGCCTGTAATTGCAATTTGGAGGTTGGTTGTTAGAAGCAAATTATCTTAGAGCTGTTTTATGAAACTAACTGTTGTGTTCTGTGTGACATGTAATAGTGGTTGTATAAAACCATGACTGGTGTCTCATTTCCTCAGAGGAGTCATCTTTCATGCTCAACTTCAGACTGCCCTGTTTTTTGTAAGGAGTTTACCCTGTCCTGCATGGTTATCTCTGTGCCCTTTACTTTTTGTAGTGCTTTGGGTCCTATCTGTAAGGATGTGCTAAGAATGTGCCCTTACAGATGGCACAAAACACTTTTGGTCTTCTTGATGGGTTTTGATACGAACTAATAGGGTATGGTACCTTGGAGACTTTGGGTGAAACTGGAGAAATCATGTGCCTCTCAGCAGATGGTAGGTGTGTTTTGAGTGCCCCATGGTTGACCATGGGTACCTGCAGGGCAAGGTAGCTTTGCAGGGACTGAGCCCCAGGTTTCCCTGGGGGGTCTTGCTGATGCTTGGAAGCCCTGTGACAGAGCAGTGTGTGCCTTCTATTCTCTGCTTTACATGCCTCTGCACCTCTCCAGTGAGGTGACAAGTAAAAAGAAGACTAATTTTTGTCATATGTTAACAAGATGACACTTGCATATTTCTGGCTTGGTAGCTTTCCTTCATTTAGGTCCCAAAAGGGTGCTTGATTCCTTCCTGGAATGCATTCCAGTCTGAAACGATAAATGGTAATTCTTGTCATCAGCATTCATGAACATTGTGAATCTTGATAGATTCCTAGATTTTGGTTCTAGGCTGAAGTTGCCTTTTTATCTTCTGGTGAACAGTCTTTCTTGCTCCCCTGAAAGTACAGGACAAAATACAACACTGACTTAGTATGCATCAGTAGGATTTTAGCCTTGAGTTGGGTCCACTGGGTTCTTAGTCAGTACACAAGGCAAGTTCAAGCTACAGAAAAGGTGGTATTAGGCTGAACCGCACTGGAAATCTGAAGCTGACACTAGTAACTAGAATGAAATGCCCAGCTGGTGTCTGACATCTACCTCAAGTACCATGTCATTACCCATGATTTTCATCCTTATTACAGACCTGTTGTGGCCCAGTGGGTATCTGGGAGGGGGTGGTGGGGAGTGGTGGAATCAATCTTATTCCTTTTCTTTCCATTCTAAATTCTCAGTTGGTAGTGACATACTACGCTGACGTTGAGGAAGATGGCTTCTGTGAAAGGCTTTGCTGGCAAATAGTGTTGTATGCTTGGATGTTTTTCTCCAGGAAAGGTCTTAGATTGGGCATGGAGACAAACATCTCTTAGCTTTCAATTCCCACAGCCCTCTGGGGTTTCTGCCAATGTGAGCTTGTTTTGGGGGTGGTTAATATGCAATCTGAAGTGCAGTTGAATATTTCTTGCTGAGCACTGACTGCAGTAACTGCTTTGTGATGGTGTAGCCCAGAAACTGCTGGAAAAAAGTTTTGAGTGACAAATCTTGTTGCAGAGTGAAAGAGCTCAGTCCTCATAATGGAGGTGAAGCACAGAATCAGATGGAGACTGAAGAAACTGAGACCAGTGTAGAGGGCTCAAGTCTTCGATACAATGTATGTATGTGCAGTGGACTGAAGAGATCTCAAAGCTGGGCACAAGAGGCTGTTCTTACTTGGGCTGTTTCTTGCAGCTCTCCAAGGATGAGGAGGAAGATATGTCTCCCCATATGTTCAACTTGCGTGAGGCTATGACTCAAATTAGTGAATGGGAGGAGAAGGCTGTAGAACAAATTAGAGAACTGAGACAGGTAAGTGGAAGAGGCTAGACCATCCCAGGCTACCTTCTGTGTGTTGGTAGCAACTTGCCTTGTCTGAGCCAGGTGCTGCTGGGTAAGCTGTGGGCTGTACTGCAAGATGCTGTCAGTGGTGTCACTTTTTCCTCAGTGCCAACTTTTTCACGTGGTTTCTTACCCAGTGGGTTAAACTCTAGGGCATTTCAGTGCTTGTGGCTAGCTGCTCCTCCTTCCCTCCAACTAGGAAACTCTACTTCCTGGTAATGAGCACTGGCTGGCACTGCTCTGTAGAAGCTCAGCAATGTGTGCCAGATCTAAAGAAACTAACTGAATTTCTTGAAAGCCAGTTTCTCATCACTGATATCCTTGTAAATACAGAGAATGACAACTGAACTTGACTACCTCTTGGGAATCACAGAGCAGCCAGACTATGATCTTGAGACCTTCGTCAGCAGAGCTAAGCACTTCATAGAGGAGAGCTCACGAAACTTCCTTAATGTCAGAGGTATGTTAGTGCCTGTCTCTGACTAGCACTGTCACTAACCTTTTTGAAAGACCTGAAAGTAATGCCAGCATACCTGTGAGGGGTTTGAGCACCCAGTCCTTCTGCACAGCTTATGGTTCAGGTCACTTTCCTTGTTGATGATAGTGTCCTATTGTTTGCACTCTCAAAAGTAAAATTTTGGCTAGTAACTTCCATTTGTTTTGCAGTGCCATATAAAATTGCCTTTCCTTAACCAGGATGCAATATCCACCAAGAGCAGATGAGCTGAAGTCTTGGCTAGCTGTTAATATAGTTAACCTATAGCCTTGGCCAAACCCCAGACTTTGAGGAATAGGTCCCAGTGCCATGTTACAGGTATTCACAGGGGTATGTCCACTGTTTCCACTCCTGTTTTCAGGGATAGCAGGACTTAACACCCATCCACTTGTAAGAGGTGTCTGCCAGGTGTATCCTGAGATGTCACATCTGCCAACATTTGGCATACCTTTGCCTTAGTGTATAGGGTATTAACGTGTAACGATCCCTCCAACTGTTCAGTTCTGCCCCTGTTTGTAGGCTTCTCAGCTTTGTTTTTCTCATCACACATCAGGATGTCAGACACCTTTTCCCAAAGCAGGGCCTGCCTCATTTGGACCTTGCTGGTTGAAGTGGTGGTGAAGACAGCAAGGCAGATGTATGAGCTTGGCTGACACGTGGTAACAGAGAGAGATACACAGACTGCCCGATTAGGACAGGGGAAGCTGCACTGGTAACTGCTACTCTTCTGCCACTGTTGCAATAGCTTAGGCTTTTACTGCCACTTCAGCCATTACAGCTGATGTAATCTTTGCCACAAATAGGGCTGCGAGGGTTTTGGTCTTGCCAATGAGGCTGAAAAAATATGGCATCAAAGTGAACTGCTAACCTGAAGTAGTGACTTATTTTATAAACAGCCCTGGCTGTCCTCCAAGCAAACATGCAACCTGATAGCTTCTCTGCCTTATAGGCCAGGGAAATCTGGCCCTCTGTGATGGTTAGATTAGTGGCATCCGGTTTGAACTGCATACTGTGGTCTTGAAACTGATAAGTAGAAATGAACATATACAGCTGAAAAGCTTTGTGGGACCAGGCAGATTTGCTGTAGGTTGAGCAGTTCTTGTGCAACTCACTTCCCTCTGTGGCCCTTGCAGAGCCCTGCTGAGGGAGACAGCTGGGCTGAGGAATTCAGCTTCCAGGTCAGTCATTCTACCTGGTTTCCTTTACAGAAACACTGGATGCCCTGGGGGTTGCCATGCAGCTGGAGGAGCAAGCCAGTAAGCAGATGAGTCAGCAGAGGCCTTAGCAAATGCAACAAAAGCTGGTTCACAAGCAGTCTTCTGTATGTTTTGCATGTTTAGTGGTTTGTGTAACTCCTGTTTTAAATGTGGTAGTGTCTGTGGGTCACACCTGCCTGAGGCCAGTGAATGGGGCAGCCTCTCTCTTCATGGCCTGCTACTGGGTTTCTTGGTAGAGTGCTAGAAACAGCCCCTGCAAGGTTTGGGGAGGGGAGTCCTGGGAGTCTGCTAGATGTGTCTAGCATCTGGCCTTTTGCTAGTGACAATGCTGGTCTTTAATAGAACTAGATACACATGCATAGTTTTCTAGTGTACATATAACCTTTCCAGATGTGCTTGAATCATTGCAAAAATGTTGCAAGTTTGGCTTTTCTAGAAAG
The DNA here is from genome assembly GCA_013399015.1 of Galbula dea. NCBI lineage: Eukaryota > Metazoa > Chordata > Aves > Piciformes > Galbulidae > Galbula > Galbula dea. The sequence goes on from VWZX01004666.1 coordinate 4,676,416, forward strand.
AAAATGGATTATATCTAACTATAAAAAAATCTGTATTTTAAGAAGTTTGATAAATAAATGTCCTGGATTTAAATAAATAAATGTTCCTGGATTTAGTCTTCTAGATTATAAAATATTTCTTGCTGATTTTGGTAAAGTCTAACCACCCCTAAAGACTGACTGGTGTTGCAGGGGTAAGCTAATTTCTTGGATGAAGTACAAAGTTGCTGGGGTTTTTTTTGGTTTTTTTTTTTAGTCTTTGCACTTGTAATGTTGTAACAAAACACACTCAAAACAAATTGTCTCAATTTTGAGATCCTGCTGGGTAGAACTTGCCCAGGAAGAGGAAAGATGATTTACAAGGTACCTACTCAGCATGTAGCTTAGTGGATGCAGGCTCACCTCTTAAGATATCAGTTAAGTAGAAATGAGACTCTCTTGTACCACTGCAGTTTCCTTAGGCTTTGAAGATAGCCCTAGGATGTTACTTCACTTCTTTCATGTATTTCTCATGGCTAACATGCCACATAAAATACACATTTCAGTAGCCCACAAAAAGTCTGTATTTGAGGGCAGATGTGCAAAGCTGGTTGCTGGTTCTGGTGCAGCAAGATGCTGCCATGGCCTTTGTGTGCAATCTGGGTCCAGGGGACCCCAAAAAACCTGTCCTCTGGGCAGAAAGGAGGAGAGGGTCAGGGTAGGAAAAGAGATATGGGAGGCAGGTGCTGCCTCCTCTTTCCTGTTTGTTCAGCTTGCCTCCAGGATTTGTCTCTAAAAGGACAGAACAGTCCTGTGACCTCTGGGTCCAGTACCACAGGATGCAACTATACAGACACTGATTACAAAGGCATCCTTCTACTATTACTTTCCCTAGACATCACCCTTGTTTCCTGCTTCTTGAGCTACCTTCTGCCCCTAGAAGTAAAGGGTATAATTTAAGTGACTATTCCCTCAGCTCTGCAGATACCTGTAGAATGAGTCCTTGCTCTGTCTCTGGAAATGTCTGCTATATTGGAGACCAGTTCTTCAGCCTGAACTGGATCCATTTTTGTGTACCAGGTCTCAGGACTGTTCTAGAAAAGCCAGCAACAAGAGTTAGGATCTTAATAGGATGTGGGCAAGCAGCAGTGACAAGCAGCTAGAGAAGGGATACTTCAACCCAGATGGCATCCTCCCCCACAGCTAGGACACTTTATGATCAACAGTTTAGATAGTGGGAGCAGTGCGGGGCTAAGCACTGTAAAGGCCTCTGAACTGTCAAAGCTGACTTGTTACCTGAGTTCTGCCTGCATTACATTAAGGTGGCACACCTAGAGTGAAAGGGCTGTTACGGCCTGCTGAGGCTGGACTAAAGTAAGGCAGTCCTGTTCCACTTCATATGTTCACTTGGATTACCCAGCCTTGCCCAGTGGTGTCTTGGGGTGAGTAATGATGGGCCTGGGTGCAAGGAACAAAATGTTACCGCTTGTTTGTTCCACCTTCATTCCCTAGACATAGCATTTCCTACTGATGTGTATATCTGCCCTTGGATCCAGAGTCAGGAGGGACCTGATTTGGAAGAGCAAGTCACCTCTTGCCTCAATGACCTTCAGCTCATACTTTTGACATGGAGTTCCCACTGTCACAGAAGGAGCAGCAGGAGTGGGAGATCCCTCCTTGTTGTCTTTTGGGGCTGAGTCAAAGCAATTATCTTCCTCAACACTGAGACTGAAGGTGAATACTTCTCAAGGGGGAGCTTGCAAAACAGACTGAGGTCCCAGGGCTGCTAATAAAACTATAACAGAGACATGTTTACCATGAAGTGCTGGAACAGTGTGTGTCCTAATGCCTTCTTTACGCATTCCTCCACAAAGGGAAATGTGTGGACAAAATACTGCAACAAAACAGGTGCTGTGTGAGAAGGGATGCAAGGATGTGTATAAAGGCTAGAGCTGCATGGATGATGTGGCTCCAGATAAACTGTCACACACCAGAGTCCCTGGGCCACCTCCTTTAGCACTGGTGCTACTCCTGGCACTTCACAAACACACAGAGAGGAACTCAGTCTATGCTCAAGCCTCACCTTGTTTCCCTCTTGGCCTCCCCCAGTGCCAGTTCCCACCTTCATTGACAAGAGGAGGGAAGGCTCCTCTTGGTGAAGGTGAAATGATTGCAGTGCAGTAATTGTCAGAGAGTTCATCAAGCTCTGCTGTCAGTGCCTTCACAAAGGAAGAATGCACTGACCCCTGCATTATAACAGGTAAGTTTGTAAACCACCTTCACCCTGAGCAGCTTGGTTCAGCATTTCCCATCTACTGACAGCATGGTCCTTCCCTGTGGCTGTTATACAGGCAGAGCCAAAATTCTCCCCAGCACAACAAAAGCTGCTTGTAAATATGTGCCTAGTGTCTTGCTCCAGGCAAATTGTCTTGGTTAGTCCCTTTGGCTCTGTCTGTACTTGCCACCCACAGCATGCCTAGGGGTAGAATGGAGGTGTGAGCGCCAAGGTTTGTTTCCTAGCACTCCATGTGCAGTGGGAGGCAGACAAGAGTGGAAACAGCTCTTTCCTGAAGGAAGTGATATTCCTGCCTTTGTGAATAAGCCTGTGTCTGCTATGCTTAGGCCCCCTACACCGAGTTTTTTTCCTTTCTGAGGCGATATTCTAGGAACAGACCCCATGCTATGGCATCTACTGCAGTGTACCACTATGCTCACCTCCAGGGAGATGCTGGCATGTCTCTGGCTGGCCAAATGATCCAGGTTCCCCACAGCAACCACCAGGCCATCTACCACTTTCAGCTGGATCAGCTCTTCAGCCACTTCTGCTGACTCTTTAGCTAATATGCTGCAATAAGATAGGCCATCAGCCCCTACTTCACAGGGGGAAGAAGACTGCAACAAATTGAATCTGGGCCTCTGGATGCAACTCCAGTGGAAAATGACATGCTCCTGCCCTGCCCCTATTGGTACCAGTAGACGGGAGAGTCTCAAAAACAATTAATGTTTGGCTGTGCATGGATTAGCAATCATTCAATATCTGGGCTTGCTGAGAACCGATTGTTTAATGATTAGCAGGAACTTCCTGTTGTGTATTAGAATCTAGCAAGTTTCCTGTGTGAACATAAAGAACCCAGGATTCAAACACCACCATCACCATTACTTCTGTGAGCGTCCCTGGAAGACACTAGTATGTTTCCCTACCCATCAAGGGCTTTTTGTCATTTGCTTTTGCAGGAAAAGTGTTCTGATAGCACTATCTTGTGGCCAGTGCAGGAAATTCATACTAAATGACCCAAGTTTAGCACAAATAGCTGACTTTCCTTAAGGATTCTGCAATCATAGGCACTAGACTCTTCCATTGGGTGACTGATGTTAAAAAGGTGTGTTCACTGCTTGCTGTGGCTCCCAGCTACATGGAGAACACATTGCCTTGAGCAGCCTTTCAGCCCTGTGCTGTGGCAGGATACACATTGCTTCCAGGCCCAGCCATACAGAGGGCACTGTGCCACCACACAGGGCCAGAGCAGAAGGCATTCTGCATCTCCTTATAAATCAAACTTCAGTCCAGCTCCACTGTCAGTAGCAGGGAGGGCCTGAGCACTGCTACCAAAAAGCAACAGCTCTGCCCTGTTCCTGAACACACTTCATCATCAAACAGCCTAGTACAGGAGTCTTAGCAGCGCAGGGGTACTCAGCCAGAGAACAATGGCAGAGTTGAATGCTCCTCAGTAGGAACATGTCCCAGCCCTTTCCTACCCAAAGGAAGACACTTCTCTAAAGTCTGTTTTATGTTTCTGTAGATTTTGTTCAAGAGTTTCTTACCCAATGGTTTTTGCAGCAGCTGCCTGCTGAATGTACTCCAGCACAGGCTTCCTCAGGCAAAGTGCGGTTGGATCTGCATGAGGAATATTAGAAGGTGAGAGTTATGCTTCAAAAACATTTCTAAGATGTTAGAAGGGAGGGGCAGTGGAAAGGAGGATATCGATTTTCAGGCAACATCTCAGGGAAACCCTGTGGCTACATATACTCCCTGCAAGGATGTCTGTGCAGAGATAGCCACAGCCTGAGCCACAGTGGCCTGCTCTGGTGAGTCGAGGAAGAAAACAGCCGGCGCTGGGTCTTGCCCAACAGCCAGCAGACCTCAGCGGCTCTCTGGAGGCCTGCACTAATTACCATTCGTGCTGCAGGCAGTCCTTTCTGGAGTGCCCCTGGACTCAAGAGGCAGCCCCCTGCACCTCCTCTCCCATGACTTACGGCCATGGCTGTGCCCTGTAGAAAGAGGCAAGGGAGTTTGTGAAAAACTGGCCACCTGGCAGGCCATGGCTTGTGGTCAGCTTTTACCTTTGGTTGTCTCCTTCCAGCAGGTAAACGCTTTCTTCGTGGGTGGTGTCAATAACGCAACCAGTCTCTTAAGCAGAGCTGGCCGGACCTCGTAGCCCATAAGGACCTTTAGTAGCTGGATGGCTAGAGAAGAAGAGAAGATGCTGTCAGCACGGGGAGATGCATTTTAGACATATTAATATACACAAACGAAAGCCTAGCTACGCCCCCTTTCATAACACCTTCCTACAACACATTTAATTCTTTTCTTTAACCCCAAAAAATAAGAATGCTCCACTCATGTGGAGCCTCAAAAATTGTTTCAGCACTCCTAACTGTTCCTCTCCACGGAAATCTTTAGTAAAAGGCGAAAGATTTATACGATTTGAAGAGAAACCAGAGTATACTTAACCATCCCCACTCGGTGCATCACCCACCTAGCCCCAAGCTCCATAGGTCAGGGTGACTAATGCCGCCGCCGCAGCAGCAACACCCCTCTCGCCCCTCCAACCCTACCCCGCCCCCGCGGCCTCCGGTTCCGTCGCGGGTGCACAAGCCGTGAGACCCGAACGGGACGAGTCGCGGCAGTGAACATCTGCCGCGCCGGTGCGGAGCCGCGGTGCAACCTGGGTATGCAAAACAGACGGATACTAAAGCAGGTTGATGCACCCCAGCTGCCCCCGCGGCGCACCCTGGGTATGCAAAACAGCCGGATGGTAATGAGGCATAAGCTAACGAAGCAGCGGCACAAGCAGGTTGGTGCACCCTGGGTGCGGGGCACCGCTATCAGGAAGAGATCTGGAGAAAGTCTGATTTTTCCAGGTCAAGCAACAGAGGTTTACATTTTACTCCGACGCCAACCTTCCCAGTAAGTTTTCAATCTACTTTTTTTACCATAGAAGAAAGGGTAGCTCCACCGAAATGGAGCCTTAAAAAATTATTCAACACTCGTGATTGTTCCTCTCCACGGAAATCTTTAGTAAAAGGCGAAAGATTTATACGATCTGAAGAGAAACCAGAGTATACTCAACCGCACCCCCTCGGTGCACCACCCGCCTAGCCCCATGCTCCATAGGTCAGGGTGACTAATGCCGCCGCCGCAGAAACACCCCCCTCGCCCTGTTCCGCCCCTCCAACCCTACCCCGGCCCCGCGGCCTCCGGTTCCGTCGCGGGTGCACAAGCCGTGAGACCCGAACAGGCCGAACGGGACGAGTCGCGGCAGTGAACATCTGCCGTGCCGGTGCGGAGCCGCGGTGCAACCTGGGTATGCAAAACAGCCGGATACTAAAGAGGTATAAGCAAGTTGATGCACTCCAAGTGCCCCCTGGGTATGCAAAACAGCCGGATGGTAATGAGGCATAAGCTAACGAAGCAGCGGCACAAGCAGGTTGGTGCACCCTGGGTGCGGGGGCAGCACTATCAGGAAGTGACCTGGAGAAAATCTGTCCAGGTTAAACAAGAGAAACTTGCAGCATTTTACTCATACCCGAAACTTTCAATTTAAGTTTTCAATCTACTTTTTTCACCAGGTAAAGAGCAGCTCCACCGAAATGGAGCCTCAAAAAATTATTCGACACTCGTGATTGTTCCTCTCCACGGAAATCTTTAGTAAAAGGCGAAAGATTTATACGATCTGAAGAGAAACCAGAGTATATATTATCATCCCCCGACTCACGTACCCATCTTCTGCAGTCTTCTCATAGGACACGGCGACCCTTACTCTGCCACACCCCTCCTCCCCGCGCAGCCCTACCCAGCCCAACACTGGCTCGCCACGGCTACCGCACTATCGCCTGACCCAGACCCCACTGATCTTGCCGGCTCTGTGCCGCTATGTCCAGCCGGGCCTACACGGTGCTGCCCCGCACTGCACCCTGGGTAGAGTATGCTAATCGCACCCGTGCTGAGGAGGGACATGTTAATGAAGGGACCTGGTCGGCCCCGGCGCCGAGGCGGAAAGGGAAGCAAGGCGGGGCGGGGCGGGGCCGGGCCGGGCTGGGCTGGGCTCCAGGTCGGGGTCTGGAAAGGTACAGGCTAGGTCGTACCGTGCAGAGGGAGAGGGGTGGACGGAGATAGTGAGCGGAATCGGGCAGGGGCTCCGCGGCTCCGAGAGAGCCCGCCTTACGTCCCCTGCGCCGCCACGGACCGTGCTCGGAGCGGTGGCCCGGTCGGGGCTGGAGTGCCCAGGACAGCGCTGAGGCGCGGATCCTGCAGCGTCTGGGGCAAGTCTCCAGCTAACCACTTCTGTCGGAGCCCGAACAGCCGGCAGGCAGCGGCCCTGCTGCATCGCCTGGGCCGGGGAAAGAGGCGGCCAGATCGCCCGCTCATATTTTGAGGAGGTGACGGCACTAAAGAGGCGGCCGCTAGCGGGGTACTGGCAGTGCATAGTGGCCCTGCGGTGCGCACGGAAACCAGGCTCCGCTACAGAGTCTACTTCCGAATATCGAAACTCCCACGTAACCCACTTGGGGTAGAAACTTTCCTTATACTATAAATGTTTCTTTTTTTTAACAACGTAAAAGATAGCTCTATTTAAATAGAGCCTCAAAAAATTTTTTAGCACTCGTAACTGTTCCTCTCCACGGAAATCTTTAGTAAAAGGCGAAAGATTTATACGATCTGAAGAGAAACCGGAGTATACTCAATGTTTTCGCCGCAAAGAAGCCAGTTGGCGGCTGTCGCTCGTGAGGACAGAGCGACCTGCATTCCGCCTCCCTTCCCCCCACCGCTCAGTTTCCGCTGGCCCCCGGCTGCGGACACGGCGCCCTGACCCCGAGCTAACGGCCTGATGGGGGAGGCGGCGGCGGACAGCATTACCGGTGCCTTGGCGCCGGTCCGCGTTGTACCCTGGGTATGCAAATAAGAAAAATGCTAATGAGGCTGCCGCGGCCCGGTGGCAGCTGGGTGTGTTCTCTCGGCTGTCCTTGCCAACGACCGTCCGACAGACCGCAGCCACGGGCGCCCCCAGACCGCTTCGGCCACCGCTCAGGGTGGCTAGATAGGTCCTACCTTCGTGCTGGACCTCTAGGTGCACCGAGCCCAGCACGCCCAGCACGGGTTCCACCAGGACAGACGGTGCCTCTCCCACCACGTCCTGAGGGAACAAGAGCAGAGTGTCAGGGAGTTTTCCACAGTACTCTAGGAGGCTGCCCTCTTTCCAGCTCAGTGCAGTCCCCAATGCCAAGGAGACCAGCACAGCTCCTGCCAGGACAGGCAGGACAGACAAGGAAGTTCACACCGCCCACCTGCATGACCCCCAGCAGCTGCAGAGCAAGCTGCTGGGCTCTGGGGGAGGCACGCGGCAGCACAGCAACGAGGCTTTTGTAAACGTGGTTCTGGTACTTCGGATTGCCGCAGCCCAGAGAGTCCAGCAGAACCTGCACGTCTTCTTGAGCCTCTGCTGAGTTGGAAGTGGCAAAGAACTTGGTGAGGAATTGCACCCCTGTACAGAGAAAGAGGAGTCACGTCATGTGTGTGGATGAGTCTGGGTCACTGTCACCCCTGAGAGTACCCAACACCACATCCCACTCAGTGTGTGGCCTGATGAACGGAAGCCAGGAAAAATGTTCTTTGTGCTTGTCAGGAGCTATTCCACCAACTCGTAAACCAGTTGGCAAAATTCTCAGCTGGAGTAGGTGGCCCAGGCACTTCTGCAGGCTTTTAGACAAGCAGAGAGCCTGGCACTGGGATGCCAACAGTGCTGCTAAGTATCCCTCTAGTGATCCTGCCACTTTGTCTCTCTTGGAGGGAGCTGTGATGGCAGGTATCACCCCATAGTCTCTGACAACATCATTTGGACTATAGAACAACTAACAGGGTTTGGCTTCCAGTACCCAGGAGAAAAAAACAGGAACACCCCACCCCCACTCTAGTGCTCTTTCAAAAGGTAAAAGCAGCAAAACCCTCCCACCCCCAGAGGGGAAGGGTTGGAAAGTTTGCAGTAGGTCAATGCTGCAGGTAAGAATGGAAACTGTTTTGTGGTTTAACTGGAACAGTTACAACTATCAGGACAGCAATATCGTGTCAAAAGAAATGACTGTAAAGAAAGGGAGCTTATTAAAAACGGAGAGAGGGGATGAAATGCAGCTGCTCAACAGTAGCCAGGACTCTGACCGCCTTCCAGCTGGATAACACTGCTGCGATCTGCCAACTGGCAGATCGAGGGAATGGAGTGGCTCAGCACAGCGAGCTGCCCCAGGGACCAGAGGTCAGAGAACACCCTCACCCGAATTAGGAAAAGGCACAAACACATATGCTGCCTACCGTGGCTTTCACAGATGAGCTCCTTATACTTCCTGCCAGCATCTGCGATGAGCTGCAGCAGCTTTACAGACTCCCTCTTGTCCTCTTCTTTCAGGTGGTTCAGCCCTAGTATCTCCAGGAGAATCAAGACACCTCCCATCTCCACAAATTCAATAAGGTATCTGTATCTGCAAGGACAGGAGGAATAAAGCCAAGATGTGCCTTGCAGCCCATCCTCCTCTGTCAGCACACTAAGCTCCCAGAAGCCATCACCTCCTGCCTTGCTGCAGCAGGTGCCTGGTGCATGGACAATGAACACATGGAGGCTCAGCCTGAAGTGCAGAGGCAGATGCCCACCAGCAGCACACTTTGCTGCCAGCAGGTCACCAACTCCCATTTTACCTTGTGCTCACTCCAGATATTGAAACACAGGCACAGAAAGCTTCATCTGCACTCAGGCTCTCACCATGCTCTTTCCACAACATGTCAGTGACTGGTGGGAATGGAGACATGTATAAGCAGTAGATTTGGTTTTAAGAACACTTGAAATTCCTGCTACAAGTCCTACTGGGGCCTGCCTTGCCTGAAATGCCATGCCCACCCTCCCCCAAAAATGGCCAAGATTCTCTACTCACCCACTTGCAGCAGACAGGAAGATGCTGATGGACTTGAGCAGATTCTTGAGGCATGTGCTATACATGTAGCTGTTTTAGAAGGCTAAGGAGAGATTTACAGTTTGTTGTGTTGTCCCCAGGCTGTCTTTGACAACGTGGGGGTCTGAACTGGTTATTCTCTCTGTGAGAGAGCACAGACCTTCCTCTTGAAGGCAGGCAGAGGCAGCATGCTCATCCCAATATGAGAAAAACCACGAATTCTAGGTCGTAAGAGGTCCAGGTTACATGGCTTTCCCTTCAGTTCCATCTTTAAATAGCCATTTATTTTAACCCTGCAGAACACAGCTGGATATGTATATGTCCATACAGAAACTTATTCTTTAAATAAATTTTTGTTAGAGAACTTCTCCCTCCTCTCCATCCCACTATCACACAACACCTGCAGCTGTTCAAGAAAACAGATACATCATCCTGAGCCATGCTGTTAGACGAGCCAGAAACAAACTGGCTCCCTGGGAGAACTCCAGCTCCAGCTCTGGTTCTGTCTTGCCATCATTGCTTTTAATGAAGTTGTCCAAGATGTGGCTTCGGGCAACTTTGTGGGCACTATCCCATTCCTGCAAGAAAACCATGAGCTTCCTGATGGCTTCCTGCTCTTTGACGGAAGTCATGATCTCCTCTGCCTAGCGGAAAGTGAGAGAGAATTTAAAATACCTCTTTGAAGATAGAAAAAGTCTGTACAAAGGAATTGCCATCAGATTCACATTTAAAATCTCTGGCAAATAATATTAAAGCACTTAATAGCCAGTAATTTAATCTCATTTTCCTTTATACTCATATAGATAGGAAAACTGAAGCAAAAGGGCAGTTCCTGTTATGTCTGAAGCTGCACAATGAATTTGCAAAAGACTTGAGATTATTTTCCAGGGCAGGTGGCTGCACCACAGGAGCTTTCTTCTCTGCTCTGTTAATAAAGTCATTTTGATGTTACCTATTACACCAGCCTTGGTTTCTCACTAGCTTCAAGATATGAACACTGCATCCCATATCTGACCTGTCAGAGAATAAATAGGGTGCAATGAGAGCACAAATAGATAGGCATTTATGGGGAGTGACAGGGTCAAGGAGGCTATAAATGGCTGTTAACACAGCAGCACAGCATGTGCTCACTGATGTGATGGAACAACAGTTCTTCAGACTGGGCCCACATCCACTCCAGGAAGATGTGTTTGGTCTTGGCAGTGGGAGAACACTTTGGGACCCTTTGGCATGCTCTGTTTTTTAACCATCTACCATCTAATTTCTATGGTATGTTTTTATACAATCTAAGAAAACCTGATGACAAGAAGACAGAAGCTCCAGAAACATCCCTTGCCTGCACTTAATTCCATCCCTTCACACAGATGTTAAATAAAACAATCCTTATTTTGCCAAATTCCATTGGCACATTTTTGGCTCAGTATGATACCCTGTATTCAAGCTTGACAAATGTGAATGTGCACGTAGTAGGGGGATACGATGTCAAGAGGATTAAGCATTCTGCTCATTCAGGTAGGTGAGAATTCCATGGACACATATGCATTTGGCTTTGAGACACTGACCAATCTCAAGGAGCCTCAAAGTTAAAGATCAGTGTCTGTGTACGTACACAGAGGCAAAAAGAGTGACAAAGTCACAGACAGCTGCATTAACACAGTGCATTTTCCACCAAGCATGTGCCTGAGGATAAGAAAGGAATTCATGCCTTGTCTAATATAGTTCTTGGACTTCCTACATAAGAAAAGTGTGCTTTAAGAGAAAATAAAAAAAACCCAAACAAAAAACATTGGGGTTTAGAGTTAGAGTAATACAAGTCGTCAAGATTACCAGCTTCCTGTCTACAAAATTCTTAAGCCTTTTCTCCTAGAATCTGGAGCAAAAGTCCAAATCAGTTCCAGAATATCCCCAAGATACTTGTTCAAAAGTAACTTTCTATTGCTATTATCTGAACCAGACTGAAAACAATTACCAAGAGGTGAAGATGTACCTCTGTGCCTAAAACCAAACAAACAAAGTCTTCAAAAAGATGCCTGAGAAACAACATTTAGGAATTAAGATGAGATGAAATTTCATTTGGGAATTAATGGTCTGTGCCCTGTAAGGAGTCTGTGTCCTTGGCAGGGCATTTCAGGATCTCCTCTGCAGGGAAGCAGGTTTAAAATAAATCCATTTCCCCAAAATAGTTGTGATTGAAAATGTTATTAGCCATAACAAATGTTAGTGCTGACAGGAGAACGGCCTGTTAGGGGCCCCTGGTTAAACAGTCAAGTGAAAGTCATATTTCACATTATTGCAAGCATTTTCCTGTGATTTACAGAATATTTGTGAAACATTACTTGCAAGGTATATGATTGATATTGAGAGAACAGCTAGTGTGTACGGGAAATCTGTATTTCACAGAGACTGTTTGCATTAAATTTACAGTCCCATAAAGTGCTCCTCTGTCCTCAACAGAGATCTAGTTAAAAGAACTTTACAGTCTGAAACATCCCAAAATTGATTCTAAATTAATGTTTCCATATTTATGTTTAAGATGCTGGTGGTGTAATGCTATCCTATTTTTATTATAAAGCTGCAGTAACCCCCCACTATTCAGAAATACCAGCACCAGCTTCTGGACTAAGGATTTTAGTGATACAAAAGGCTTGTCTATGAATCATTTGGGGGCAAAAAAAAAAAAGAGTTTGAAACAATGATCACATGAGGCTTCTGAGAACACAGTGATATCTGTTCCTGGCTGCCACAATAACATCAACTGACATGGTAGTCTTTCCCCAACACTGCAATGTACCCTGAAAATGTACGTGAATATTTTTATTATCGTCAGCTTACATAAGGGAACATACAGACACAGGAAGTTAAATGACTTGCCTAAGTAATTTGTCAGTACTAGCATCAGCACATAACTCCTGTTTGCTGGCTGCAAACTTCGCTTTCAACAATGCTGGACTGCCACCCCAGTTTATCAGACCGAATAACCAAAACAAAGATGGGTCAGGGCAGTACTTTATTCCTGCCAAGAAAACACAAGCAGTTTAGGAACTGGCTCTGACAATTCAGCAATTCTCCAGAGTCCTGCTAAATCATCAGATTGATATCAAAAGGCAGACTGGTGCTGCGTCAGCCTCAGGTCGAGTGTGAGGTGCCAGAGACTGATAGCCTTGGACTCATGGAAGGACAGAGTGACGGTGATTTGCTCTTACTTCATATCTTGCAACATCAAGGTTGCGCCCAGCCTCAAGCAAAACTTACGAGCTTCTGTATCTCTAGCAGTTTTCACCCCTCCCTTGCATACCTCAAGTCTCCCCCAACCCTCCCCACACACAATGCACCTCCCGCAGTGTACCCCAATATCTTCTACCCAGCCCTTACCAAACCACAGTCCCACTGGTCTCCCTGTCACTACATGTCCTGCCTCCAGCCCTAGCCCCTCCATTCCCCTCAGCCCCAGCCAGACCCTGCGCCTACCCCTACGTCCATCCCAGCTAATACTGCCTTAATCCACTGCAACCTAAACATTCCTTACTCCATGCCCAACCATCCCACCAGGCCTGATCCAGCCCAACCAAAGACCCTGCGCTCCCTCGCACTCCAAAACACCCCAGGCCTTACAGTCTCTCACGTTCCCTGGCCCCAGTGCTCACCCCAGCCCCCATATCCACCGCCTCTCAGCCAAATGCCTAGCTCAGGACCAATTAGCTCCCCCAGTCTTCGGCCCCCACAGGAAGCCCTACAATTCTCCCCATCCCGCACCAAGAGGCCCTACAACCTCTCCAGAGGCAGCGCCCTCCTCAGCTCCTCACCTTCCCCCAGGGAGGCAGACACCCCACAACCGAGCCCACCGCGGCCGTCTGTAGCCTCACCCTGGACCAATGAGTGCGCCAGTTTCCTCCACAGGTGGGCGTGGCGTCCAGCCCGAGCCGGGTGCTAAGGGCGCGTTGCTAAGGAAGTGGGAGGCGGGGAGGTCAGGGGAGGGAGAAAGAGGTGGGGTGGGTACCTTTTCTTCATATTGGCTGTTGCAGGGGCGGGGGCGGTGCTTCCGGTGGGGAGAACGGAAGGGCCGGTGGCGGCGTGAGAGTGTTACGATGGGGGTCTGGAGGCTGGAGGCGGCGGTAGAGCTGGCGCCGGGGGAGGCTTGCGGTGCGGGGCGAGCTGGCCTGGGGGGCTCTGAGGGTGGAGGGGGTGCTGGGTCTGTGGGACCGCTAAGGGTCGAGGGGGCAAACCGAGCATAGGGGACCCCTGAGGGTTGAGGGGGGAACCGGGCATGGGGCATCCTTGAGGGTGGCTGGTGGGGAACCGAGACTGAGGTATCTTTCAGCGTGGAGAGGGGGAACCAGGCTCGGGGGACCCATCAGGGTACGGAGGGAGGGAGCCATGGAGACACTCGTGCCATAGCAGGTGTTTGGTAGTTCGTGGAGGGCAGGGCAAGACACTTCTCTTTCCCCCACTGGAAGTGGCAGCAGTCTCTGATGCTTCTGCAGCTCCCAGGAGGTGTGAGGGGAGGTCTCTGCCCCCGCGGCAGTCTGAATACTGATGACTTTGCGTCAGTGGAGAGCTTTGGGAAGCTGCAGGGACTGAAACTGCTGTCCTGCTCAGCGCACCTGCGTAGCGAAACTGGGATGAGGCAGTATTCATAACTGACTGAGAAATTAAGCTAACGCTCCCTTCAGCATTACCTTTAAACTTTACTAACCAGGCAGGTTGCCATAAGCTCTGATTCTGGTAGACTGGAGGACAATTTTAAATTTTGTGATTCATTTCAGAGAGCAGTACAGAGAGAGGGCATGCAGATGGTCAGCCTGTGGTGATCCTTCTAGGTTGGGCAGGCTGCCAGGACAAACACCTGGCCAAATACAGTGCAGTCTACAGTCAGAAGGTGAGTAGCTTATTTGTATTTGCGTGACACTGTCATACAGCTCTCTGAGAAACTGCCTTTTTTTTCTACATACTGGTATAGTTGCTCTAAACCCTCTCTCAGTCCAAAGAGTCATTTCAAGTGAGTGGTGAGTTCTCTTGTCATTGAAAGCTCCTTGTCTCTCGGAGCCCAGGCAGCCTTATCTAACATTGCTGATGTCATCTTAGTGCACGCAGCTGGGAATAAAATACTTCCTTGGATAAATATTTTGCTGTGTTGTGAATCACTGGAGTATTTTAAGGCTTTTAAAGTTGTGAGATTATTCAGAAATCACATGAACAGTGTTAGCTTTCCAAACGGGTAAACCTACGGGGAAAAATGATGCATTTACTGCTTGCTAATAGGCCATTGCTCAGACTTGGCAAGGCCAGACTCAGGACTGACAGAGCACTGTAGCATCTGTCATTCCTTTGACTTTTCCTTCTGGCGAAGATGATTCATCTAAATGTTGTAATCCAAATTAATTTTATCCTGTCTTTGAAACAGGCATCCTATGACAGTCATACCTCCTCACTAGGAGCTCCCTGTAGGTGAACTAGAGAAGTCTGTGTTGCTGGTTCCTTGTTACAATATTTTCCTTTGTAACACTATCTTACCTGAATGACCCCAGCTTGTAGTACGGGACCCCAGTGAAACATTAAATTTGGTATTTTGTCAGCCTTATAAGGATCTTCTATTTATCCAAATCTGTTTTAGCTATAGGTGGTGAAGTTTGTACATTAACAAATCTGTTGTTAATATGTAATCCAGGGTAAGAGTCATGAATTAGCTTGTTCTAGTGAAGAATTAATTGACTCTTGTGACTAAGAGATGGCACTTAGCACATGAGGAGCGTGTTATATGGCAGTATGCCAACTTCTTTGAAAATACTTTTCTGTCAGAAAGATGATAGGAATGGAAAAAGAGTGAAATGGTTTTCTTAGCTCCTTAGTGAGGAAGTGGCTGCAAGCATGGCAAAATAGTGCAGAAGACTTTGATGTAAGAACTTGATATTCTTTTATTCGTTTTTCACTGTTTAGGCAGCTGTGAGTGGGAGGGCTGTCTTGGTGCCTTTGTGTTGTGTTTGTCAGTGTATAATATCAGTAAGTCTAGGCGATAGAAAAGATCTAAAGATAGATATATTTCTGTCTGCTCTATTTGGAAACTTCCTCAAGGTCCTTCAAGTACACCTAAATATAAGGCCTTTACTGTAAAGGCAATTGTTCATGGAGCAGATGTGTACCAGAGCAGGCTCTTCTTACCAATATGGCTGGTACTGAATGTTTGTGAATGAGGGAAATAGTTTTCTCTTCCTGCATGAGGACTAACACTCAGAAAAGCCTGGGTGGCAGTGTCCCTCGGGACTGTGCCAGTTAGCACAGGATTTGAAACATCAAGTCCAGGCCTCTGCTACTGCAGAAAACTCTTCATAATGCCATGTACTGTTGCAATTAACATCCTACTCATACAGGTGACTTGCTACTGGCACTAAAGACTTTCTTCTGGCCCTGTGGTTTCTATTAGAAAGCTGTCTCAGATTTTCATATTCTTTGTACTGTTACTTGTCTACTCCATGTAGTTTACTGGAGAGTCTAAATGTGTGCGGGGTCTCTTTCTGTTCTTAGGGGTGCACCGTCATCCGCTACATAGCTCCATGGAGGATGATATTCTTCTCTGAGACCTTTGGCATCAGATCCCTCCAGACCCCAGCCAAGCAACTCCTGGAGCTGCTCTTTGACTACAGTGTTGAAAACAGGCCGGTTCTTTTTCATGTTTTTAGCAATGGTGGTGCCATGCTGTACCGTTACATCGTTGAGGCACTCCACACTCACAAGCCCTTTAAGAACCTCAAAGTAGCAGGCACCATTTTTGATAGTGCCCCTGGCAGAAGAAACTTGAGAGGAGCCCTTCGTGCCTTGGCAACTGTCTTGGTATCCACAAATGTGCTGCTCAAGTATTTCCTCTTAGTCACTTTTGCTACTACAGCTGTCGTGCTGCGGATCTTGCTGTACCCATTGACCCGCTTCATCCACGAGAGCCATTATGATACTCTGCTGAAAGCACCCTCACGGTGGCCGGAGCTTTACCTCTATTCCCAAGCTGATGCCATCATCAAGGCCAGTGAAGTTAAGCACATGGCTGATGCCCGGCAGCAGCTTGGTGTCTCTGTGAAAGCTGTAGACTTCTCGGATTCGGCTCACGTCAGCCATATGCGGTTTTATCCCACCTATTACAGCAAACTCTGTGGAACTTTCCTGTCTGACTGTGTTGGGGGCTTACCTTGTTAGAGGTGTAATGACCTCCAGTGCTTGCCTCTGCTTTGCTCAGCTTGTATGGGAAATGTTACCCCACTTTGCCTTTGTGGCTTAGAAGGAAGGAAAGTAGAGACTTCTTAGTTTGTTTTGTTGTTGTTTTTCCCCCCCCTCTGCCATCTTCCAAGTTTGAAAGCATCCAGGCTGGCCTTTGAGCCAGACATGTTCTAGCAGAAAGTAGTTATGGATTAATTTAAAGTACTGAAGGTGAAATCCTAGCATGGTTGAAGTTTAATGTGCTTTACCAAGGTGTCACAGACCAGAATTTCACATAGTATGTTATTTATTTCTCTGCTTTCCATGTTGTCTCCTTGTGCCTGATGTCCAGCATGCATGTTCTGTTGGCATGTACTAACTTTACAATACAGCTCTTCTATGTCTTTGTTTCTTTTGTCTCTGCCATTTCTTTTATCTTGCAGTGAGCAAACAAAAGCATCTCCGCAGGACTTTTCACTTCTCGCAGTGCATGCCAGCTCTTGTTAAGCTCCTTGCTGGAGATCAGGCCCAGAACCCAAGTGTAAGATCTGCAAAATGTGTATGCAGGGCAATATGACCAGTCTGTCCTCTGGCTCCATTAAATAGTGGAGGCAGAACAGTCAAAGCTCTGATCCTTGGTGGTGGCTTAAATGTTGTGATAACTTTTGTGTTCTTCAACCAAAAGATTTAAGTTAACCATATTAAATGTGTCTTGTGTTTTGTTTCTCTTCCTCCCAGTATTTTGTGTGTTCTCCTGTGTAGTTCTGCTTTCTTGGAGAACTGCTTATATATTATTGTGTGTCTTTTAATAGCCTATATTGTGCATCTGGAAATGCAGGGAAACTGGCACAGCTGTAACCCAAAAGACCTCAGAAATACATAGGCAGATCTGCAGAGAAGAACAAAACTGTCTCTTGGAGCTGTGATTTATACTGTGTGTTTCTTAAGTCACTTCCAGCCTACTAATGACTATGAAATTCAGCATTTTCCCATTATGTTCTCTTCAGAGAACCAGTCTTTGCTGTCCATGCAGCATGTACTAGCAATACAAGAAATTAATTCCTTCCATGTAGTGAAAAAGTAGCACAGTGTGCTTGCACTTCAGTCATGTTTGGTTTTGGGCTTTATTATTTATTTGGAGGAGAAGCAGTGATAAAGACAGGGGAGAGCCTGCTATTATGTTTATGCTGTGTCATAGCACTGCAAGCTAATTAATAATGTGGTGCACAGGAATAGTCAGCTATAAAATCCCAGTCAAAGATTGCCAAGAATAGGCTCTGGAGGGCTGTGATATGGGTCTGCTTGAACAAGGGGCTGCCCTTGGGAGGTAGAAGCGTAAAAAGCACGAGGATTTTTATAGATGTGGGCTGATATGCTTGTCCTGTGCACCTTTGGGGTGTTGGCTTCCACAACTACAGAGCACTTGCTGTTCTGAATCAAAGGGCAGAAAGGGAGTTCTCTTGGGAAGCACTAAAATAATTTGGAAGTTAAAAACAAGAACCTAATGCCTCACAGAAGTGGAAGCATGAGGTGAGGTGTGGTCAGCGGCCAGCACTACTGTTTTTAGCAGGCTAGCATTGCAGTGCTTATTTAAAGGAAAGCAAAAACTAACTCCAGGCACAGGAGCCCTTGTTGCTTGAGGTCTAGTCTTCTGTAGGTGTGATCCCAGTTTCAGCTTCCACTGTGAAGATGAGCTGTGGGAGCTACCTTGTGGTAAGACAGCCTTCAGCCTGCCACTTTTCATGAGGAAATTCTTGTTCAGGGTTTGGACCTGTAAAATCCAGGCATGGTTCCCCATCCCCAGAAGTCCGATCAGAGATCTTCCAGCTTTTTAAAGCAGGGCGTTGATTTGTGCTGTCATTGTGGTCATCCCTGAGCTGTGACTTGTTTGTCTGCCTACCTGGAGAGCTGGGCTGCATCTCCTGAGCATCCAGCCTGTTTATGGCACTGTGAAAACTCTTAGAGAACAGAGGTGATAAAGGTTATTTAATTAGTGCTTGCCCTCGTGCTGGTTTCTGCAGGTTCAGTATTTACAGAACAATTAAACACTCCATAATGTACACCTCTGGTTTAATACAGTTGTGCTGGGCTGGGAATGTGCTGTTCCTGTTTATTGCCCTGGGCACTAAACTTCTGTTTAAGGATTTGGGCTACTATGTAGCATGGCTGGCAGGAACGGGAGCTAAACCCTGCATCCCTGTGCAATGGGATGGTGAAACTCCATCTGGGAAGAACCTCATGCATGTCAGCTCCACCTCTCATCCCCATCTTGACCTCCCCACCACAGGATTGCTGCTCTCCCAGCTCATTCCAGCTCTGCTCCACCTCGTCATTTTTGTGGGCAGAGGGCAGGTGCTGCCTGCTGGAGCTCCCCAGTTGTAGCTATTCAAGCAGGAACTTGCTTGTGGGCGTTACCACTGCTGCAAAACTGACTTGAAATTCAGGGCTAATTTGTGTGTTCAAATCTCTAAGAGCAGGGGGGGATCTTGAGCAAGCCAGTGATTTACAGAGGAAGTCATCACCACAAAGCCGGGTGTGTTTTGCTTTCCATGTTGCAGCAAGTTTTAATTACAGTTATGAGCAGTGTGTTAAATGCTGTGTGATATGTTGCCCTCTTTTCTCTACAGCAGGTATGCATTTTCCCCCTCTTTTTGCCCTCTTTGTTTCAGTTGCTTGTTATTTGAAACAGGTTAATAACTTGGAGCCTGAAGGCACACAGCCAAGAACTGATCCAAGCACTACTGGATTTAAAAAAAACCCAGCCTCAGACCCTTAATCATTGCTAAACTGTCGCAGTTTGGTGCAGCCTGTGTTCCTAAAGAGCTTCAGCCTGAACACTGAAAGCCAAAGGTTGGGAAATCTTAGCAAACCCAGGTAAATCTCTGAGACAAGCTATGGGAGAGGTGTTGCAGATCCACTCTTTGGGTGGAAAAATGCAGCATCCCTGTGCTTGCCTTGTGGGGAGCAGGATGTGGCACCAGCCATCTCTGCCTGGTGAGCCTGGAGCTCATTCTCCTAGAGGCCAGTCTTGTGCAGAGGATGGAGCAGTGTGGGCAGAACATCAGCCATGGTGGAGAGGAGGATGCCCAGGGGCCAGCTGCTGCCATTGCATGTTTCCCAGCTAGGTTCATTTTGCAAGGGCAAAATTCAAAACCTCAGCCGTTTCTGAGTGCTGCCTGTGAGGGGGCTGGCTGCATTGATCACGTTACAGGAAGGATAAAAGCTGCTTACTTAGTGGTCAAGGTGGTTGTGTGCCTGGGCTAAAGGGCTTGTAGCTGCTGCTGACAGGCAGGGGGACGGTGCCTATGCAGCCAGGGTGCCCTGTGGCACTGGGAGATGCTGTGATGGGGACTTGGGCAGAGCAAGGGCATGATTTGGCCCAGCCCGAGGGTGCGTTTTGGAGCAGCAGAAGCATCTTACAGTGTAAGTAATGCAAACCAAGTCCCTGGGCAAAGAGTGACCTGTGTGAACATCTAATAAAGGTATTTTAAAACAAGTCTGCTGTTGCCTTTTGTGTGTTGGGGTAGTAAATCATGGATGGGCTGAGGTCCCAACTTTGTACCTGTCAGGAAGTTGCAGGCATATGTGTGGAGCTCTGCCACTGGTGGAAAAGTGTGGACGGCTTGAGATGGAAACAAGCAACCCGACCCCAAAAACTGCTTCCTGAAGAGAGAAGTAATGAGGCCGGTCTCCTTTGCACTGTGGAGGTGATGGAGGAGGGAGCTGCCGTGGATAGCTGTGCCAACCTCCCTGAGCATGGGATGCTTGGGCCTGGGAGAGAGCAGTGTTCCACGAGGTGGCAGCAGGGCCCCTCTTTCCTGCGTGGAGAAATTCCTGGTTTAGGTAGGAGACAAACAGCAGTTGCTCGAGAAGACCCCAACAATGTGGCTCAGCCCAGCCTGAGAGCATCTCCTACAAAAAGTTCCCTCTCAAGGCAAGGAAAAAGACCAAAAAGAATGAACTCCAGTGACAAGAAGCAGACCTCGTGATTTAATACAAAACATCATATCTCCCTAGAGCTGCGTGCCCCTAGAAGTCGTGCTAGATCCTATCTCTCAGCTTTAACTGAATGTTAAAATTGAAAGTCTAACAGCAGGCTTTACCACCCTTCCTACATCAGCAGGTCAGGTTGCACCTCTTCCCTCTTCATCACCCAGACAGGGCTATCCGTTTTTTTTTAAGCGAATCTACGCAATATTTGGGTTAATCAGACCATGCTTCACCTTCTAGAAACCCCACAAACTGGGACTGTGGAGCTTCCTTGGGTTCCTTGCAGCATCTCAGCAGTGTAGAGGGAGCTGAGCTTGGTGTTGCTCGCTGGAAAGGCTGTCAGGACCCCCAGCACACAGGGCTGGAGGGGCTTGGAGAGCAGTTAGCAAACAGAATAACGCAAATGGAGGACACAGTCACTCCCTGAAAACCTAAAAGGCACACTGCAGCACACCCTACACACAGCTTTTACATCCAGCCTGGGGCAAAGGTACGGGAGGCAGGGACTCACCAAGCAGCTCTTGCTCTGCATGCCCATCATTCCCCCACACCTTTCTTTTTTGAATTTGAGCCCCCATCCCTTTGTCTTCACATCCTCACATGGCTGCAAGCCCATCCCAGCAACCCTGGCTGGAGATGAGCTGCCTGGGCAGGGCTGGGGTGGGCAGAGGTGTGTATGGCATCCTTTGGCCACCTTCCCAAGCCCATCGGGGCCCGGGACAGGGAGAGCTTGGGCAGCCGCCGCCCTCCCCGAGTGATGAATGAGCTGACAATAGGGTATTGATAAGGAATTAACCTTGAGCCCTTCTTGCTTCAGTGTCAATAGAGCAGGAGCCAAGTACACAAGTTTGACTGGAAATCTGTGTTTGGCCTCTGCCACCTCTGCACCCATCGACAAGCCAGAGAGATGAGAGGGGAATGCAAACTGCCCTGCTGGCCCCTCCCTGACAAGGACCTTCCCAGCGGGTCCCTCTCGGCTCCCCCCAGCCTGCTGCTGCTGGACTTGCCCATGGGCGCCCTTCTCTCCACCAGCCTCTCTGCACCACACCTAGCATGGGAGAGGGGTGCTGGGTACCAGGGTCCCCGGTCCCCCAAAGGGCCTCTGCCAATCCTGCCCGGGCCTCCACTCTGAGCAGTTTGTTTAATTAAGTGTTTTGCCTAATGGGATTGCCTCATTTCCATAACAAACTGGCGGGCTGTCATTAGGTGGGCTCCCTCATTCATTACTGTTAATTAGATATGGATCCCCCAGAAGGCAGCAGGGGGTGATGAACGAGGCCCCTGACACACGCTATTACACATTAGCATTTTCTCAATACATCCGATACATCACGGCCCTCCGCTTCCTAAAGATATTTTAAATAAAATATTAGCAGCCTGCTGTGGGGTGGGTGGAGGAGGAAGGAGGGAGGGTTCTTGCTCCTCAGCCTGGCCTCAGGCCCCCTCTGGGCTGAAAGCCCACTGGAGAGCGGCTGAGATGCTCTGCTGCTCCCCACCAGCCAAATCCACCCCCTTCCCCATCCTTGCCACGGCAGATGGAAAGAGCTCCCTGACATCCCTACTGCCTCACCTCCCACCATCCTGGGGACTCCTCCAGCACCTCATCCCTGGAGGACGCAGCCATGGAGAGAGGTTTGAAAACACCCCATCGACCTGTCTGCAAAATGTTTGTAAACCAAAAGTGCCGGCGCCAACCCCATGCCAGGGGGAACATGACCTCTATTCCCCTCCCCGGCAGCTTCCTAGTCCCTGTTGTCGGGAGTAACCCTACACTGCGCCGATGGCTCCTAATGCAGGACGTATAGATCTGTTTGGGCTGGGCGCCTCCTGCCGCCAACTAATGCAGCTGATGAGACTTCATTATGGGGGTGTCCCCTGAGGTGTGCCCTTTGCCCTGCCCTCCTGGTTTTACAGTTGGGAGACCCCATTCGTAGTGAGGCAAAGATGCACCACTGCAGGGGGATGCTGAGGCAAGACCCTCACCAGCCTGCCAGTCTTGCCCCAGCATCCCCCAGCATCTGTCCCTGCAACTGTCTCTGCAACCCAAACAGGATCAGGACTCCCCTTTGAGACCTTACCCACGTCCAGGGACTGCAGCATGTGTATGGGGAGGTGTTTCCTCTGCTGCCTCTTGTCTGCAAAGGGAAACATAAAAATGTGGAGAAAAACCGAGAAGATTTATACTTGTTTAATTAATGTCAAATGTAGTTTACAAACGGGAGTGACAAGTACCTCTTTGTATAATATACACTGACACACAATCATCGACACACCGGAATATCGCTTTGTGCAACTGGGATTCTTTGGGCATAGATAGGTAACTCCGATAGTTCAGGGTTTGGTGGGGTTTTTGTTGTGTTTTTTTTTTTTTTTCTTTTTTTTTAAAGTCATTTAAACTCATTGCAGAAGAAGGGAAGTGGCAGATACCTGTTACAGACTGGGATGCCTCTCTTCCCAGCGTTTCCCCTGCAACCCCCCCTTGAAAACAGGGGATGGCTTTACAATTAAAACAAAAATGAAACAAAAAATAACCCCCAAAACAAAGAACCAATGACTAGTTACATATGGTTTTACACATACGTCCATAGAGCACACGGCTGGTCCACAACACCTGCCAGAAATCCTGCCTCCCTCCTGAGGCTTATTTCCAAGGAAGGGCTGGAGTGCGGCATCCTGCCCTGTCCCACCCACCACTCTCTCTTCAAATCCATCACAGACCTCAGCAGCAACACCCAAGCACCACAGCCCTTTCTGGATAGCACTTGCAGCCCAGCCATGCCCTCCCACCCCTTCATTTTCCCCACATTACAGACTCGGACCAGAGTTCTGTGCGCCTGCCCTTCCCCTGCCCAAGTGCTGCTGGCTGGAGGGTTACGCAGCAGTGACATCCATCTCTGCAGACCCTTCCCTGCCCACAGCTTTCCCAGGAAGTCATGACCCTCCTGGTGTGCCTCGGCTCCTTCTGGTCCCAGAGAACTCTGCAAGGATGATGAGCTCCTGAGCACAGGAGGCTGCAGCTCTCTGATCTTAAGAGGCCACCATGCTGCTATGAGCTTGGAGACCCAGGAAACTCAGTTAAGAATTGTCATCTTTTGCCAAGATGCTTATAAAATACAGCTCCTTCAATTTGGTTTGATGTTTCTTTTGGCTGCAGTGGGATCCTCCTGAAATCACTTGGGAGATGCTGAGGATAGTAGCTATTGTCTGCAAAACAGTACTAAGCTCAGGGCAGAGAGGTGGTCAGGGGACTGTCACCCCTAAGGCATCCTGCCCCCTGCAGTCCTTCCCTGTCCAGAAATGTCCCTGCAGCCCAGCAGCTCTGGGGTCTCAGCTCCAAACTCCTCATCCACTGCTCTTTCCAGACAGTCTTAAAATGCCCCAGTCACACTGTGCTGCCAGGTAGGATCTGCTTGGAAAGACTGAGTAGGAGTTGGGAAGATGAGTTTCCCCATCTCCCTGTCTTCTGACTTCAGGGAGCTGGCACCCTGTGGCTGCTCGGAGCAGGGCAGAAGTCAGCACATGGGGCACACATTTGCCTTGGAAAACAGACCAGTCTGTTTCTTGGATCCTGAAAATAAAAAGAAAAACCAACAGAAAAAACAGGCCAGGTGGCAGCTTTGGTTAAGGCTGAAGATATGGGAGACATGGATGAGTACAAGGGATTGCATGGAAGAAGCTGGGGCTTCAAGGAGCCTTTGGCTCCAGCTGGAAGCATCTCTGCTAGCTGTAGCTGGTGGGCAAGCATTGGGGGTGGCTGTGGGGACAAGACAGGGCTGGCTTGCTCTCCACCCCCAGTGGCAAAACCTCTTTTGCAAAACATAGGCTCCAGGAGAACAGGAGTTGAAGGAAGCCGGTGTGGGGAAGGGCCTGGGCATCTCTGCTGGGCAGAACTGGAGCTCACTACAGCCAGCACTGCAAGGGAACAGGCTGAGCCTCTCCGGGGAAAGCCACCAGCAAGGTCATCTCACCACCTGCCATCCATCCCTGTGCCTGCTGCTCCCCCATAGGCACTGGCAGCAGGCACTGGGAGCAGCTCAGGCATCCTCATCCAGCAAATGCTGCCCACTGGGAAGGACAGCAAAACTGGGAAGGGAAAGATGCTATGACCCTGGAGGAGCAGGTACTGCCAGCCAGGGAGAAGGCAGGGCTCTGGGAGGCTGCCCCCCTCCAGCTCTGCTCCATTTGCCTCTACCCAGCAGGGAAAGGCAAAGGGGGCTGAGGCAGATCCCCCTGCCCTGCCCAGTCCCCCGCTAAGGAGTTAAGAGCTGTGTCTTTCCAGGGATAATGATTCTATTATAAATAGCCCCATTAGCTACAACTAATGACAAAAATCCACCTCCTCTACTCCCCATAAGTTCTGTAAGTTATGGGCAATGCTACAGCCATTACTAAAAGCTGTTAACTTCATATCTGAATGAGGAAATATACACCACAGAACATTAAACCATTTATATTATATATATGTATATATATACTTTTTTTTAAACTAATGACTTTAATGCCAAAACTTTGCTGAACCAAGAAAAATATGGGTTTAATGTTCTCTGCTCATTTTTTTTTCTTCTTTAAAAAAAATACAACCCAAAAAAAAAAAAGAAAAAGGAAGGGAAACTTATTAGTATGTAATGTTTGAGTCTATCCCATTTATACACAACATTGTAAACATATATAATCTATATTACATGTGCTTCATTTCTGCCTGGGTGTGGTTTTTTTCTTTTTTTCTTTAAACCCTTTTTTATCACTAGAACACGACAAAAAACCAAAACAGAACCAAACCAAAACCCAAACCAAAACAAATAAAAACAAAACAAAAAATCTGAACAAAGAACACAAGTTACAGGTTATTTAACATCTTTCTGTCAAGGGTCCCTACCCCAGTCTCCTCGGGGCAGAGTGGTCAATAACACAGTCCAATGGAGGGCTCACAAGCCATCCGTGATGCAAAGCCAGCTCCAGGGAACGGGTGGGTGGGCAATACTGGTTTTAAAAAAGGGGGCTTCACAACAAAGGGGTTGGTTTTGCCCGCTGCAGATGCTGGAGAAGGTCTCAACATGTGGGACCTGGGAGCCGAGGCTGCCCACTGCTCCTATATCCTCGAGTCCATGTCTGGAGTCTGTGGTTTGTTTTTTCTTTAAATTTTAAAATGTCTTTTTTTTTTTTTTCTTTTTTTTTTTCCTGTTGCTGTCTTCTTCTCCCCCTTGGTGTGATGAGCTGAGCCAAGTAGCTGGGTTCCGCCTTCCCGCTGGGTCCTTCATAAGTAGATGCGCCGAAGGTCTCCAGGAGACGTGATGGTGTTACACTGCGGACAGAGCTTCTTGGCACCCTACAAAGAGCAGACAAGAAAAACAATGTGAGAGAGTGAAGGAGGACAACCCACATGACACTGCCCTTGCCTGGGACCTCAGCGGAGGCACAGAGGAGATGGGACAGCAAGGCCACCTCCTTTTCCCTCCAGGCAGGGCACTCCCTCATTACTGCAAGCACAAGGTCTGAGAAGGGGGAGCACCAATGCCTTTCTTGCCTGCCCTGCAAGCCCCTCATCCCACTCCTGTCCCCAGTGTGAGGCAGCTGGGCAGGCAGGAGCTCTGCAAGACACTGAAACACAGAGCCAAGGCGTGTCAACAAACTCAGCAGCTCTGGGGAGAGGAGTCTTCTGCAAATGGATTGGCCCAAGCCTCTGTCCTCTCTGCCTCCACTCAGCTCACAAAGATGATGTGGAGACAAGTCTGTTCTGCCAAGGTGAGCTGAAACCAGCAAACTGTGATGTGAGCTGGGCAAGGTAATAGGTGGCCAACACAAACACTATGTGAAATACAACAAGGCCTGATGTGCCATCTGTCACTGAGCCTGACAGCAAGAGTACGTTAATAGGCCTCAGAATCAGGGTCAGCCTAAGCTGGTCATCATTAGACTGGCAGATGTGACAGACAGATGATGGGAAGAATGACATAAACATGGTTCTGCTGTGAGGCAATCTTCTGAATACACCACCAGTGGTGCAGGAAATTGGGGTGCCCTGGCTTTCAACACTGACTGCAGCCTCAACATGACCTCCTGCTGCACAGAACTGAGCACAGGCTCTGTCTAAGCACCCCAAGTCTTACTCACTGCTGTTAGAGAAGCCCTTCCAGCAGCTAACACCCAGTGCTTGTCATAGTAAGTGAGCTGACAGGGACACAGCATGTCATGTGAGAGCCTGCTGGCTGGCACAAGGCTTGCTTGCCGAACTGAAGACGTTCAGTTCAGTGCTGATGCTGTTCTCCTTTAGCAGGGCTTGTTTCAGTACCTGCAGAAGTGAGTGTGGTAGCTTGCAGGACGTGGACTGAGTGGCAAGGGAGCACTTTGCCCTGCCACACTGCTGCGCTACTGCTACTTGCATTTGAGTACATCCCTAACAGAGGAGCTGGCACCACTGCTCACAAAAGGTAAGCGTCCTTAGAAAAGATCCTCTCTGTTCTATGACAACACCTGCATAGACAGGACAGGAGCTTTCTTCCCTCAAAGCTTCTTGGACTATGGAGAATCTGGAGGAAAGAGTCCCAGGGACAGAAAATTCACACAGGTGCAAGTAATTCACAAGGATGCAGCTCCAAAGAGGTACAGGTCATGTTTGCTCTGCAGTACTGAGTACTACCAAAAAGCTGTCCCAGACATCAACCACCTCCCTCTCTGCTCCTGGCACACGTTATTCCTGGCAGGAGTGGATTTTGCATGCTTGCTGTCCCCCAACTTCTGAGCAATCAGACTCCCATTTGATACCCTCTGCTGCTAGCAACAGAGCTGCTACTCTGACACACTTGGGAACTGTGGGAGTTTGCACCTGAGATCTAAAACAGCCACACACACAAAGTCCTGTAGAACTAGAGCTGAATGAAACACATAGCAGACAGCCAAGACACCTTGGACATGACTCTCAGGGTGAGCAACAGACTGGCAGTGGGACAGACCACTGGTGGGCTGCATGATGCACCTAGCTCTGGTGCTGGTGCCTGTGTGCACATCCTTCCAGATGTCTGGGACTTATCTTATTCCCTTTGTAACTACAGTGTCTGTTTAGATTTTCAGCATTGTTAAGGCAGGGATCAACTCACTCTGCCTGTGTAATGCATCAGGCAGCCCCATGCACTGGTTCTCACAGGGTGGACTTGGCACGCTGGATTCTGGAAAAAGCAAGCACAAACCACACCTGGAAGGAAAGGCTTAAAACCCAGATGAAATCAGACTGACCGCATGGGATTTTAACCAAACCTGTTCATGTAACACACCCCTTCATTTGGAAGGAGAGATTCCCTGGAAAGCCACCCTGCCCAGGGGTCTCCAGAGGCTGCACAGGCACTAGCTATGAGCACAAGACCTCTGCTCTCAGCCCACAGGATGGCAGAACAAGCCTGATTAAATCCACTGCAGCTTTGCTCCTCTCTTCTGTGCCAAAGCAAAGATGGGTGGTAGATTTATCCTGCCTGACCCCAAGATCTCTGTCCCAGAGATTTGCTTTCTGCACCACACACTGATGGCTTTAGGGAGATCCACCCTCACCACCTAAGGCTGAAAGCTGCAAACAGACATCCAGGGCCAAGTTTTCATCTACACCAGAAGGCAGAAGCCAACCACATGTAGCTTGACCCATTCTCTGCAAAAGCTACATGATCACTGATTGATTCAGGGCAGTGGTGGATGTTGCTTCACCTGCACGTGGGAAGGGTAGCTCATCTCAAGCCCCGAAGCCCGGGTACATTGAAGGGAACAACAGCATCCTAGAGACCTTCAGCAGCCTGGCCTGAATGTTGCACAGGCTGACTGCACATGGCATGTCAGGCCCAGGTCTCTGGGTCTCCCCAGTACTTATGCTTGATATTAAACAGTTCAAGCAAAAATAATGACTTTGGACTCCTGGGGAAGCCTTATTCTTTCGTTAAAAAAAAAAAAAAAAGGAAGAAAACTGTCATCCTCTGCACACATCAGCATGCATGTTAAATTCAGAACAACTAAGTCCTGATTTTTTTCTTTTTAGAGTAAACTTGCTTAGAACCTTGTTCTTCACATCTGACTTTTCGATGTAGGTGTACAACATTTATTGGCACTAGCATTTACACTCTGTCTTGTGGAGAAGAATATAATCTTGTACACACACACATGCTCGCACAGGCACAATGAAAAAGCATTTGGTCCCCCACTGCTCACCTGCCAGCTGGGGTTACTAAACTTTTCCCTTGAAATAAAAATGCTGTGGAATAATAAGTCCCACCTGTCGGCCATTTCTTTCTTTCTTTCTTTTTCTTTCCCAGGTCCTTCTGCTCCTTTCATCATACCTTCATGGAAAAGCCTTGATGTGTTATAGCTGTGTGTGCTAGAGTAAAGGCCACCTCAGCTTTTCCATTATAAACCCCAGTTTTGAGGGGTTTATAAAAATCTGCTGCACAAAGTTTGCTCCAGGGCTGTTACGAAGCAAAGAAAGGGGGCTGGAACCAGGATGGAGTTTATTTTTTATACTCCTTTCTTAATTAAAATTTGGCAAGTGATTGATCCACAATACAGGCTAATCACTTGGGGTAGTAGTTTGAAAAATATATTAATGAGAGCTAAGATGCTGAGAAGTCATTAGGGCTCCCATGGTGCCAGGAAGAATTGGAGTATTTTGTCTTAAAGTTGCCTCTTAAAAAAAAAATGGCGTGACGTCTGCTATAAATTGGCTAAAGCAAGAAAACTCAAAAGGAAGGATTTAGGCACTTCCTGCTGTTCTGTGGGTCTGAAAATGGGCCATTTCCAAGAAGAACATGCTACCAGGCTCAGAGAATAAAGAGAGAGACACACACAGTGCAACTTCACCTACACAGTGCCTCCATCAAACATGGGCTCAAAGCTTGCCTATTTTGTAGGAAGGAAAACCTAAGCAGAGAGATGACAAGAGGGATCCAAACTAAGAGCCCATTTCTGCCAGGAGAGGAATCAAACTCCAAGATCCAATTCTCATCCAAGGTCATAGCTCTCTCTTCCCACCTATACCTCCACATGAAATGGTGGCAACTTCTCTGCAAATGCTAATTCCCAGAGAAGCAGCTGTTTACCACTGGTGTTGTGGGATACCTCCACAGTTGTCAGGCAATGGAGTTAAAGCAAGCTAGAGAGCAACCTTTTTCAGAGCGCCTCCTCAAAGGGTGGAGCTCACCCCTACAGGTTGTTGCGAGGCTGAAACTAAAACATGTTAATAAATAACCAGAGAATCTCACAGCAGACAGGAACATCATGAAGGATCAAGTGTAGCACCCTCCATGCAGCTGCTGACTCAGGAGGTCCCTATGTTGCTGGAAGCACTATGGAAGCACTTCATCACCTAGAAGGATGGCTCTCTAATCTGTGCTGTTTCTTACAAAAATACTCCAGCCTGCACGTGATGTACAGTATTACAGTGTAGAAAAACCAACAAGCCTAAGACTGTAATAGAACAATCTACCAAAGATATAAATGTGTCAACTGCAGAGCATACATATCCATTGATGGTTCCCCTGGAAGCATATTCTGTGATGAAGAAACCTTTTTAGTAAGTGATTTTTTTCCTGCTCTTGCAGTTGTTATTTTCAAATAAGCTCATGACAGGCAAGTACAAGCCTGGTGTCAGCAAATGCACATAGGAAATGCCAATGTGGCCGTAGAGGTGATGGAGAAAACTCAGGAACTACACCTGCTCAAAGAAACTTGCTTTCTTTCAGCCCTTGCATGCCTGCACCTACCAACAGCTCCATCAGGGGCAGCCTGACTTAACTTTCAACTCCATTTACTTCATAAGGAAGTATACCAGGGCTTGGGAGATCACAGAACTATAGCTCAGAGGGACATCAATTACTCACTGATGCATTCCGCTGGCAGGATCACCCTAACCTAAATTACTCTGGATGGACATGCATCAAACCCCTTCTCACAAACCTCTAAGGATGAAGGCTCCAAACCTCCCCAGCAAAGCACTACAGAAGACTGCCAAACTCTACTGTCAGAACACTCTTCCCAGGAGAAAGAAAATATGAATCCCACCTACTAGGAGCTGTAGGGTCCTTCTTGATTAATGGGGAAAGATAGAGAAGGGGCTGACAAACCTCTTCCTGAGAGAGATTTATCCCTCATCACCCAGTGAGACTCAGGGCTGCAGTTCAACAAGCAGCTGAGGATGCACAGCCATTATGAGAATGGCTGACATTCAGGGAAATGAACCCCACCTCCTCCTGCCCAGGCTAAGTCTCCCTCCTGTCCTGCAAGACCACTTCCTCTTCTGTATTTGAAGAACCTGCATGTGTTTCCAGGGGTTTCCCTGAAAGGGACTGCAGGGAAGTCACCCCAGGCTGATGTCCTAGTTTCTGCGTAACATGAAGATGTCAACTAGCGCTCTGCTTGCAGGATGGATGAATGAAAAATGCCCCTGTGTTGAGTGCCCCTGACAAGCAGGGAGTAGCAAGCTCATTGGTGTGGTTTGACCCAGCAATACAAAACCAGCAGAAAAACACAACAAAACAGCTACTATTATTTCCTGGGAACTCGGGCATAGTCACATGGCATCAAGAAACACGTTCTTATATCCCTCTCTAGGTTTCCACTCCTGTTGTAGCTACAACCACAGAGCTTCCCACAGCATATGTGGCGTACAGCGCACCTTCAGCCTCTGGCTCCTGTACCACAGCCCCCCAGGCAGACCAGTTCAGCTCACAGAGCAAGCGAAAGGAGAGAAAGCCACTCAACTCATCATGTCCTGACAATTGCTGAAGGGACGATTCCTCCCCTTTCTCCATGGGCACCCTAAGGAGGACCATCTAGCCAAGCAGCTTCTACTGGCACTGAGGCACTGTCTAACTCAGTAAGCACCATGATTTAAGTTCTCTTTATAATTTGGAATTCGAAATCAAGAGCCAGAAGTCCAAAAAATTCTGTCTTCAGAAAGCCTAAGTACTTTAAAGACCCAATGCTCATCAGTACCCTAGACACCACTGAAGTCAGAGGATACTAGAGATGCTCAGATCACTGTAGCATCATATCCTAGAAAACATTTAAACCTTATATGTTTTAAAGCCCTCTTCACCTCCTCTGGTTTGTAGACAGATGTAAGCATCAAATTTCACCCTGTCATCAATACCCTGCAGAGGTTGAGAAGTGCTCCCAGGCACTTTGAGCTTCCATTCCAGGGCCTTGTTCAATACATGGTCCTCCCTCCCTCTCTCTCAGATGGACTTACACTCTAATTTAATATTAGATCTCAGCTGGGCACATAAACCACAGGCGCACAGGAGAAAGGAGACTTTTCCACCAGCAGGGATGGCAGATCTCCAGAATGTTCAAAAGGGGCCGGAAGCCTGACACAGCCTGCCCGCCCCAACTCCTATTAACTCCAACAAATTGTTTATTGCACAACAGAAGAAAAATGTTGCCCCTCTCCCCTAGCCAAGTCTTTCCATGTGTGCTGCACGCGCAGGCTCCCTCCTTCTGCCCCCACTGGGGAGCCAGCTTTATACCCAGGGAAATGTAACAGCAGCGATTATTACACACACTATCCCACAGCTCCTCGCTTGTTAAAAAAAACAAGAGTCTCTTTTGTGCCCAAAATAAAAGGAGATACCTTAATTAGAACAATGCAGGTTGGTGAGCATTAAACACTGAGCCCAGCTGCTGTATGCCATTAAATTCATAAAAAAGGAGGGGGGAAAGGAGGGTAGTCTTAACGAGATTACACACATTGACTTTGATCAAGACACAAAAGCACCAAGGCGTTCCAGGCTTTTTATTGCTGTCTTCAGGCTACATTTTAATGGTTACATTAGAAACATGCGAACACAGGCTGGGAGATTTTTTTGAGATGGGAGAGGGAGTGCAAGCATGCCTTGTGAAAAGGCCTGGTTTAATAAATTGGGGGCTGCAGGGAGAGTCTAGGACTGGGGAACACATGAGTAGCCACTTATTAATTGCTTCCTCTATGCAAGTGCCAAGTCCTAATATGATGCCTTGCTGGACCATTCCCATCCTGCCTGCCTGGCCGACAGAAGAGCCATGTGCTGGTAGCTCACAGCCAGAGCACCATCCCCGCTTTCCTCATGGGTATCTACAGAGGAGATGGCTCCCCCTCTGAAAGTGTAAATGCCATCCCCTGAGCACCTGGAGGGGGATTTCCCCATTGTCAAGAGCAGCCCTGACTGCTCTACCTGAAACAAAGGGGCTGACTGAACTAAGTTGCTGCTGAGCTAAAGAGAAACCTGAAATCAGTGTCACACACTTAGACGATGACTTGAGGCTGCCAGGTAGAATGGAGGACAAAGATTTCAGAGTAAAGAAAATGGAAAAGAAATTAGTGTTTTACCTTCTACTTGTAGCACCACTGAAGGACACTTAGCAAAGGTGGCAGAGCATACATTCATTCAAACACCTCACAGCTACATACCCACATATGCGTCTTTTATAACATGCTGCTAAAATGTTTACAAAAGCTTGTATAATCTAAATAGTGATGGGGTGTAGCTGAATAGCTATAAAATACAACCCAAGGGAGAGCCAAGTTATTGAGTTGCTATTAGTACTCAAGCCCTAAGGCACTTCACCATCCTGGTAACTTTTCTTGGACAAGACTTTCAAAAGGCAGGATTTAAAGGAGCATGATCAGCTTAACCATAATTCCAAGCACACAACGTGTTCTATAAAGTAGATTTTGTAATGCCTTGCAGGAACAGTTATTAGAAGTGGCATTCCCTTACATTTTTTGCAACTCAACACTGTATCATCTTGCCAAACGAAGAACTATAGAGTATAACTTTTTTCCATTCCCCAACCTGAACAAAATGAAAGCTTGAAAATCAGCTGCACAAGGGACATTAAAGGCTGATTTTAAAGCCCACAGTTTTAACACAGGAAAGGAAAACATTTTATTTAATAATACCTTAAATTTTAACCCGATGTTCTTTAATACATGTATAAATGACTACTGCACTAGGTCACCTATTCCCCATTCCAGGTAGTTCCCAATCTTCCAAACAGAATGGCATAAGCCTGAAAACTGCACAGTGCTATTTCAAATAATATGAAAAATATAGATTTATATTCATAAAAGCTCCTTTCCATATCCTCCATCCTGAAGATGATTCCCTTTGCTTCAGGTGAATATTAGGTTTCTCAGAATTTACCCATTCCATGAAATCTCAGTGGATTTGGCCTCTATTCTTTACCTCTCTGCATGGACGCCCTGCAGGAAATTACTGTAAGGCAAGTTTGTCCCTGGCACAGAGCTCTTATATGAGCAGTACCTGTCCTCATGGCAGCAGGGGAGAAAGGAAGGAGCAGGATTGCTCTTTGGTCATCTACTATGAGTTATGGATGAGTCGTGGGAAACTCACCAAGGTCAAAGCTAGAGTGGGACATTAAAAAGCAAGGTTTGGGAAGTCTGCATGCACAGCACTCAGATTGTTTACAATAAAGCAAAAAGCACCTTTCCCTGTGGTGATTTAAAATAAAAGTATCCCTGAAGAGAAGAAAAAGCCTACAAGTCAACAAGAAAGTAGCCAAGAGCCTCACCAGAGTCCGCAGCCAGCATTCTTCACAGTGCACATGCCAGCACTGAATAGAAGTCAGGGGCATTGTGTAGGAGTCCTGAGGAGAAGACGCAAACAGGTTATTTCCACAGCAGGGATCTACTGATTCTCCACTCCCAACCCTATCACAATACTTTTCTTTGTGGGTAACAATGCCTTGTATTTTGTACGAAAAAGGAAAAAGACAAACTTGTGTAATATGGAAGTTTGTATTTACGTAGTGTTTATGTAGTAGAGGCAGAAAGCCTGCAGTCCATTTTTCTGGCTTGCCAGAACTCCTGTTGGAAGCCCGTAATCCACTCAACTAGTGACCTGGCTCAGCACAGTTATCGCAAGAGCATCTGGAGCTGTTGTGGCCACTTGCTATTATTCTCATCAGAGAGATCACCAGATCATACAAAAACCAGTGCCAGGGTAAGATTAACCCTTATTACAACTCTTAGCTCTGCAGGAACAGCTTAACTACATCCCAAGAATGCTAGTGCTATTATTTGCTAATAAGCCTCTGGAAATCAGCAAAAAGCTCTTGCCTTTCTGTAGGGTGAGAGATGGGGACTATACTCCCATACTTGTAAGTCATAAGCTGGGAGAGAATGCACCGTGCATCAAGATGAAGTTGCAGAGGGAGTCCTACAAGCAGAATTTTTCTCCTGCTATCAGCAAAATAAAAACCTAAGAGGAGATGCAGAGCATTGCAGGCTCAGACCACCAGAGGGAGCTGCTGCCCTTCTTTAAGAAGGCCACAACATCACCACAGAGCAAGCAGGACATCAACAACTTTTAAGGCTCAGGCAACATTCCTGTTCTCAAATCATACGGTCGGTCACAGATGATAAATTCTGTTCTCTCCTGTGTAAGTAAATCTGCACACGCAGGAAAAGCATACAGGTAGCTGGGAATTTTATATAGGAAGGCTGAAAGTCTTCCAAAGTTGGGGCTTTCTTGCCCCGATACAGATGGACAGCTACAAATACCAGTGGAACAAGGTAATGCATATAGATATTTCAATTGCTAAGAAGACCTAGCACCTTCATTTGGAAAGCTAATTGCCGTATAAGGACAAACATGAGTTCCCCCACTCCACTTGAAAAAGGAGAAAAGCTTCTTTCCCCTCAGATACCAAGACATTTCTGATTCATTACCACAAGTGGAGCGCTACTCACCATGCAAATGAGACATTTATAGCGGTCCCCACGGGAAAGCTGTCTTTCTAACTCACGGACGCGAGCCTTTAATGCTTCAAATGTTGTCACTGCAGAGTCTTCCGTAATTCTGCAAAAGATGATGGGGAGTGAGCATCACTGAGCACACAAAACTGTTAAGAGTTTGAAGGGAAAAAGATCCCATAACTGGTGCCACATGGCAAATAGCAACATTCAAACTAATACATCCAACTTGGAGTGAAGAATTCCTGAAAAGCCCAGAGTGAGTTCTTTTGAGGTGTCCTACTAAACACTTCCAAACACACGACAGAACACAGTGGGGCTGGGGCTGCCAGCTTCAGATAAAGCAAGTTCCTGCAAGACATGGATGTTTAAAGAACAGATTTTTGTTTGTTTGTTTTCTGCCTCTTTTCTTGTCTTCCTTAAGAGATTCCTTAGGACCAAATGCTTTCGACAAGGTTCTGTATGTTGCTCTAAAGCTGGCGAAAAAACTTTTTGTGACTGCTCTTCCCCTTAAGAGAATGGAGGTCTTTGCTGGCCATCAACCTTGTGAAACACAAAACCAGTTCACTACACAGGATCAACACAATGCCTTTATATTAAAGAATCCTCTAGCTTTTCTGGGTTCTAATACTGAAAAGAAGGAGAAACCAAAAGCAACGGACTGGGTGGCTATAAAAGCAGCTTTACGGTCTCTTCCATTTCCTAGGGTCATTTTTGATGGGTGGTATTATCTCTTTTGTCACAGAGGTGCCATGCTGAAGGCAGGTAAGTGTATTTTCATGCTTATGCAAGGCTGGTAAAAAGAGCAACTTGCATACCTAAAACCAAGGGCAAACAGCAATGCTTAGCAAATGAGATGCAAGAAGCATTATAGCCAAGGATGTGTCACTCCACCATGCTGCAAAATCAGATTTCCACACCATGCAGACATAGGGAGGGGCCCTCAAGAATTCCCCAGAAAAGGTTTAGAACATTGCATTGACATTAAGGCATTCACTCTTGTGAAATAACAAAACAAACCAGTAATTTTCATGTATATCAGCAAATTTCAGCTTTGTCCAAGTAGAATCCAGTCCAGAAGAACCTGAAGAGCACCTTGTCACCAGAAGCTGCATCAATCACAACATAACCCACATTGGCACCTATGTGTTTTACTTTTTCAGAAGATAATTCATCAACAGGTAGCTAGAACATGGGTCTAGTGGAAAACTACAACCAAAAAAGTGAGCTGCAATCTCAGCACTCCTGCTGCATACACACACTTGCTCCTTTGTTCATTAGTCACTTGTCACCGGCACACAGAGAGGGACTTGAGGTATCTCCCATGAGATGATTCTGATGGCTTTTCCCAAGGCTCAGGAAACAGAGCTAGTCAAAAAGATCTTGAGTGATTTTTCTAATTATGATATTTCAGAAGAAATTGGAGCTGCAGGAGAGCATATAGTTAAGTACCAGTATTACAAAGCTCCTCCAAATTCACTCTTACCTTTGCACAGATCAAACACTCTCTGCATGAGCTAAGTGAGAAGAGACCTTTATCAGAAGGAGATTCATTGCAAATGACAGTTGCTAGGAAATGGTAACAATTTTAAAACTACAAAAAAGGCAGAGAAATACACATGTCCATGATAGTCTAGTGGGTGAGGACTGTCTGGGGACAGGGACACTGTAGATTCAAGTATTGGTATCAAAAAATATTCTATGGAGCAAAATGAAAGAGCTTCTGTAGGAGACACTGCTCCCTGCTGTGAAACACTCCCTCGCTCCTACTCACTGGTATAAATTATTATCATATCCCAGCTTGGGTTCTCACCCTCAAGGAAGAGGCTTTGGTGTTTCCAGAGAAAGTCTAGAAAGGTGTTAGTTTTGTCCAAGAAAGAAACAGATTTATTTTTTTATATCTTGAAGATTATTGTTGGATGAGAAAACTCTTATCACTGTATCACTCTGGCCCATCAACAAGCTAACGCTGGATAAAGGCTGCAGTTAAATATGACTTTCTGGAGTCCATTTCTCCCTTCCTGAATGCATAAGGGCACTGGAAGCATAAAGACAGCAAGTATGGCTCCCACCTAAAGCAGGTGGCAAGTGGGACCTCAAACTTTTCCTGTTACTATCTACGAATCTATTTGTCCTCCTCTGAAGGGTGGGTGACTCAGCAAGGAAAAGGGAAAAGTTGATTCCCTGAGTAGACCCAAGCAAAGGTCAATTCATCAGTAGTCCCAGCCTATAATAGTCAAAGCTTGAAAAGGAAAAACTTGCCAATGCAACAACTAAAGGAGAAAGAAAATTGCTTGTTTATAGAAGTTTAAATGGCTGACCCCCATCGGCCAATTTCGGAAAGTCTCTGAGATAATCGCACCTGTCCAGTAATAAACGAATGAATCAGAAAAGGAGGCTGAATGGAGGTATAAGCAATAATGCTCAGAGGCTGCCTGATACAATGGACAATCAATAGGAGGGCTGTAGATCAGGGTGCTAGTTAGCTGGAAAATTACCACACTGCTGCGTGCATCACGCTGTAGGGATCCTGGACAATCAATGTGGGAGGTATTGATTTAGTTATTATCACTTCATACGCTCCAGACATTGTTAAATATACATTTATTAACAAGACTGGGGTGCATTGGTAAGAGAGGGAGCTTTAGCCACTGCAGTATCTCCCAGCCGCTGATCAAAGCTCAGCTGTGACAGACTTCAAACTCCACATTCTCTCTGCCAAGCATGCTTTCAGGACAAATACTGATGCACAGTGTAATGCTGAAGATGCAGCTCCTCTATCACAAGAGAGGGGTTTTGGCCACAAGCAAGTGTTTTGCACTTGAGTTTTCAGGAAAGCCTCTCCAGAGCAGCAGCAACTAGGGATGTGGTGGCAAAGGGTCAACCCAAAGCGAGCGATAATTGCATGGTTGCTTCCGAAAGGCTGGAGGAAATGAGGTCAAGGGAAATAGGGAGAACATTAGTAAATAAAGGAAACTGGAACTACCTCCAGGGATGGAATAAAGACAAGAGTCACTTCCCATGTGTCTGTGACTCCCATGGTGGCCAACACACTCGGGACACATGCCACTCCATTTAGCGACATTTTACCATCAACCTGCTGCTTGTATCCTAAAGATAAGCATCACTTAGGAGCAACTCTTCCTGCAGCAGCAATCTTGGGAACTCCCTCAGGCTTCCCCTCTAGTGTGCGCACCCCATATGTGCTTGTCCGGACACAGCTAGGAGCAGCCTGGGCAGTATTTTTACAGGGTAACCTTGGTGTGGAGTGATAGTCACAAAGCCAAGCTCCATGGAGAAGGCAAGGCCATATACAAGTTACACTGACAAGGGCAGCAGAGGAAAGAAGGAATTAGCTTTCACAGCCCTGCACTCCATTGACCTCATCCTGGATGTAGAAGAACTCTTTCAAGAATTTTGTACCTCAGCACTCTGACTTGATGTGTTTGGATAACGTCATTTATCAGCCTCCAGAGAACTACTGAGTACAACTGCTGGCAAGAACAACGCCTTAAGCCCCAGCTCTAGTGCTTCTCCAACCGCATAGGTGCGAGTGGCCTCACTGATACCTGAACTGTCCTCGTATCAAAGAGCATATCCATGTTCTGCTTACTGTGGACCTACATCACCACAAACAGGGGAGCCTGAGCAAGAACATTTATACAAGAGCAAAAACACGAAGGAAGGGCTCCCCACAGAGGAAGTTTGGTCCTGCACTTCTCTCTGGACTTTGTGGTTCTCTCTTCAACAACTTGACAGCCACAGTTAAGGATGCTGGGTACCAGAGAGCAAGTCTATGACATGAGACTGGGCACACAACATGGGATAGTTTTCAGCCTTTGTGCCCAGCTATGTTTTTCTACTATTAATAGTGTTTTCCCCTGTGCACTGAAAACAACAACAAACTTTCTTCCTCTGAGCAAATCCTTGCTTTGTTCAAGTAAAAGGCCAGAAGAATGGCACAAAGATACCATAGAAAAGGAAAAAGGACTTATCTGCAGCTTTGAGCTGTTACTCAGTAATCATCTCCTGGGAATTGGCTGCCCCCCCTTTACAAAAAAACTTTAACCCAAACACTGGCTATTTGTCAAACATTAGCATGCATGTGATCTTTGTTCCTCCAAATTAAATCGAGCAATTCCTACCCGCTGTCCCAGTGGGCAATCACAAGCAATTCCGTTAATTAAATTATCTCTGATTCTGTAGCTCTGGAATCTCTCAATTGACTAAGTCTGTGCTTTATCATCAACAAAACACTGGACCAAAAAGGAAACAAAAAAATGCTGATGTCAAAGCCACTGGCTTCAGTTAACCCTTCCCAGCTGGATGTTAAGAGCTGCTCAAGAAACTGTTGAACTGGAATGAGCCCAGGAGTGAGAGCCTTGTACCAGCAATACCAGTAGCAGCTGTTCACTTGTG
This sequence comes from Galbula dea, assembly GCA_013399015.1. Lineage (NCBI taxonomy): Eukaryota > Metazoa > Chordata > Aves > Piciformes > Galbulidae > Galbula > Galbula dea. The sequence goes on from VWZX01004666.1 coordinate 4,715,903, forward strand.
TTTCCTTCCCACTGTACAGAAAAAAACAAAACACCAAGCCATCACTGCATCCAGCACCCTGTCTATTTGAAAGCCACAAAAAGATGCAAACTCTTAGCTGCTGAAGAAGCAGAAAAACATCTCAAAGTCAGTCCCTGCAAATACCCCATTCTCCCCTTTCCCAGATGTCACTTGATGTACCCGGCTGTTAAGGAGTCTCTATAAAACACTCCCCTTTGGTTTATTTCAACTGGATATAAATTTTCCTTTCTTCATAAACGGCCACACTGTACACAGCATTCCATAAATTTTTACAATTCCACTGTTTGTATGTACCTTGTAAAAAATGCTTAGCACTGATTAAATGCACCACCAATAAAATTTCATGGGCTACTTTTGACACTTGATATTCTGACCTCCTTCTCTCTCCCTCATACATTTATTTTTGGTTTTGTATGCCTGTAAACACAGAGTGGTAGAGGGGAAAATGTACAGTACCACTGACAAATGTGAGAGTGATGTCTTTATTTTTAAACAAAGCCTTTATCTTCCTTCGTCCAAAGAACCTGATCCCAGCAGGACATACATGCCATTTGCCTGCACCAGGGGCAGAGCTCGGGTTGCTAGCAGATTACATATCATAAATATTAGAAACAGGCTGGTTGATGCTTTGAAAGCAGAGTCAAGCTAAGGAAAGAAGCACAGAAATTGCTCCTGGCCATATCCAACCATGGCTGCAGACAATTATCATAACCATTACTACGCTGCAGAAGAGAAAACCTACTGCAGTAGTCACTTTGTGGGGCACAAGCCTTTGAGACTTGATAAAATGATCCAAAAAATGACCCCAACATCAGTGCACAATCATTTAATTGCAAGCCCTCTCATACCCAATTTATGTCTGGGTGAGAGGGCAACTTTTTCAGGTAAGAGATTGTGTTTTATTCTCCTGTAACATGCTGCATGACACTGGCAATGCAGAACAGCAGAGAATGATGATGCTGTCTTGGCTCTCATTCATGTGTTGTCTTTAACAACTCCCTCGCTATCTGAGTTTCAAACGCTAAAACCAACCCTAAGCTTCCACGTACAAAAACTGCTTCTGTTTTCAACCTGGTGAAAAAATTTGCTCCCTCTTTCAATTTAGCAAGCATCACCTGCACCAAGTGCTATAGCTAACAACATGGGGAGTTTACTTTGGCAGATGTGAGTGAGCAGTACTGAAGTCAGTGGGAGTTACATAGACCCAAAGGCCTTTTGCACTTTACTTGCGTGCAAGAACATAAAGCTGAAAAAAAGTTTGTTACTAACAAGCAAAACACTTAGTGTGTTTTTAAAAAAAAAAGTCATAGGTGGCTTTAAAAGGAAACAGATGCAGCTCGATAATTTTCTGTATGTTAAGTCTCTGAAAGAAGTTTCAGTCTCAACCATTGGTGGCAGATTGACTGTGAATCACCCCAGAACATGCAGGCTACTGGACTGGCACAATGCACTGCAATTTTATTTCACTAGATGAGCTGGCTACAGCAGAGGGGGCCAGATCCCTACCAGTAGAAAACTGCCCAGCAAAGCTGTCTGCAGTAGAGCTGTGTCAAATCACACCAAGTGAAGTTTAGACCCTTGGTCTGTGAGAGCGTCAGAGCTAAAAGCAAATCTTCTGGCTAGACATCAACATTTTAGGAGCTGGATTCCCCTTTATTTAGCTAAAAATCTCATTTATTTAGTTTATTTGGTTTTGGACTAACCTCCTTTAAAAAGGCTGACTTATAATCCTGTAAAACACTGTCACATGTATTGAGGAAATTGGCAAGCATGCCAATTTATTGTCCTCTAGGAAAAAAAAAAAAGCCCTCTTTCCTTGATTAATGTACGTTTTTGTATTGTAAGATATTAAAGAATGTTGCTTCACCTGTAATTATAGAGAATAGTTTATTTTGGCAAAGTGCCCTGGCTTCTGGTTGCCAAGTTATGAATAATGCAATGTTCCCCATTCTAATTTCCGTGTTCTAAGTTGTGAATTTGGAGCGGGGTGCATGCAAGGGCACACACACACACACACACAACATCGAGGCTCTCTCAGTCATGAGCGCCTCTATTTTATACTTGCTTGCACAACTTGTTAATACTGGCATCTGCCTGCCAAATTCAGAGTTTGCTGCTGACTAATTTCATCTTGATGCAAACCAAAAACATTGTGTCTTTTTTTCCCCACAGAAGAATTATTTCTCTTACACTTGCATGCACCGTCGCAGTACCACTGAGGGGAGCTTACCACTGCAAGAAGACGTTTTAAGCCGCATTTAGTAGGGACTTGGGTAAAGATTCCCTGAAGAATTTAATGACAGAAGAATTCATTATGCTTTCATATCTCCTCCGCCTCTGTAACACAGAACCCAACAATGTCTTTACAGAAGCAGGAAGTAAATTCAGGCGCTGGCTCCTTCTCTCTCTCTCTCTTTTGGCCCGTGTTTTACTGGGACACATATGCCCAGCCCCAATCAAAACAGAGACAGATGGCACTGCTGATCATTCAGAATGGAAGGAGCCTCAGAGTCAGCACGTTTACATGCATTTGTAGGGCTACACAGTATCTTCTGGCCACTGGGACTGATTTAAAAAGGCGGCTAGTGAAAGTCTGAGCTTGAGCCAAAATTTTAAATGTGCCATTTGAGCAATTATGGTTCGACATGAAAGCTGGGAGAAAGAATGCATGGGTCATTCTGATTTCGATTTAGAGACTATGTCCCTGTTCCAAAGAGAAAATAAATGCATTCCCATTGCTTTACTGGAGCAGCTTTGGCGATAAAGGAGAAAACCATGCTACGGAAAAGTATTTTGCTATAGAAGAGTTTTGTTAAGGCACTACAGGCTGAGTTAGAAAATGACTGTCTAAACAAAAATCCTAAATATGATCACACATCTAATGTGTTAAAATCTCAGTTCACTTTTCAAATGTATCCTTCATCCTGCTGACCCTAATTGCATTCCTAACAGATATGTGAAGGTGCATCATGGTCTCTATCTTAACAGAGGCCACAAAAGGCAGGCAGTGGAAGTGGAAAATGCATCTGCTCTCCCTTCTCAGGCACAAAGGTTAAAGGCTCCAGCCTACTGAAACTTGTCTCTATCCACAAGCAAATATATTTGGATTATGACCAAGCTTCACATATAGCTAGTCAGGTATATTCTTCTACTGAAGACTTATGGCAGCTGTAACCTGTCATCCTACTGTGGCCTGGAATTATTGGTAGCTTTGGTTGGATGATCAGGGCACAAAATTATAAAATACCCCTGAAGTGAAAGAGGAATAGCAAATTCCTAGCGCTGAAAGGTGTTTAGAAGGTTAGATGTGCAGCTGTCTTGCAGCCAGCTTCTGTGCACAATGAAATGCCTTCTCCCATGGACTGCATCCAAACGGCCGAAATAAACAGGAAATATCTATTCTACTACAGCAGCACTTGGATTCATCTGCAGCCTTTTAAGGGCTTTACCGTGGAGGTGATATGCTTTCCAGACCTTCCATTCATGACCGCTGATTGGAGGTACACAAGTGCAGTGCGATAACACATCCTCCAGACAGCTTCCTACAACTGCTGCTGCTGTCCTGGAACTTTTACACTGCTGTTGTTTCCTTACAGGGAATGAAAGGACCAGAATTAGCATCATTTAAGGTAATCATGCCTTCAAAAAGAAACATGAGGCTATTAAAGGAGGCCACAGCACATGAGTAGCACATAACCAACTGTGGTCCTGGAGATGCAAGAAGAAACCTGCAATGCAGAGGAAGGACAGGTTAGGAACTGGCTATCTGAGGGAAAATCAGGAACGCTTATGCAACTGAGTGGGAAACAGCAGCTTTCTGCAGACAGAAAGTATGATAAAGGAAGAAAGAAGAAGTGAATGGAGAAACAGGATGAAGTGCTTGTGGTTTTGGGGAGTAAGATTAGGACAAGCATCAATACCGAAGTGAGGGCAAAAAATCAACATGGCTATCAAATGGTTAATGACATTACTTGCTATTATACTGCTTCTGTAAAGGCAGTGCTCCGTTCTGTGTTACAAAGGCGGAAGAGAAATGAAAGCACAATGAATTCTTCCATCATTAAATTCATTGGGGAATCTTTACCAAGCTCCAACCAAATGCAGCTTAAAACTCCTTGCAGCAGCTAGCTCCCCTCAGTGGTATTGCAACTGTGCATGCAAGTGTAAGAAAAAAATACAGGCTCTACAGTTGTCCCAGACATAGCTTAATAAGAAGCAATAAAAACTGTGGGGTTTTTTTAATAGTATTTCATATGTACACTTACTAACTATAGTCTAAGAAATACATAAACTACTAAGAGCCGTAATTACAATCATCCTGTTGTCGTACAGCAGCTGGCACAGCACAAACACTTACTGAGTCCTGCTACAACAGTCAGTAAGTGCCAAAGAAAGCAGCAGCCCTATTAATGCCAGCATGCAGACAGCCTGCGCAGCCAGGGCTGCGCTTCAACAGATGCATGAGAACAACAGCAAACTGGCAGTGGACAGGGCACAACATGATCCCTTTTCTGCTCTTCAAAGAAACATCTCCACACGAACAGGGAACGCAGCCTACATAAAAAACAGTCAAATATTTTCAGAAGGAACACTGCAGGATCTACAGTGCTCCATTAGAGACGTTGTTAAACACAGCAGTCTACTTTTAGGGATGAGTCCTCTCTCTGACAAGCTGATCACACATCTAAGGGCAGAATTTGTCTGCTGGAAAGCAGCTGTTTGTGTTTTATAAGCTAAAGTTTCTCTTACCTATGGAATAACTCCAGTATTTCACAGGGAATCATCATCCATCTAACTGAAGTACCCTCTAACGGACCATCAGCCTCATATCCCCTTTGAAATAGCACAGCTGAGCACTTGCTGGGCCACGATTTATTTTTTACCTTCTAAGACATCTTGCTAACTCTATAGCTCAACAGTGACAGCCGAATTTCACACTGCGATAGCCCCCCATCGATTTTTCATTCCCAGGAAGCAACTCCACAAATTAAAGTTAACAGCATTTCTGAAACTAAGAAAAAAAAAAAAAAAAAGAAACAAAAGAAGGGGCAGACAAAGAGGCACAAATGGCAAAATGCCTAAACTGTGCCCCAACATCAGAACAAAATTTCTTCTTGGGGTTCTCACCAGTTATGGGACAGGGATTCTACTTCCCCAAAGCCAGCAGCCACCTTGTGTTTGCAGACGCTTCAGCTCTAAAACATCACAGATTCAATAGGTTTATTTTAATAAGAGTCCCTCCCTATATGAAAACATCAAAATATACAGAAAACTGTTCTAAGGCATGAGAACTAGACCAAATTTCTGGACACAGCTGCACTTCACAGATACCAGCTCCTCCCAAGTCTGAGCATGTACAGTCAGCCTGCCTCACTGAGCTTCGTCAACCACTAGCCTGTGATGAGCCATGACACTGACACAATTCCAGTTGGTAATAACGCTTCAGACCATCATTGGCATGTCACAATTTCTACCGAACAGTTAAAGGAGATAGCAGAATAAAGAAATGCAGCCCAGCACTCTGCTCACTGTCACCATAACCTGAAGGATGAAGAAGTGCCAAAGTCTCACTTCATAATGAAACAGAGCATCTATCTACATACCCTTTCAACAATGAACACCAGTATACAACCACAAATTACATATTACTGAAAGAAAGGACTAAAACCTAATAAAGTTAAAAATCTGGACACAAACAGGACAGCCCAGCAGCACGCTCTCAGCCTGGCTTTGACAATCCCATGCTTCAGTTCAACTTCCTGGATCCTGTCTCAAGTTTTAATGGACCCATCTGGGACTGGGCTCACCAGCAGCATCATGCTCTTTCTCAGCAGAGCACAAAGGGTTGGTTCATTTATGACTCAAGTTAATTTTTTAATTCTGTCTTTGCCATACAACGTTCTTGTCTCCCACAAAAGCTTATTAACAGTGTGATACTATGGAGAAGGGCTGCAGAGCGCTTATCCTCTGCTATGAATTCACAACAGCTTCCGTTTCCCTCTGACACATCATCTTGAGCATGGCTCCTTCCCTTTCAGGCCTCTATTAATCGTCCCGCTTCACATTCAGTCTGCTCTCCTCTCAATTCACCTGCCCTGGAGCAGGGTCCCTGTGATAAGACACTGCTACCTCTCTGACAGCTCTCACACACCTGACTCTGCACAAGGACCTCAACCTAAACTTTAACTGATGCTCTGTCCTGTGCTGCCACCCCACAGCCCCTCTGGAGCTGATGCTTTTGGAAAGAGGTTAGGTGGGGGGAAAGGGGAGGATAGAGGAGATAGGAAAAATAAAACAAATACAATTGCTTTTTGTCTCTAAACCCCTCTTTTTAACCCAACGAGTGCCTCACCCAATGAAGCATGATAAGCATGAAGTGTTATAAAGAAGATAATTATAAAGGGATTTAATGCTTGGCAGGCTCAGATCGCAAGGTTTATAGCAGAGGTAGCATACTCACTTAAACAGCCTTGTGTCCGGGTTTGCTAATATGCAGGCAGCGTGGCTGGGGCCAAGCGGAATCAGAAACAAGATTTGTTTTACGAAAAAAAGAGCACAGCCCCCTTTCCACCGAGGATGGCAGCTCCAGTCCCACCTCCTTCCACTTCTGTCCCATCCCTGATTAATGATGTTGTCTGCCTGATTTATGACCCACCCCAACAGATTAGAGTTTCCCTCTTCAACCTCCCCCCTGCCTTCACCCCTCTCCCCCCCGGAAGGCACAGCCACACTCTGCTGGAAATATTAGAGAATTATTAAATAAACATTCATACGTCATGTCTCTTCCCATACTGAGCTCATCGTAGTCAACGCTCAGCGGCCAGGTCCTGTTTGCTTTGGGGCTGACACCAAACAGCTGGAGTGATTCATGGAGAGGCTGGCTACAATGCTCTGTGCCATATATCATGCTCGCAGCGCTCCCTGCCCCGGCGGAGATAAACTGATCAACCACAACGGGCTGGAATGAATTTATGACAACACAAAATTGAGGAAAACAAATGGGAGGTGACCCAGTGGGCCACTAACCCAGACTCTCTCACTGGCCTGCAATCTAGTCTGGTGGCAGAAAGCAAAATTGAACATTGGCACTCTGAATTAAGATGCTGGCTTTTAACCCTGGGGAACCTCGGTTTCAAAATGGCACCAGACCCCCACCAGGCAGCATCTCATGAAGGAGGGGGGAGGAAGACTTTTTGTGTGGAAAATGTTTTTTGCAGCTCTCTGTGCATGACAGTGCTTTTGCTGAGAGTATGTTGGTGGAGGAGTTGGGGAGGATGCCTGGGCAATTAGGGATGAGCTGATCTCTCTGAGCAATGCTGCATCTTGAGTCAAGGTAAAGGAGTGTTGCACTGGCTGAGCTCTGCTCGTCTGCCGAAGATGCCAGCCACCGCAAAGGCAGTGGCTGAAGTCCTCAGTAGATGGGCAGAGCTCAGCAAGTGCAATGGTTCTTTACCTCTCCCCATGAGGCTTCAGCACCACAGGGTATCTCCCAGACACACTGGTGATATAAGAAAAGCTCAGCAGGGATGAAACACCCTGTAGCACTGGGAAGGAGAGGTGGGACCAGTACCACTTCCCTTGCTACCTGTGGCTGCCATCTAATGCAATGCAGATGAGGTCAACAGTGAGAACCCTGCTCAAGCTACCATGGATGTGGCATGGCTGCAAAGGACAGCTGGGACCAGCATCATGTGTCTCATTACCTGTGGCTGCCATCTGAAGTTCAACACAATGCAGATGAGGTCAACCTGTCCAAGATATTGATGACCTGGCACGGCACAAGGAGAGGGATAACAAACGCAGATTTACCCCAAGCCCCATCTAGCTGTTCTACATGCAAGAGACTCTTCCACGAAAACCCAAGTTTATATTAAATTAACTTGCTCAAGCAAAAAGCTTCAGCTGCGTGCCAAAAGGAGAACTGCTTGCTGTACTGTATTAATGGATTAAAAACCAACCAAACAAAACCACACTGCTCTCCTTACCTAGACTTATTTTTGGAGAAGGGGAGGGGGAAGGAATGTCATTCTTATAAGAGAAAGATCAATACGTGGATCGCTGCTAATTCTATTAGGCACTACTCTGAACTGAGAGCATGGCTAGCACAGGTGGTAAGCCATGTGCTTCTGGACAATTTAAAAAATGCTAATCAGACACTACACGGGGTTTAACACGCCAATCAATAATACTCAGATTTAAAGGCAAATTTAAAGTTATAAACAATGGAGTAAAGTGATGCTGCCAAAAACTTCCTGTAAGCACCACCCAAAACAAGAAAAATGAAACCAATTTAGCTCCAGATTAAGAAACAGGAACTAGAGATGAATCAATTTAGCCTGTTGGGCTGGGTCGCCATATATCATGGCTCAGCAGTGGAGTGGGAAGCAGCCAGACAGTGTGAAACCCCTCCCCCTCCTTTTCTGTAGGCTTGTAGCTCTGATCCCTGTTATCAATTAATTTAACAGAACCCCTCTACACCGACAAGCACAGAGAGCATTCAAGACTCCTTAAATGGCAGGACAGAAACTATTTGTCATGCACAAATTTCAAAGGAAAGGAGGAGAGCAAAACAAAAAAAAAAAAGCAGCTAGGAATTCTCTACCTGAAACATCATCTTGTTTTCTGAACCTCGATGAAAAAACTCACTTTAAATAAAAAGCTCTCCCTGCTACTTTCAAAAAATCAGCATTGTTGAAAAGACTCAGAAAGACACTTAAGACTTTTCCTGCAATTTCCACTATTTTTGATGAATTTTTGCATGTTTTGTGGAACTGAGGCATGTATGCTCCCCCCATTTCACAGCGGTGTTAGCACAACTGTTGTTTGGAAGGGATTCTGGGATCCTTCAAAAGGTGCTAGCTAAAGCCTCTTTGATCAGATTATTAAAGCTACGTCAATTTTATCACTTGAGCTCAAGTGTTCTGGAAAATGTCAAATCCTTTCAGCTCCTGCAGTTTAAAGGTTTTCAATAGGAGTGGATCTGGGAGGGTGAAGGGCTCTTGGGCTGACAGGCAGGCGGCCCAAAGGGAAGCCAAGCAGCTGCTGAGACAGAGGCTGACAGATTAGGGCAGAAGTGGTTAAGTCCTTGCCACCAAGACAGCATGCAATGGTTGGCTCACTGTAAGGACAAAACTGCTTCTGCACTGACCTGCACGCTCCCAAACTCAGCAGTCCTTTGCCAAAGCCTGCTCACTGAGATACAGCGAACAGCAGACAGCCCACATTTGGGACATGCTAATAAAAAGCCTTGTAAAACGGAAAAGTGTTCAGACAGCAAAGCAGTGTTAAAGTTTCCTCTGCAGCTAGGAGTTTCCCCAGGTAACCTCTAACTGTGAACGTATGCCTTGCCAGACTGCCTGAACTGTCAGAGATCCTGAAATGTGCCAAAGACACAATCTCTCAGTCAGGACCAGAAGCTGGAGAACAAACTACACTGAAAAAAACCCCTTCTGTAAAGTCAGCTTAACACTACCACCAGCCTTCTCCCATCCCAAATTATCAAATGGACCTCATCCCCAAAACATAAATACTGTCTGTTTAAAACTGACAATTATTTCACTGCTTCCACGTCATTCAAGATGTTCTGTCTCTCACTTATTCTTCGGGCAACATTTTATATGGCAATAATGAACTTAAAACACTGTCCCATCTCAATTAATGCAGCCCACAGCAGCAGGGAAGAGCCTACAGTTTTAGGTTTGGATCATCAAATCTGCCTGAGCAGTAAATCAGCCTAGCAGTGTGTGGAAGAAGGCAGAGGATAGAAGTTGTTATTCAAATGCACAGTGCGGATAAAACAATTTATTTCTATCCTGGACTAGGCTACAGGATACCCAGCAAGCAGAAGAGACCTGGAAAGGAGATGGCCAGGAGCCCCTGCACTACTGTATATTCAAACACTAGGACTTAAACTTCTGAATCAACTGGAAAGGCTGCAGACACTCAGGAGCTGAGACACTATTTCCATTAACAATCATACAAAGGTGAAATCTAGATCTTAAGGGAAAAGAAATTCTCTCAGTGAGGCTTCTGTAAAGTTACAGGACTGCTGGGGATCCCTGTTGCTGAAATGATGGAGGGTGGAACATACAGATACCACAGACAGAACAGACTAGAAACCATGTGAAAGACTGATCTCAAAAACCAAGATGCAACAATAAGATAACTTCAGTAAAGCAGGACCCCAAGATACACTGAGCAGAAATCTTGAAGGGGAAATAATAAATAAATCAAACTGCAGCTTGACAAGCCTATTGTTTTTTTCATGCTAAGTGAGTTTGAATCTTCACCTCCCATCCAAAGTCCCAGCTCTAGTCTAGGTTGCTGTGGACCACATAATGTATTTGAAAACTCACCATAACTAGAATATGGTGGAAAGCATGGATATATCTATTTGCATATTTTTAAAGAAAGCAACTTGTAGTGGAGAATCCCTTTGGAAGCTGCGCTCAGTTCCTTGTCAATGGGTTTCTGCCCATGCAGATATCTGTGGAAGACTCCCCACAGGCCTTCTGTGGACACAGCAGCAGTAAATTAGGACACCAAGAGCTCCAAGTCCATTCTTCATGTTAGAACACAAGTTCTCTTAGTGGCAAAACTTCAAATATGCCTACATCCAGATTAGTACTGCTTCTGGGAACACCAGTTGGGACACAATGGCTCCTTAACCAAGGAAAATGAAAGTTATCCACTTTACACTCACTTTTCAATGTCACTGTTCTTACAGGTCTTCTGCATAGTCTCCTGTTTACTGCTTTCACCATTACTCGTTGAGGGCATTTCTGTTGAGGGAAGAATGAACAGATTAGTAAAAGAACACTTGATCACTGCAATGAAACAGCATAGGCAAGCTACAGTTTGAGAAGCAGAGGACCCTGATGAGTCATTTTCATCCTGGTTCTCGGAAAGAGACAGAAGAGATGGCTGCTACCTGTCCCTGTCTGGTAGGGAGGCCCTCCCTCTGGACGGGTTGAAGACAGAACCCATACTTTCTACTCAGCTCATACTGACTGACTCTTGCAGACATACCAGTTGTTTAAGTCAGGGTTTAATTCAGGAAGGTTTGATTCGGCTGCCATGCTGAATTGTACTTCTAGAAATGTGGGTTCAGAGCAAATCCACCCAGTCCAGCCCTCACTCTCAGCTTCTCCCTTTTCTTCTAGTACTATCGGTCCCATGGCTCCTCCCAGCACTGCAGAGTTGGAGATAAGCCAACTTATCCTGGGGCCAGCTCCTGGGCTGTAGGTTCAGCACCACATCTTCAAGTAAAAGGTATGAAGAAAATGGCTCATCACCTCTGTGGCTGCAGTTACTGAAGCTGAACACACCTACACCACAGTGAGTGCTCCCCTACACCACAGAAGAAAATAACTATGATAGATATCTTATGTCTACATTTAATCATCATGCCCTTGGCAAAACTGGTTCTACTCACCTCCCTCCCACTACAAGCAGTTATGTCTTTTAAGCATTTTCAAGGCTGGGAATCAAATGCCCAAAGCATTACAGTAACAGAACAGGGAACAAAATCACTGGGACAAGTCTCTTCAGGTCGCTGAGCTTCAGCTCCCCTCCTAAGGGAGCTAGAGCAGCACTGCCCAGCTCTGGAAATGGATTTGGCATCTACAGCTGGAAAGCGCCAGGTTTTATTATTCTCATATTTCCACTAAGTTGCTGGTTACACTTCCAGTGCTGCTGGCATTAAATAAAAAACCCCAGCAGTTGAATGAGTTTAACACTCCTCTCTCCCTTAATGCCATTAGCTTTCAAATAATGCATGCAAACGTAAAAGTTCATGTTCACTCATTTGCTCTGCAGTCTCAACTACAGGCCATGAAATAAGACAGATCCTAGAGTTCCTGCTCCAAAGGTGCAGGCTTCAGACCTGCAGGCTTTTCATGCTGTACAGAGGCCAGCAACCACGAGACCCACCCAACATATCATGATGCAAGTTTCTAGCATACCCTTTAAAAGAAGGGAAGGTGGTAAGAAGGCAGTTGAAAAAAACCCAAGCAACAGGTGCCTGTGTAGCTTAAACCCCCAGCAGCTGAACATCACCACCACACAGTCAAGCTCTGATGGCTCCATCAGTTTGGTTTTTTTTACAGAAGTCTGTCTTTTAGCAACACAACAGCAAGCCAATCTAACCAATAGCAGTTAACTTTTCATTTTTGGCAAGTCCCTCAGCTGCCACTGACTACAGTCAACTGTCCTGTAAAGTTTCAAAAAGATAGTGCAATTGTATGTGCATACATATCAGCTAGTGCTGTGCAAGAGCATTTGTAACTACCATTTGCCTAATTAATGGCTATCAGAGGATATGGAGTATCTATCTGCCCTCCCGTAGCACAAAACCAAATTGATAATTTACAAGGTCAACACTCACCATCGCTGGCCCATTTAGAAAACTCTGGTGTTATCCGAGTACTGGGTGTGCCACCACTACAAGAGAAAAAGGCATAATGCTCAAGGTTGAATATGGAAAATTTTGCTGCTCAAGAAAAGCTACCCCTTCCATCCACTACTACTCTCTCAATACTTTTATCCGTCAGTCTAGGCTTCAGTTGTGAGCAGTTGCCCTCCTGCTGGAGGTGTTTTTATGCTAGTCCACATTTCTACCAGTGTTCTCCCAACCTGCACTTCTAGCTGTGACCTGTGCTGAATCACATGGGGGTTGTGATGCTGACTGCATGGGATTCAAACAGCACCTGTGACCTCATTTTTGAATACACAGTTTCAAAGATAAAACCTTACTCGTGAACAGAAATCCTCTGCGTTGCAGTAGCTTCTCCCTTTAAGAATAACTTTACACCTTCATAAGCCCCATCTTTTCTATTTCCCATTTGAAGAAGAGCAGCATTGAAGTACAGACAACTCCTCACCCTGTCCGTTCTCTCACAAGCCAATAACAGAGACCAGAAGTGAAAAGATCTTCTAAGCAGGCTGCATACCTGTGACTGTGTAACATTTTAGCTCTATGAGCTAAGACAGTTGCACTTAAAAGGTAACAGGCTCATGCTTCAGGGCATCAGCTACCCTACTGCATTTCTACAGAAAACTGCCAGAATTTCAAAGTGCTTTAACAAGCAACATCACCTCTCCTGTTTTACAGATGGGCAAACAAGTCCAGAAGACATGCAAGAACCTTGTCCAAACTGAAAAACAATGTGTTAGGTGCAAGCCACATGAAGGAAATGGGTCTCCTAGCCTCAGTGCTTGGTGAGACAACTAAGGACCTAAGGGCCCACAGCCTTTGAAAAGGGATAGCCCAGCATCCTCCTGCTGCAATATCACTGTCGTGGCTGTGAAGGAGGTTCAGAATCCTTGAGGGCCTATTGAACTAGTATGGTTAGCAAAGTATCAAACAGACCAATGGTTTGGATCCAGTGTGGCAAGTGCCACGTTTCTATGGAGTGGAACCTAATTTTGAGCTAGTGTTTGTGACATGCTAAGCAGTAAGAAAACTTCATTTCACTGCTCTATCAATCACTTCAACCTTGACCTCAGAGGATCACTCAGTGAAAGAGATAGAGGGGTAATTTAAGCCCTGTTTTATGCAGGGCAGAGGGCTTAGAAAGCAATCCTAGTTCCCTGTTAAGACTCATTTTATTTGCCTGAAATACTTCCCCAAGTGCCCTGAACGCTGGCTGCCTACATTCTGCACATATGTATGTGAGCAGAACACACATCCTGGTCCCAGCCCAGAATCGAACGCAGAAGGATTAGTTTGCTTTATCCCACAACACATAATGGCATGCAAGAAAATCACACCCTGGGTGCCAGACTCCTAATGTGCTGAACAAGATTTAGACAGCATCACATTACACTAAGCAAGATGATGCGTAAGGTCTTAGTACAGCACCGTTTCCCCACCACCAGAATTCACACTCTATCCAGCACTGCCGAGGAAGAAGATGGCACTGGCTGGGCAGTAGAGTGGGTAAGGGAGGGAGAGTGTGCAAGGAGGCTTTATGAGGCTGCACAGGTAGAAATTGAGACCCATCCATCACAGTGTGCTTCTTTGCAAGTCTCTCTTGTTGCGACCTTTGTGCTCAAGTGAACAGGTATTTTCCACAAATTGAGACTCCCTAAAAGTAATGAAAGCAAATTAGAAAGGCACAGTACTTACTTTAAAACAGCACCTCGGAGTGCCTCCCTCTCTTTGGCTTCACCTGGCTCTTCCCCAGTGCAAGGGATAACATCTGCCTCTGTGTACCTGAGCACAAGGGGTTAAGGAATGTACAGCCTTGCTGCAGACAACTGAAAGGCCTCTGAGATGGTTAGGACACTACCTGAGATACGGAACAAACCATGCCAACTGGCAACACCTCAAAAGAACTGGGGCCAGTACCCATGGAAAAGATTGCTTTTAAATTCTGGATTAAAGTTTTGATTTAGGTAGAAAAAGTCTTTTGGTAGCAACATGACACCACAGCCCCCTTCCTCGATCTCTGCAAGCCTAACTTGCACCATTTTGCTATTTCTGCTGGAGGTACAGAGATCTTTTACCAGCTAAGTGTTGGGGTCTTCAGTCATAAAGGCTGGTACGGATTTTAATAAAATCCAATTTTACAGCTACACATTTGTCTCATCACAGCTAAGTCAATGTCTGCCTAATAGCCTTGCAGGAATTCTTCCCTGATGGCTGTTACAGCTGCTGCAAGGCAGAAGTCTGCCCACAGCTCTTCCAGAACTGTGCCCAAAGAGCCTGTCTCCCAGAGAGAGAAGTTCTCCAAAACTGCCCTTAATTTAGTTCTGCCTATGAACTGCCTAATGAAAGGAAAAAAATTCAGTCCCTCAAAGTGGCAGATAAATAGTACTTGAAATGTTTACTGCACAAAACCCCTAAAAACAAAGGAGTATCTCATGGAAAATAAATTCAATTCCTATCCATGAAGAAGGAAAAGCTACCCAAATGGAAGAAACCTCGATGGAGAAAACAGCTTGCTTACGAAACAGAACAGAGAAACACCACCTTTGATTTCCTGCAATGTCTCCTACAGACTTCACCAAACAGGTCTAAAGTAGTGCTGCATCAACAGAAAGATCTCAAAGGGAGTAACTGGGAATCCCTCCTAGTTCATATAACATGGTAACTGGAGAAGGTAGTTATCATTTCCGGCAGAGCTGGACACAGGTTATCCATGACTACCCGTACAGCAGTGCTGTATGACAGCTAGCTGAAGATGCACCTGTAGGTTCCCTCTCAGTCACAGACTTTCAAAAACGATACTGTGGTTTCCCGTATTCAAGTGTGTCATCTCCATCCACATCAAGGTCAGCATCACTGTCTGGATTCTCCTTGCCGCTGCACATGATAAACCCAGAACCTGGAAGAAAATAAAACACATGGATAAGCATTTGAATTGTAGATGAAGTGTAGGAGATCTCCTAAGGATGGTGCAACAGCACCAGTCTGAAGGCTCAGACTCTTGAGCCCACCGGACTCTCACCAGCACACTTACACAACCTTGTGCTGCCAGCGCAAATTTCCACTCTTCTGGCCCAGAATAGTGAGCTGTATTTCTTGTAGTGTATATGTGTGCAGAGAGCAGGACAAGGTGAAGGTCTCATCTCCAAGGACAGCATGCAGACACAGTTCTTTACTGTCGCTCTTTAGAACTGATGCTCTCACTGATTCATTAAGCCCCCAATAAAATTTGTTTATATGGATTTGATATTTCCCTTCCCTGAATATAAAGAAGGTCCTTAACGAGTGATAACCGTAGCATGACAATGATTTTAAGACTAACCTTTCCCTAGAAGCATAAACTACCTTTTACTTCAAAGTAATTGCTCGCTTTAATTTTTAGCAGAGGTAACAAAACCAGCATCACCAATGTAGTGTCCACTGCCTGCACCAACAGGCAAGTTTGTAGGTCAGCTCTGTGGTGTCGCTGGGGCAGCCCTCTTCCAGTAGATCTCTGAAAGTGTTTCACACACTGGCTACACACTGCCAGCCAATACGTGCCACAAGCTGCCTTCACTTGCTGCAATGGGTCATCCAGTAAATCTTGACTCCTTCAGCTCATCACAATGTTTGGGAGAAGATTTAGAGGAGTAAGAAAGACCTAGACCTGTCAAAGAAGCTGGATAGTCGTTCAAAGCTGCCTTAGAAGTCACAGCGGGCAATGGGGTGGTAATTTACAAGCATGGCATTTAACCTGCAGTAACATCATCCCCTGCACTTGGCATTACTTTAGCCCATCACTTCTCAAAGGCCATAAACTTTGGACACACAGGTCTTCATTTTTCTTGTAGCTGTGGGAAATATAAATCATGCAAAACTGGAACTGTGACTTGGCCAGTCCCACAGCTGAACAGAATTTTAGCCAGACAATGAATACTTGGAGGAAGTGCCTCATGGGGTGGTAAAGGTACCCGAAAGAGTGAACATAAGTGGGACCAGTCCCTGTGCCCCTCCCTCTGCAAGGATGCCAAGCACACAGCAAACAATGCACCTTTCCATCAATTTTGTTTCCAAGTGACTCAAGCCAACTAGTGATTTATAGTTAGAGCTTAAGAAACTAAGATCTGCTTACTGTGATACAATTTACAAATATTAAAGCACCTTGACTTCAGAATCCTGGTGTCCTTGCTCTCAAAACCTTTGTACTTAAGAAAATCCCTTCTAAATCTGAAAATAAAATAGTCCAGAGCTTTTGCTGAACTTAGCTCTGTAATAGGAACTACTGCTTTGCCAACAGAGAACCCGTCATCCTCCTGCACTGGGAGGGTACATGGTTTGGCCAGCACACGTCACACTGGCATGATCTGATACAGCAGTTTAGTCATAGAGTAGGGTGTAGCAGAGAAGTGCATAAGTTAAGATGAGAGGCAAGAGAAGGGCAAGTTTTCTTTCAGATCAAACAAGGACTCCCGGGCCAGTGCCTAAAGGAAGAAGCACTAAAGTGATCCAAGTCTCAGATTTTCACCACATATGGACATGACCAAATACAATCCACTGCAACACAATAAAAAAACATGATTCAGAAACTATATGCTAAACTAAGTAACCTCCGTGGACCCAGAAAAGGTTCTGAATATAAGCTGTGCTATTAGTTTTAGGACTTCAGAGGTCACTTCGAAAAAAACCCCCAATATCCGCAAAATGTGTTTCTGATGTGAATCAAGAGGGCCATATATCCCAGTACTGTCACTGTATGCAAGAGAACAACAAAGAACAGGATGCAAAGCTTGGTCCAGTGTCACCTGCGGAGTGAATAGCCAGTCGCCTCATGCCCTTTCATCTGCAGAAGGGATGGATTTTGAGGCCAGTTCCATCAGGCTGGGGTTTGGTGCTGCAATTTCGGCATGACCCTCCTTGTCTAACTTTCTGGGGTTGCTTCCATGCACAAAGCCAGTGAAAACACCCACACAGCTGTTCAAATATTTGACGTCTGAACTGCTTGACATTATTCATTCATCTCAGGCTCATTCAAAAAAGATTTCTGGACAAGTGCTGTTATAAATGGATTAAGAGGACCACTAAATGCAAGGAAGGCCTGATAGGATCACACCTGCTTCTCACTAACTCAGTCCAAGTATAAAGAGGGCTCACATCTTCCAGTTTCTGCTGGTTGTGTACGCTGCCATCCAAGGGCAAAGAAAATCTGAAATGGAGCACAGAAGCTACTTAACAGAGTAAAATGGCCTTTGCAACAGCATTGTTTTGCATCTACTAATGGAGAATGGGAGCTTACAGAAGACTTCTTCCACCACCACTATGCTTAGGTGATTTGCAATTCAACAGCATGCACTGGCAACAGGGAAGGTTCTTCCAGCAAGGCTCAGCTTCTGAAGGTTTTGCAATAATTCATGGCCATCAGCAACGCTGCCTACAGCGGACCTCTAAAGTGAGTGCTGCTATCCAGAGGCCAATGTTTGGAACCAGAACTTTATCCCAACATGTTAATACAGTGAAATCTGACAACTGAATGTTAAGTTTTGAGTCTGACCTAGGAATTCACAAGAGACACGATTTATTATTCACAGAAGCAACTGCACTGTTATAAGGAGAGTCACCTAAGATCTGAGGAATGCGATTCCACATGTGAATTTGAAAACACTGCTTTCAGATGAGAGAAGAACAAACCAAAATGCTAACTCTCCTATATCTTTCCTTTTCCTTGTTGAATTTTTGCTCTTGCTGTGCATTTGGTAAGAGGCAACCACTCGTCATATGCTGCCAGTCCTGATACAATTAGCCTCCTGATGCTAAAGCAGAACAATTCTCTGACAGTCTTAATCCCAGCTGCCTCCTTAAGGTCCAGATAAACAGGAGTGAGCAGACAGGTCAGACACTGGGGCCATTAAGCAGAGAAAAAACGAAGTTACAGCTCTGTCTCCAATCCCCATTGCTCTTGTATCTAGGTGCTCTGACAAGCAATTCCAGCACTGGTATTGAGTGGCACCTCTATAAACCCTGTGACAGTATGGGAGACAAACTCCCCCATCAATCAGAATGTACCTATCAAGATCACTTACCTAGCACCCCTGCTACCCTCCAGCACTGCATACACAGCTTTGCTTGGGCTGGCCTTGGAGCAGCCTGTCTGAGCACCAACTCAAAGGTAGTTTCTGAAAAATGTAGCACTCAACACAAGCAACAGTGTTTCTGAAATACTGACTCAGAGGTCTGAAAAGCGGAAAAAATTCACGTGCCTCTTTGCTGCTGCCAGGCTGCAGGCACAGGAATCAGCTGAGCTTGAAGGAGACTGGAAAACACTTCCCAATCTCTTCCACGTGCCTGTTAATAATGGTTAGAGAACAATCTAATCAGAAATCCTTTCCTTCCCCTTTTCACAAGTTGTCACAGGACTTTTTTCCTAAGCCATCCGCCATGGCCAAGCATCCTCTCTGACCATGTACTGCTGCTCAAACCTGACTTCGTTGTGCAATCCTCCGGATGACCAGTCACCTCAACATCTCTCAAGTGAATGGTGGCTAAAGCTAAGATCAAGAGTCATTAACATGATATATGAGCAGATTCACAGAACAGATAAAAGGGCTTCAAGTCCCTCCTTTTCTCCATCATGTTCAGTGGCATATGGCAAAAGTGACAACATATGCTAAGGTGTTGGCAGCACTGCTGGCTTCTGTGCAGGCATGAGTTCACGTGGAGATTTGCAGTCTTGGGAGTAGAAAGGTAAAACAACCAGACTAGTGCAGACCCAAACAACTACAGCAAAATTTCATCAGTATTACTGTCTGCACCACCATTACAAAAGCAGCTACTATACTCTGCTCATGCAGAGGATCAAACTCATCTATGTCAAGTATCACTGGCGGTTCTCCCGTTTGAGCACCAAGAAATGGGGGAAAGTACTGGAAGTATTTTAGAAATTGAGACTTTTGTGCAAATTCTATAAGTGGGTCTAAATCCAAATCCATCTCAGGGACACCCAGCTCCACTGGGGCCTGTTTTGGCTGGGAAGAAACATTAATTCTGCTTGCAGGTAATTTACATGTGTTCAGCAAAGAAGCAAAAAAGCCTCCCATAAATCTCCAGAACTGCAGCTTCCGTTAATTACACTCCTTGCAGTGACCCCCTTCTACACAACCTCTCTTTCCAGCACGTTCACTCTCTTTTCTTAACGAAATGTCACTCCTTGGCTTCTTGGAGAGTAAAAACAATGAAGGCAATAAAAGTAGTTTATGCAGACACACGGCCAGGCCTCTCACACACTTCCTGAGAATGGCTCTAAACTGGGTTTATTTCATCAGCTGCTGAAGTATCCCAAACTAGCACTAAGAGGACAAGGTTGCACGGATGCAGTTTTATTTTAAAAGGCATTCGGGAAGAAAGAGAAAGCCATTAGGGATTCTTGAAAACAAGCAGAAGGCAGAGATGAAGCCATGCCAAACATCAGTCTTTCTGCAGATCTGTAACACCTCCCCAGCAGTACTTTTGGACAGTGAAATTTTTCCTCCATTTTTTCCTAGCACAAACAGGGATAGAATAGTTCTGGTGACTTTCACAGCCTGTTGTAAGAAAAATTACATTCAGAGGCCACAAAAGCTGCTTATAGGACAAGGGTTTATTTCTCTGGAGACAGATCCACTTCAAGCAAAACAGTGATTTACCTGGAAAACTGACACCCAACTGTGTCATTACAGTGTACACCTGAAATAGCACATGCATCCATCTGATGCCATCTATTAGCTCCCACAGAGGCACAAATGGGTTGCCAGAGACCTGACTGCTTACCAGCATCTTGGATGCTTACAATGATCTTTGCTAACAGATCAGAGGAACAGCTGCCTTTAAAGAAAGGGGCCATATAATTTTATGGCCATTAACATCATTTCACAGCACTGTGCTGAACAAAGGGCAGGCAAGCTCCACTGTACAGGGTAAGAGCCAGCTGCTGCAAGGCTCAATGAAGAGGCTTCCCCACCCCTTGCAGCACTGAGGAGATTTCTTTTATGCCTCTCCATAATCCATCTGGTATGGATTGTGGCTGCAGAATGGAAAATGCACCTGGACCAAAGGTTTGATCTGGTGCGGCCATTCATGCATGGCTGCCTCCTATAGCCTCGTGCCAGTGCGATGCACTACGGTGAGAACAGTCTCATAATCTATCTCAAAGGCTGCTCTTCAAAATCCAGAGCCAAAGTACAAAAGCAGCACCAACAGCCACAGTCTTTGCAACTACGGCTGGTTTTCTACAGTCAGGGAAAGGTGGATCTGAAAGCTTTTGTTCCCCTGGGGAGAGGGTGGAAACAAACAAAAAAAGGAAGAGGGAGAATTAAAGTAATCTTGAATCACTAAGCAGATTCACACCACTGGATCAATAAGCACCACTGACAGGGATCACAGGAATGCTGCAACTTTGCCAATAATAAAGCACCACAGCAGAGCTTGGAGGATGACTTTTCTAAGGCAGCCGACCATGAAGCAGCAAGGCTGGTGAACAGCTGAAAGTGACACCCTGGCTTACAGCAGGCCACTGCCAGTGGCAGGGCTTGATGCAGTTTGCTTTAAATAATGATGAGCACAAAGATTGTATTTGTGGGGGAAAGGCAGCCAAAGACTGAAAAAACCAAGGGCTAAATTTCACGGGCCAAACCCATGTGCTCTTCCCCCCACACGAATTCTTTTTTAGGTTGGAAAGAAGAAAAAAAAAATCAGTACTAATTTAATCAATTGATCAGCCTATTGATTGCAAAACTGGAGCTGCTAGTTAGCCATGTGCTGTAATGCCCTCAACTCTGAAACCACAAAACACACCATTGATTTCTTCACTTCCAGCTCCAACACAAGAAATAAAGCTGGGCTTTCAGTGGAAAAGCAACTTTCTTGCCCAGGGATGCAAGAAAAGAAGAAGAGAGACCAGGGAACAGGGAGAGCTGTACCTTGTGAGGTTCCAACTAAAATTATTTACAGATGCAGTCACAGTGTCTTGTGTAAACTCTATCGATTGGGTGGCTGACAGTCTTGGGAGCCTCCATACTAGGACAATCAATCTGGCTGCAGTGTCACCTGCCACTTTGCTGAACAGTTGACAATGCAATTATCCAGTGTGGAGGCAGGGAGTTGGCGTGTGTCAAACGCAGTTAGCCACTTTCCGGGCACTACTCGATAATACGTTTCACCGCTGAGCGTAAGAGACAACATGCGGAGACAGGAGCTGTTTAGAGCCATTGAGACCCATGCTCCTTTTTTCCTTCAGAAAAATCACTGCCTCTGACTTAACAACTGTATTCTAAAATGCTATTAAAATCATGTCAATCAACTACTGTGTGCTTAAGGCTGAAGTCTGACCTGAGTGTCCAAGAAGTAGGTTGCAGTCCTAGCAAAACTGCAGACACTTGGGGGGAAAAAAGAAAGTAAATATCAAATGACTGTCTTAAAGCCTGTAACTTCCAAAACCAAAGCAGACAGACTGCTAGAAAAATGGATTGCATAGAGCAGCTAAGCAAGTGCAGCAGATGGGACTGGAAGATCTTATGCTGCATGTCTGAGATCTAGGAAAACGGAAGTTTAAAGGGATGCTGTAGACTCAAACTCCAGTCAATTTTAAAAAAAAAAAATGAGTAGTTTCAGGTGTTCTACCTGCCCCTTTACTCCCCCTTCCAATTTTCTCAGTGTTACAGTTGCATTTTGTTTTCTTTTTAATTATTTCTTTTCCTCCTTCCTCTGTTGCTGGGTGACAGACATTCTTTTTCTCCCCCAAATATGATATATCATACTGTCAAATGGAGAGAATTCCCCTTCTACCCACAGAAGATCTCTTCCTGGTTAGAACGGTTGTCAGTATTACGTAAATCAAACAGCAAGGTTTAGTTAATTGTGCTCCTTTCACCTAATGCAGCCTGGCAGTTTGAGTATAAAAATAAGGTTCTTACATTTTTGCATGCATTCATGTTAAAGAAAATGCATTACCAACAATCCGGACTTTTAACAGCTATAAGCACCAGTTTTGTCTTTTTTTTCAGTTAAAGTGATTTTTACTTTGCTGAGTCCCATTGATTACTTTGTGTTCTCAAATGAAGATGACGCTGTTCCTTAAAGCGTTATATGAACTTTAAACACATATGATACTGAGTCATACTGGCTTTTGTAATAAATCACATACTATTCTCATTTGTTTTACCTGCTCACTTAAGTAAACTTCTGATATTAACATACAGTACAATACGCAAGAGATTTATTAGCCAGAGAATCCCTCAAATTCCACAGTTTGTATGGATACAAACTATGCAGAAATTGTCAGGTACTGTCCATCTGCTTATTGTATATAACATTATGTAAACAGATCTGTTAGCATTTTTAGGTCATGTTACCTTATGGTCAAGTACTTGTTCACAAAGGAAAGAACACACTAAGGAACCATTGGGCTACTCCATCAGACCAGTGCAAGGTACTGTCCTTCAGCAATGGAGGGATTACCTGGATTACCACCATTTTACACAAGGGCTGAGGTAAGGCATGAGTGCTCTGGGACTCAGCAGCTCCCTAAAGGAGGGGGATAAGGTATAGAATAAGCACTTGAGAAACATGGTATTTATACATCTCGCCAACTGGGAAGCTTACAGCATGTAGAAGCAACCAGCAGAAGGTAGCAAACCAAATATAGGAAGGCTAAAATACCATGACTGGGAAGGATGCTCAGATGTATAAATGCATTCACCTTAGCAATGAGGGATGCTGACGCTGGAAACGTGACAGAGAAAGGCACTGAACTGAGTTCTTGCTAAGTGGAAGGAAGATTAAGAATTTCATTATGGCAAAGATTCCCTGTACTCTTACCACTGACTGCTCTTGCATCCAAGCTGAAGTTTGCTTTAGCGTGCCAGGGTAAAACAAAATGAATTCTGACTCATCTACACAAAAATGTGGAAGATTATTCTAGTTACTAGATCATTCTTCCAAAAGGTCTAAATGCAGCCCGAACCTCCTGGCATGGAAAAATTGAAAGTCTCCTTGCCTTCTGAAGCTTTCCTGCATGCCTCATTATATTTTATCTGAAAATGAGGGCACAGCTGGCTACTAGGTGAAATTCTAGTACAAGACTTTTAAGGTCTGTCACCAGCTTTGCTGCTATCTTTATAATATTAGAGGAGATGCTTCTTCATTCTTCAGTTTGCATGTACATGGCAAACAGATTTTGCAGAGTTTTGTTTAGTTTGATGCTAAAGAAATCACACCGAGAAACAAAAAGGAGTTTTCCTCCTTTATTTGGAGCTTTTGCCAGGCAGTTGCCAGACACAAACAATGTCACTGTATTCACAAACACCTGCTGCTGAGGTAGCAGAACTGAGAAGCACCTACTTAAAGATTTTGAGGACAGGACCTCTCACTTGAGAGCATGTTTTTAATGTGGCATGCATTTAGAAGGAGAACAAATTGGAGGAGCGTGTAGCTATTTTCCCAATGCTCTTTCTTGCACAACTAACCCATGCAGGACAAAGGCTGGAATACAACTATTTGCCGCTCAAACTGAAGTACACCTTGATTCTGCAGTGACGGAAAAGCTGACAATATGACTACAGCCATCTGCTGGAAACTTCTGAACATTTTAACACAGTCCCACTTTCCAGGCAGTTGCTCTAATTGTACATGACATGAGATCCAATGCAAACAGGCACCCAATGAGAACTGTAGTTTGTTACAGCTTATAAGGCTTTTCAAAGTGCCTCTATGCATACATTAAATTGTGCTATTCCTTTCCCTTGCTAAGACATTAACAAACAGATGCAAGTCCTTTGCTAGCCTGGGAGGAGGGCAGCATTGAGAAATATAGAGAAACTTGAGAGTTAAGTAATTCCTGTGTTCTCCTTCAAGAGTATTGCAATGCATCAGATGGATCCTGCTCATGTTGATCTTTCTCAGAAACTATCCTTTCCTGAAAATGCCCTGCTTACCATTTAAACATTTTCAGAGTTTCTCTCTTCTGTGTTATTTTTGTTGCAACTGATCTGTTGAAGGAAAAGAAACCCAGAAGAGCAGCAGCAACTAGCTTGCTACTGTGCTTGGAGGAAGGTTATTGGTGTGGGAGCTGGAGAGAAGAGGACAGGCTGGATGGAAAGAACTTCACTGCATTCTTTCATATCTAAAAAGGACAGCAATCTTCGTTCTATCAGACCATGCAGTTTGGGCTTTAAATGGTACTTGCTGCTAGCTTGCTTTCCCTGTCTCTGTCTCTCTCCCTTTGAAGCAGACTGGACAGCTTCCTCAAGCTGGCGTTATCACTCCCTCTAACCACTCTTGGCAGGCAATCTAATTCCCCCTGAAAAGGTCACCGCCATTTTAACTGCCTTTCAATCACATTAAGCACGCTGCCGCTCGTGCTCAGAGCACTGCGCCTGCAGCTCTCCTGACTGAGGTGCGATCGATAAACTGACATCCCGTCCCCCCACCCGATCTCCCCAACCACCCCATCCACAGCTTGCCTCCTTCCCCTCTCCTGGCCCAGCTGCCTTCCCAGAATGGACAGCAGGAGACCAAGTGACAAAATCCTCTCCTCAAATCCCAAGCAGCAGAAGGGAGATGCTAACCTGCCATTTACTAATCTTTATCCCATCTGCTAAGGAAAGAGAAGGGTGTAAGCATCCCCCCCCCGCTTTCCCTACACCTACAGAGGCAGTCACTTCACAGGACAGTTTGCTTAGGCCCCAGTCCAGACACCTTTGAAGCTGTGTTACAAAGAACAAGCCTCCCTCAAGCTTCCCTCAATGCAATCATTACCGTTATCTCTCCCCCTGCACTGCTTTTTTTTTTTTTCAGTTACGAGTTATGTGTTCCACTCATCGATCCCTGTGTAAGACACTGTTTTAAGTCCTCTTGCCTTTTGACTGTGCTAAGCCGTTTAAGAGATGACAGCGGCTTCTATCAGTGTGAAGCTGATGTGATTCTTCTCAGATAAAGCACCTTTTTTTTTCCACTCTCCCTCCCTTTCCCTTCTTTCAAGTAAGAGACATACACACAAAAAGAGACACTGAATCTTTCAAAGGAAAAAAAACCCTTTTGAACTTCCCTCAGGAATTCTTTAAAGGGATAACCTTACACTGTAAACACTGAGGGTAACGTGCATCCATTCTGGAGAGGAAAAGAAGAATTGCTACAAATATGCTGAGCGTTAAAAAAAAACCATCAGAGAGGGAGCCACTTGATGCTTTCAGTTGTGAAGCCTTGTTGTCTTCCTAAACACAAACTCATTAGACAAAGATGGCAAGAAATAATCCCCTGCAACAAAGAGCGTTGGAGAGGGATAATTCAGAGATGTGAGGATAGATGGTTACTGAATGTGCAGGTATTTCAACAGAAGTTTTGGTCTTGTGACACTGTACTGAGATAGGGAAATATTTCATTATTGTTTCTGTATAGTTTTTCGCTTTGAAGCATGAGCTTCAATTTAAACAGCACTTGGTATTTCATGCTGGTAGCCTTCTGCACCTATGCCAAACATAAGCAAGAACTCTCCTACTACAAAACCCTACTTCAAGCAGGACCTCTGCTGAAACAAAGTGGTTCTAAATCCTATATAGTTGCTAATAATCTTTATTTACTCTCTGCATTATTTCAGTTTCGAGGTAGCAAATTAAGTGATAGCAAATGATGCCTTAAGAAGCCAGCAGGACAGCTAGAAGTACCAAGCATTTCCTGACTGAATGTTTTCACCAAACCCATCAGCTTAAGAGACAACATACTGAGCCCTGCACTTCTCAGTTATGTTGCATTTCCACTTGCTGCCATCTCCTGTTCTTCCCACCTGCTGCCTCAAGTATGCCAAGCCACGGTGAGTGAGAAGGTGTGTTATGGCTCTGCTGTGCTAGACCTGACTGGGGATTTGCAGCTGCAACACCAACACAGAAAACTGCCCCTCATGTGAGAGAAGTAAGTCACTCTAGAAGAAAGAAAGCATAGTCTCAGGAAACATGCAAGTGAAGCTTTCAGCCTGTGAGTGCTCCTAAGTATTAGACCACCTTTCAGAAAATCTGACCAAGGCTTCTAATTTCCTTGACCTTTCTGTTTTCAAGAAGAAAATCCTCAAGATCTCCCAGCCTCATCTGAGAACTTGACAGGATCTTTCATATAATTAACAAAGAGTTTTCCTCACCTTGCGAGCGATATGAACTTTGTCCATTAACCAAAATGGACAGAAAGAAGCAACTAGGACCTGTGTTAAGTTTGAGTCACTTCTGTAATGCTGCCCAATGGTCTGATTGACTCATGCAATACAAGCTGGCCACAGTGTGCTGCCCCTCCTTCACTCAGCTGTGACACCTCCTCAAAGCATCACACCATTAGAACTGAAATTAATGAGACACGGACCTCTATTTTCCCCTCTGGTTTTAGGTATTTCCCCATGTTATCTCTTTAGACATTGGTGACACTCCTGTAGCCTGGCAAAGGCTGTCTGGCATTATTAGAGCTTTGATTTCCACATCGCTGCTGCTTCTCAGCAAAGGGAACAGAGCCAAACACAAAGCCTCGAGTGATGGGGGTTAATGAGGGCCTTGCCAACTCCAGACAAAGCAGTTCTAAACACTGACTTTGTGCTGTGCTTCAGGGCTATAAATTAACAATTCTGTCCCTAAAACAAGGCAAGAATCAACACTGGCCAAGAAAGGAAAAAATAAAAGTCGCCTTAACGCTACCTGAAAGCGCACAAAGCAGGCTTGACTGATGGAGACTTCTGAATGCCAGCAGCCAGGGACAATACGAGAACTAGGAATGGGAGCATGAAACAGCGTAACTTGCCTGAAAATAAATACATAAGTAACTACAAGAAAATTCCATCTTTTCCTTGGCTTCCCAAATTTTACAGAAACTTCTTGTGCAGGTACCCTGCAGATATTATCTGATCATCCCAAAGTACTAGGTAGAAAGTTGGTGGCAAGAAGTTCTCCTGTTAAGGGAAAAGGATACCTCTGTACATGAGCATGGCAGCTGTTGAATCCAACTGCCAGCAGAGGCATGCTCCAAAGGAGCAAGGGCACAGAGAAACACATGCACTAGAGACCTGTCAGCCACTCTGGTGAAGTAATTTCTTCAGCAGTGGCACTGCCATCAAAAGCTGCACAGAGAGGATGTTCCTCACTGAAAATGCTACAGAGAAGTTTCTTGTGGGTGCTTGTGAGCTGATCTACAGACACCTTTCATCCAGCACCACAAAGGGAAGGAGTCTATTCCAAAAGCCTTCCCATCAGGGTAATTACAGATGGCTTTAGAACTGCACCTAGTTATGCTCTACACTTCTAGTCTTTCAATCCTTTGCTGAATCTGTTCATGTAACTGAACACTCCTGAAGGTCTCAAAAAGGAAAGAAGAGAGACCATGTACCTCCTAATGGATTCAAGGCCAAGGATGAAATACAGAAGTACCTGTCCATGTCTGTGAAGCCATCTAGCAGAGGTTACAGCATGGACTGATGCTAGAATCTAACTTCTGGTGGAGGAAAACAGTTGATCTATATAATGCAAACTAATGCATTTGAGAATTCCTTAAATAAGGAAGAAAATGCAGCAATATGAAAGGTTCAGATCACACTTATAGAATCACAGAATTGTCAGAGTTGGAAGGGACCTTTAAAGATCATCTACTTCCAACCCCCCTCCCTGGCAGGGACACCCTCCACTGGACCAGGTTGCCCAGAGCCCCATCCAGCCTCCTCTTAAAAGCTTCTAGGCATGGGGCTTTCACAACCTCTCTGGGCAACCTGTTACAGTGTCTCACCACCCTCATAGTGAAGAACTTCCTCCTAATATCTAATCTGAAACTGCTCTCTTCTAGTTTGCATCCATCTCCCCTGGTTCTATCACTACCTGACCTCCTAAAAAGTCCCTCACCAGCTTTCTTGTAGGCCTCCTCGGAGTTTTCTCTTCTCCAGACTGAACAGCCCCAACACTCATGTCTGTCCTTGTCATTTCAGTGAGTGCTTCAGACTCAAAAACAACTGGGAATGTTAACCATGTGAAGACAACACAATGTTCACACCAAAGAAAGTGGCACCAAAAGAAGTGGAAGATTGTGCTCTCCTCAAACTCAGGTGTTCAGTGGGGCTGAAGGAAGAAACTATGCATGTACAAAAAACCAGCAGAAATGATCTGAGCAGCTTTTTATAATCAGGACTAGCAGTGACAATATAGAGGGACTCAGAGATGCTTCCCCAGTATGGATTGTAGCAACTCTACTACATAAAAATACTCCAAGGACCTGTATGGTCTCATCAGATCTCTACCCGAAATCATGTACACGTGCAACTCTCCACATTGGCACAAAAACCATTAAGGTTGGTAGGGCTACAGAGACAGGAAGCAATAGTGTGAGCTTCACTGGGCAGTCTCTAAAAACCAGAGAAGCTGCTCATTTACCTCTGTGCTCCTGAATCATCTGCTCTGCTACAAACCAGCTACAATTTAATTTCAGAGGAAGGTAAGAGTAGATTGGGAGTGCCAGGTCATCAGCCAGGCTCAAGGCTGGATTTAAGTCCAACTCCCTTACATAGTAGCCTTTCCCCTCAAGATATTTTAAATTAAAATCCAAGCTGATATAGAAAGAGATCACATCCCATCCTCTTTATTGAACAGAGGAAGCCAGCATTCCTTCTCTGTCATTAGGCATGCACTACGTGGCTTGCTTGCGAGAAACTCTCCTTAGTGCCAAAGGTTCATGCCAACGAACAGTTTAGTAAATCCTCTTCTTTGAGGCCAAAGGGCTGAGTGTAAGAAAGGAGCCAGGGTTCTAGCTAAAATTACATTCACCAATAAAGCTCACGAGAGGTCAAATTTTGCCATAATTCACTCTCTCCTCAGTAACTGATTTCCTCGTCACTAGGAAAGGAGCAAAAGAAGGAGGAAAAATAAAATGTGTTTGTCTGGGAGCCCTGAGGGCTTGCAGTGCTGGAGGTGCAGAGCAGGTTCCTGGATTCTCATTTATCAACCTTAAAAGGGATGGAGTGATAAATGCACAATTGGCCTTTTAATATTTTATGCAGGTGCTAAAGCGACTTAGCTGTCACCTCCAATACATCACCACAGGCTGATACAACAGCTTTCGTCACTCCAGGCTGGGGATTTTTACAATTTCATTTCTACTTCCCTCTCTTCACGTATTTCCACCTATTTCTTACTAGGTGCAACATATAAGAAGCTATTTTCTCCAAATGATCTCCCCATTCTACCCAATCCTACTCATTCTCTCTTCAGCCACATTTCTTACACAAGAAATAACACCATACTTTTGTTCAAGATCTGCACGAATTTTGACTCTCATTATTCAAGAGAGGCAGAAAGATGAAATCAGTTTACATTCTGGCAAAGGCTGAAGGTCCCACCCCCTATGAAAAGCAAATCTCCAGGTCCCTCTCTTTAAACACAGGCAATGCTCAACTTCCACAGTAGAATAATTTATAAGGGCCCCCAAAACACTGGCGCACCTCGAAATCCTCCCTCCAGGAGGGTAGTAGCCCGTATCCTCTTCTGCCCGCACCATTCGTACTCTTCAAAGCGGTTGCCATTCTCATTCTCGATGTCCACAGAGTCATCCTCAGTCATGCATGAGCCTTCTCTCTGCACAGGGTAAAGTAGGGGCAGAGCATTGAGATGCACGGAATAACTTCTTGAGATTAATAACTCACAGCAGGATGGAGAAGAAAAGCTAGACTGTTCTCAGGACAGCTAAGTGTAGAGGAGACAGCAACATCTACTTCTGCTCCCATTCCCAGTGATCTGAATCTAGAAGTAAATGGGTGCTGGAAAAACTTAACAACCTTAAGATCAAAACAACTTGCACGGTTCATAATTTTTACATGTGAACATTTAAGGTCTGGTTCCTACAATGCTGGTGGGTATTTCAACATCATTCCCCTGTTTTGCACGCACAACTGCCCTATCATGTAAACTACAGATTCCTTTGGCCCTGAGCAGTAATATTTTCCTAGAGCATACTTTTTGGGGCACACTGATCGAAAGACATCTGTCTTCACACTATGCTCTTCTTGAGGCAACAAGAATGAATTTATCATCCCTATGGTGGGCTTTTCCTGAGAAACAAACACAGAAAACCCTATGACACAACTCTCTCCCCTCCCCTAGTGCTTGTTCCTATTTCTTCATTGCTGTCATTGGGATGAACAGCAAGAGAATGGTTCTGCTCAAACACACGTGCTGGAGTAAGTTGGTCACGCATCATTTACAAATGCCAGTCTGTCACAAAAGAACCCAACAAATAATAATTCTAATGTTGTCAAAGGCAGAGATCAGAAAGAACTCTTCCCGCTTTGCTACATAGGAAGCATTAAGCTCTACAAAAGGCTTCATAAACTTCAACAGCTCTACCTTCACAGTCTACAACTTGAAGACTTAAATAACAGCAAAAGGGTGCATGAAGTAAAAAAAGTTACTAATGCAACACAGGAGGAAAATTCAGAAGAATCTGTCTCCCGAGACAGAGAGAAGTGACTACAGATCTTATGGAGACAGTTAGCATTGCCTGCAAGCTCAGCAATATTAGTTTTTGCCACGTGTTAGGTTAACTGCAGACAAAGCTGGGAGTAGGGAGAAGGGAATGGCAGCTGGCAATCCTGCTGCGCCTCTACCTTTGCAAGGCATTGTTCCACATGCCTACTCATCTCCTCCTCGGATCCTGACAGAGGTCGGCTGCAGAGGGGACATACCTGCCCTTCGTCTTGCTTCCTCCGTTTCATTTTTCCAATCCGAGCTGCATGGAGAAACCAGGGAAGGAAAACAAAACAAATTAAAAAAAAAAAGGGAAAAAAAAAGATGAAATGTCAAGTTTGTAGATCCACTCTTCTCTCTATAAAAATAATATAATAAACCCTTGACAGAAAGGGTAAAATTTCACACCAGAAAATCCCACCGCAAGTCACTACTGACACCTCTGTAAGCAGTACAGACTGTTACCTAGCATTTTCCAGATTAAACCTGTAGCCCATGGCTGAGTAGAGCCTGATTTCAGAAAGGCAGCTATTCACAATTAATAACTAGCAGAGCAAATACCTGCTGCACATCCCCAGTTAAAAGTTACTCAAAGGGTTAAATACTTTCTCTTGGAAGTTTGAAATTGTTTTCAAATTTGAGTGGTCAACCCACTGAATTCTGTTCTAAATTTTGCATTCTAAGTCCAAGACCCACCCACCAACACATCTATTCCCTATACAAGATCTTGCTCAGACCTTCTTCCTTGCATAGAAGGATGACGTAGCACCCAAAAAGCCTTGGATGACGTATATCACAGTCACTTGCAGGACCCTGAATAGTTTCTTCACAGAACACCATGCACAAGTCAGAGCAGCATTTTAGTAGCAGGCAATATTTATGGAAAGATCTTTGCTGTAAAAAAGCATTACCTATGCTAGACAGCTTCTGGCTCTCTGTTGTTTTATTTCAATATTTTCAAACAGAGAAAAACTGGGGGCTACACTACCTTTCTGAGGGCACACACTGGGAAACAAACATGTTAGGAATCACAAAGATCAGGAAAAGCAGCCAAGGCAGCCTGTTGCTTAATCCAATCTCTGGTTAATTTGAGTCATCATTTAATGTGATCAAAACATCTGGAACCAAATCATTTGCATTAAAAAGAACTTCTGTCCTTTATTATGATGGCTTTAGGCAGGTATTACCGAATAACTCAATCACTGGCTGCAGGGAAGTTGCTGTTTAATTAATAAGGAAGGTCAAAATTCTGAATGAGAGACAAGGAAATGCCCAAGGAAACCCCATGTGATAATGAGAGATGACACCACCGAAAAGCTGCGTTAGTCAGAAATCATTACTGACACTGTGAGCACTGCTGCATGCTCTGGAAGCCTCTGTGCCTCAAAAGTGTGGGATCAACAGCTCCCTGCAGCCAATGAGTCAGAGAACGCGGCTGGAATGCCAGGAAGAGGAGGACCAGGATATGGGAAAATTTCTGTCAACCATTTAGATCTCAAGTGCATCAGTTTAGTGCATGCACATCACCAAATGAATTACAAAGTTTCAGTTGAATATACCACCGCAGACCTGAAAGGTCTCTTTGGAGGTTTTCTTGTTGGCCTTCTTGGACCCAAGACTCTCTGGGTTAGGATATGCTTTCTCACAATCCAGAATCAGGTGTATTCACCATCCCCTGCACTCTCTGATGCTTCAGGATTAAGAAAGCTTCAAATTATGCACTGGGCACTGCTTTTCCTCACTGAACAATACAGATTAGTGGGAAAGCTCCCTACAAAATAAATCTTCACTCCTGGCACCATGAAAATGTGACATTCCTAGAATAACAAATAGCAACTTGAGACCAAACCAAGAGTGTTTTCAATACCTTTGAACAACAAAGACTCCTATATGAATGCACACCACCTTCACTGTTTGTCTAAATTTTATCTGCTGAAGCTCCACAACCCTCTCTTGTATTGGGTACACCATGCTGACAGCTCCACAGCCCTAATAGTTTCCCTTCTAATTTGTCTCCCTAAATCTGTTATTTTACCAATACTGTCAGCTTCTACTCCACAAGGTAACCCACCTGACTTCTGAGTCAATACAGAAGCAAACATCATGAAATGTTACTGCTAATTTCACTATGCCCAGATAAATTACATTCCACTTCTAAATAAAACAATGACACCCAATATGCCTTCTGTGTTTTCTTTCCCCTTCCTGAATCTCAAAATGCTAACCTTCCTCCACCTTCAGCATCATTCAGCTCTGTTATAGAAGTAGTCAGATTTAAGCCATGCTTTTTTCTGGTTTGTACTTCAGTGCAGGAGAAACTTCTGAAGTTCTGGTTTAGTGAACTGAATACCTATATCCTCCATCATGGCTCTTTTGTGTAAGTTTAGGATGCTCTTTCCTTGCCTCACTAGCTCTGTAGAGCCAGCACAAAACATGGGAAGAGGCTGGAATTGGAGACTACTTGGCCATTCTGCAGCACACACCTACCTGACAAGAGAAAAACACAGGAACAAGGCCTTTGGTATTCTGATCGCAGACATCTTTCTCTCACCTCATCCTCTTTTTAAACAGGAAAATGTAGGGAAGGTGCAGTTTAATTATTCCAGTAGGACTCCCTATGGCCAATCAATTCAGTTAAATCAGTCTGCCTGGCAAGTTTATTAGTATTTTTAACTTTTTTACTGCCATCCTCCAGTCCATGCACTGTAACAGTGATAAAAGGAAGACAACTTGTTTTAAGTCTTACACTGATAAATTCTTGGGACCATTCTGCCAGAACAAGCACCTAATCTGCTGTTGCAATGTTAGCACAGAGGTAGAGACAGAACACAAGACTCAGCAGACAGCCCCTATCTTGGCTCATTTAGCTCAACTGAGCAGCAGCCTTTTAAGTTCTAATGCCACAAGTGAAAAAGCCACTGGAAGAAAGAGGTGTTGAAAACAAATCCCCCTGCCATTTTCATTCTGTGGTCATTAGCAGCAGCAGTGTTGTGCCCACAGAGGCCCAGGGTGCCCCTGGTGACAGGAGAAACCACAAGGGAATGTTGCAGCCTAGGAAGCACATCCTGAGCAGTGCTGTCCCTACCCGACATGACATGCAGCTTGGCTATCACTTCCAATCAGCACAGAAGGGAGAGAGAGGCCCCAAAGGCAGGGGGTGATTGTGGTGCTGTCTCAAAGGGGAGCAGCTCAAAAGAACAGGCAAATGAGACCACAGGATTGTTAATTAGTGTTGATAGATGCGATCATTTCTAATTAGCTCACTAATTCCTCTCTCCCCCTCCCGCTCCCGTCGCAGGAGCACGGGAGCGAAAAAAAAACCCCAAAACCATTCCTTCTTGTAATTCAGGAAGACAAAAACCAACCCACAGACAGTTGGGACTGGATGCAAGAAGAAAAGCTCACAGAAGGAGGTTTTTGCACAAGGCTGACCCATACTTATCTCTGAAGAAAGATTCCGTAGTTATTATTCCAGCCTTCCACCAGCAGGTGAGGAAGTTCACTAATTTTTATTAGCATTAATAATTATTGTTAGGACATGAGAGAGCTTCCAGCACCTTTGAGGCCTCATTTTTAACAGATGTACATTACCTTACATACGGTACCTGCTGCATGTGCATGTTCCCCCTCAAGTTACACTAAAACACTGAGCACCCTGGGATTTTAAGCCACCACAGCAAATGAATAAGAAAGTAGCATATAGAGGTGAGCAAGAATTGGGACCCTCTGTAAGGGCCAAGGTCTCAATTACAGCCCTTGACCTACCCTAGGAACTGTGCTGGGTAAGGGAGCTGCTCCTCCCTTTCCTAATATGGGGTCTTTTGAGACTATGCAAGGTGAGAAGCTGCTTGTACTAGAAGAGTCAAACGTAGTTTGACAAAGCCTTTGCTGCTGGGGGTACACTGGCCCCTGCCTTCCGATGGATGTGGAGAGAAGGAGCCAGCCTACCACCGTTGCCTTATAAGCAGATGAGATCAAGGATTTTTTGTCACAATGTGCTCTCCCCATCAAGGCTCAATGATCATGTTATTCTCTAGGCAAGCAAAACTTCCTGAGAGAAAAGCTAATGGATTTTAGGTTTCACTGTTACTTCACTCGCCAAGCAAATATGCACCTTCAGGACAGAGCACTAATTACTTCAGAGCTAGATGCTCTTACATAGCATATAGCAGTGGACACTATACAAACCTCTACCACAGCATCAAAGGAGATGATTAAGTTACTAGCAATCTCTCTTATGATTCCCTCCACCAGCTTGAGTGGTCCCCCGAGTCCCATGCAGACATCATTAGCAGCTCCTGCAATGGCAGGCCAATCAAATTAAGTGGAAACATTTTTGTCTCCTTTTCAGTCAAAATCACCTAGCTTTATTCCTCCCCCACCCATCAGCTACAAAAGCACACAACATGCAGTGGCGGTTCAACAACAAACTGCAGTGACCACCTCCAAAGAGGTCTGCCCAAAGAGGCAGGCTTATGGTCACCACCAAAACAGAAGTCAACTTCTCAGGCAGGTGCAAAAGGAGCTCTGTAAGCACGCACTTCACAACTCTACCACGAATGCCAAATCTGCAAATATCTTTGAACAAAAGACATTTAGGAACAAGAGTTAGCACCTGCTCTCTGCAAATCTACTGGGGTAGTCTTGAGGAATGATTATGCCTATTTTTGTTAGGCCTATCACAAAAAGCTCCTGTGGATATCAACTTATCCAACAGCATCTGATCCAAAGTAACAAAAGCAACAATGGCAGAGCACAAAAAAACAACTGAAGAACAAGCTAAAACAAGAAAAACAGATGGTCAAGAACGAATCTGTTTCAGACCTTATGTACAATTTGCTGCTCATCTGCCTGATAGAGAACATTAAGGACCAAATTCACAGAAGGGTCTCAGTGGGGCTTTCACATTTGCATGGCCAAACTTCCACACATTATTTCCAGCAACTTTCAATGTGACACTATTCTCTGAGGCTGGCACATAACCTGCTGAATCCATGTTCTGATACACTAACCGATAACTTTGTGCTTCTAATTTTGAATGACTACCTAACCTGCTCTGCACTGCTGAACTCCATAAGCATCAATTTACAGGGTGGTTTAAAGTTTCCAGTTTGGCAACACTGGAAATGAGGCAAATGAAAGAAATGCCTTCTTTATCACACGGGTTCATCAGGAATCAGCACCTCATACTCCGAGTTCAAAAGGACACAACCTCTGCAAAGTGAGTTTAGCACAGGTGAGAGGTGTGGGATTAACTCACTGAGGCTGCCAGGGAACTTCAGATACAAACACTCAACTGAGAGTCTAACAGACAGAAAATTAATCTCCTGCTCCAGAGCTTACAAATGCATTCACCTTACTTACAGTTCAATTTGAGTCAAAGGTTTGACTTACAGAATTAACATTCTGGACCATCAGGTACCTGTAAACCATGTAACTATCAAGACCTAATCATGTTGCAGCTAGGCCAACAGCAGCTCACAGAAAACATCTCCCTCTCTACCTTCACTTTCCTCAGCTCTTCAAGAAGGTCTGACAGGGCTCAGGCCGAAAAGGCTGGGCAGCTGAGATTTCAGCCAAGGACTATGTGGGAGAAGAGCAAACACGATGGGCCCCTTTTTATGGAAGGAGGAATTTCCAGAAGTGATTCTGGAACTCAGTTGATAAGAAGTTTGATAGAGACACCAAGATAAAATGATTACAACACTACTAAAAAGTAGACTTAAAATGTATTAAGAGCAGATAAACAGACTTTTCATTGTTCATTTTTCATTGACAGATGCATTTTCTATACCCTAAGTTTTTTCAGTGTGTCAATAAGAGTATGAAACAAAAAAAACAGGTATCTTTGGACAAGTCCTACATAATTTCTCTAATGTAAACTAATGCAGATAAGGAAACCATTCTCATCGAGCAAGCTATAAAGTTGTGTGATTGATTACAAGTTCATTAAAACACAGGATATAAATAGTATAAGAAATACAAATAAAAGTTAAAAACCCCTTTCCTCCCCCTCCCCCCCCCCCCCCNGCTTAAGTTACTGTGTAACAATTATGTTGCAAAGCTTACAAATACCACAAAGTTATTTTAGGGCAAACAAATGCAGAGGAGGAAACAAGGAAGCAGGTGTTCAGTGGTCACAAATACAAAGTCACATGCAGAGAAAGGAGCAGTGTAACTGACTCAATTGTCCAGCTGGATACTAATTTAACAGTGCAAGACTGAACCAGGCATCACTACAGGCAGTATACTTGTAAAAAAAGGCTGTTCTGCTCACTGTACCTCAAAAGGTTTACACAAAAAAAGTAAAAGGTTCAGCAAAAACAACCCAAATACTGCACAAAAGCAGCAGCCTCTCCTTAGATGATGAGCCCAGGTTCTCAAAAACATCCAAGAACAGGGTCCAAGAGGAGTCCCTAGATCACAGTCTACATGGACTGTACTGCAGCCTTACTTTTGGCTAAAGTCAAAAGCATAAAGCACTACTGAGCCACTTCAGCAGAGCATGCTGTCTTCAAGAGCTTTCATTCATACTGGACTCCACAACACCAAGAACCTCACAAGCCTGGCCTCAGACTTTTTTTTTTTTTTTTAATTAAATTAAGGTAACTGCACATTGTTGGCCTGAAAAAAGGTGGAATGTGGGAGCTCAGCCCCAGCTATCCAAAAAATGATAAAGAAACAGTTTGATACCACTGACTCCAGAGACCTCTGTCACACAAAACAAATCACTGCAGAGCAATACCTCAGTGCATTTCAGCCATCTGAAGTCTCTGTGTCAGGAAGAGTCTATCTGCCAATGCTGGCAGCTCACTGCACTCATCTTGGAGTGCAGATGTGAGCACACCTGCCAGCAGTTACCTGTAACTGATGCAAGGCAACTCATCTCTTTGTTGTATGACTGTTTAACAGACTCTCAAGAGATCACAGGTTTTTGGCCCTGAGAGTTGGTATTTAAAAATATCCAGGCTAGCTCTGAATTCAGTTATGCATAATTTAGCAAAGACATTGGATCAGGAACTTAGTAACACTTTATTTGCTTATGACTATGCTAAACATGCAGTACTTAAAATTCAAGCAAACTACTTGGTTATCAGTACACTTGAAAGCCTTTTGCTGTTTTGTTAAAGCATCTCTACCTTCTTCTAAATAAACTGTATCAGCACCATGTCATTGGTGTTATCCCTAACTGCCACAGCAGTAAGCTGAAAATTAAGAAGCCTTCTGATAGGCCAAATTTTGACTCAAGGGTACATATCAGAGCAGCTGTAAACAATACAGAATCAGGTGACAGAAATTATTTCTGTGGTAACTTCTGACTTCTCTGAACTCTGGGCAGAATTTTGAATTCTTCAGCTCAAGAAAACCAAAGTGTACTTTCAGCTTTTTTTTCCCATTTCAAAACACAAAGATGGGACTTTTGCTGAAATAAAGTGACTTCTGATCTGCTTTTTAAATGCTAAGATACTTTTTGCTAAAAACACTTGTTTACTTGTTACTAGAACACCCAGAAATACAAGAATAAAAGTAACACACCAGCATCTGTGGGTTTGAGAGGAAAAATAAACCCAACAAACCAAAACATGACGTCAGATACACTGACACTCTGACTGATGGTTTAAAAGTTTACTGTGAGACGCAGCCATGTGAGCCGTGACAGCACGACCGCCTGGCCGTAACTGAGAATACACGATCCAGGGCCTACTTATCGAGTCGCCGGTGGGATCCCAGCCGTGATAGCTGCTTCCTGTAAGGACAATCGGGGAGGCTTTATCCCACACCCCCTGCGCCTCACCAGCTCCACGTCGTGGCTCCCGGCCTAGGGGTGAGGTGAGGTGGTTCACACAACTCAACCCAACTCTAGGAAATTTTTCGGGCGGGTGAGGGGGGAAGCGCAGGAGGAGGCCCAGTGGGGCGGGGGCAGCCCGGAGCGCCGCGCGGGGCAGCACTCACCGTTCAGCCGGGTCTGCCGGTTCGCTCGCACCCGCAGGAAGGTCTGCAAAGGGGAGACAAGAGCGGAGAAGTGTCAGGGCCCGCGGGCGCGGGATGTAAACAACTCGCCCCCCGCTGGTAAACAAGGCCCGGCCCGGCCCCCTTCGCCCCGCGCATCACCGGGACAACGCACCGACCCCGGGCCTCCCCCAGCCCCCACACGCACCTCTTCCCGGCCCCCGCCGCCGGGCCCCCTCCTGCCGCTCTGCATAGCCGCGGGTGCCGCGGGCGGCCGGCGGGGCACGGGGCGGCGGGCCCCAGGACGGACCCCCCCGCGCGGCCCGGGATGCGGGCGGATACGGCGCGGCCCGACAAGCACCGCCGATCAGCCCCCAGCGGCCGCCGCCATGTTGGCCCCGGTCATGTGACCCACCGCCGAGAGGGTGAAAGTTCACCAGGAAACCAGCGGGAAAAGGCGCAAGAGGAGAAAGTTCCCATGGCAACCGACAGGCGGCAGCAGGGCCCAACGCGCCCCGGCCAATCGGGTCCCAGGAGGGGCTGGAACCTATGGCCGACTGGCGAATTGGAGATCAGGAGGAACTGAAACCCAGTAGTGCCTGGCCAATTAGGAATCAGGATCCACGGGAACCCATGGGCATGTGACCAATCAGAGCCCTGCCCAGAGCCGTGGGGCAATGGCACCCAGGGACAGATGGCAGAACAGAGCCCAGGAGCCCTTGTTCAATAGAGATAGAGTGTTCTTCAGGCCCAGCAGCTCTGCTCAGTCAGGGTCCTGGGCCCAACTGTAAGACAAAGGCTAAGTTTTCTTGCCCGGTTAGGGATGTGGGTCCCAAGGAGCACAAAGGGTAACTAAACCCAAAGGCATGAGGCAAATGGGGGCCCAGAAGCCCCTCCCCGGTCCCTGCCCAGCTCCTGCCCTGCCATGGAGCCCCAGGCAAAACCTCCTGGGCCTTGCCTGACCAGGCCCCCTTGGGCCCTTGCCCAGAGAGGAGGAGGAGGCTTGGCCTTTCTGCTTGCCCTGAATGCCAATACCAGCACCAACCTGTTTCAGGGCTCTGAAATCTCCCTGGCCTTCCCAAGGAGAAGAGCAGAACGGGCACCCAGACTTCAGCCCAGAGCACTGCCAACTCCCTTGTGCTTTTCAGCCTCCTCCCCCTCTTTCCCTTTCTGCATTTCAGCAAACCTGGGCACACAAACCTGGCTCATGGATTTCTTTCCCATGTCTGCCCTGCAGCCATGGTGTGGGATGGGCCCAGTGGGCCAGCCTGAGGGTAGGACAGAACTAAGGACTAGAAATTGGGTAGCACAGGTTCCTACACGCACAAATGCCATTTGTTCCCTCCTCTGCAGATTCCTCAGACTTGGCTTCTTGGAATCAAACCTATATTTTGGGTCTTCACCCTGGCACCTGACAATCTGCTGCTCCTTCTTCAGAGGGAAAACAAAAAATTATCCCAATATGTTTTGCTGTTTCAGAAGATGATAGGCAGTCAGCAAGTTCATGTACTGGTTCTTAAGCTTTCTGCAGTGCTGACCTGCACTGTAGATCACAGCTCTGCCTACAAGCTGAAATGCAGCTGCATTTTCATACATGTATTTACTTACAAAATAAAAGCTGTTGATTGTTAGTTTTAATTAATGAAGCTGTCTTTCAGAAGGCATGCTCACCACTGAGCTGAAGTGGAGGGAGGTGAGCCTTTCCTGGACAAGGATTTGAGGCTTCCAGTTATACTTACTCTACACGTTATTCTGCCACAAATATTCTGTGATCTCAGTTCACCCACGCAAGGTGATCTCCCTCTAAGCCTGAAATGTTATTTTTACAATACAGTGAATGATTTAAAATTTGCTGCTGTTTTTTTCCACTAGGGATTCAGGGCTGTATCTAAATCTAACTAAAATGGCCTTAGGAGTGCAGAAAAGGCCCTGACTAACAGGATATACATTATCTCAGAGGAGCACCCACC
The DNA here is from genome assembly GCA_013399015.1 of Galbula dea. NCBI lineage: Eukaryota > Metazoa > Chordata > Aves > Piciformes > Galbulidae > Galbula > Galbula dea. The sequence goes on from VWZX01004666.1 coordinate 4,756,750, forward strand.
AACGACCCCTACCACGAAGTCCTGCACTACACCAGCTGCCATCACCTTGGTCCTATCTGTGTCCATGTACAAAGCTCCAGCAACCAGGCTTGGCAGAGAGAAGGCAAGAGGATCTCTCCTCCTCATGTCCCAGAGCCACACCACTGCCTCCACTGCAGATGCCTCTCAGCACGGGGAGAAATACAGGCAGCCCAAGTGCTGTGCAAGTCCTTATTTCTGTAGTACTCCTATTCATAAATTTCCTTCTTCCCTAAATATCCCCATGGTAAATAAGCATGAGGACTAAGAAAACCAAGCCACAGGAATTCTGAAAACCTATATGCCAATAACTCACATTCTATCATGTTATTTATATAGTGTATATTCATGATTAGATCACAGGTAACACAAGAGACATTCATAATTCCAGCACACCTCTGCATATGGAAAGCAATATTTTGCAGCTCTTAAAGTCACCACCGTGATAGTCTTCTGCTCTGCTTCCTGTTTCTCTTGGTAAGCCAGGAAGACTGAATTCTCATTCATATTGTGGCTTTATTAAGGATACAGTGAGGCTTTACACAACCCTGGCACCCACTGAGAGGTCCCTTTACACAGCCAGCACAAACGTAAAGGAAAATCATGCCCCAGAGGTCTTTTCTCACTGCAGCACAGACTTACAACTCCCATTACACATTTGCATTAAGAGCTGCAATCCTCCATAAAGTACACTCACAAACTTAAAACACATTAGAGACTAGCTAGACACAGCAAATACAGGGGGATTCTGCTGAGAATATTTGTCCTCAAGTATGGCATAAGAAAAATTTATAAGAACAGAGAACTGCAAGGGACCACCAATTTCACAGAGAACTGGAATCTCGAGTGGGAGAGCAGGGATGTTCGCCAACAAAGGGAGCCATAGCAAAAGACTCTTCCACACCCTTTCGGAAATAATGTGATTTATTTATTAGCCTTAATAAACAGGCAGGAAAGAGTGGGATTACCTGAATCAGGCACTTCTGTATCTTCTGCAGGACTTTGCTTCACTTACTTTGCACTACATCTCATCGTTCGTAGGAGGGTAAAGTGATTGTGATATGACATCAAGTTATAACTACAAGGCTACATTGGAATATGTAGCAAACAATGGAGGATCTGGTCTGTATTTGAAAATACAACCAATAAATAGGACAGAATAAAGGGCACCAGCTGTACAAATCTGCTATTCATAGAACATATCTTCAGGAACACATGCTTTAACTGGGGCTGCTCATTTAAGATCCCCAACACTGGTCATCAACCTCTACCTCTGTAGATCTAAATTCAGACCTGGTACACGTGAAATGGGCAGTGTAGGAAGACCTGACCTTCTGCCTGACCCTGGGCACAGAGTATCACTGCAGAGCACTGCAGTATACAGGGAGATGGGCATATCCCAAGCTGAAAGAGCCACAGTCCACCTAACCTGTCTACACGGCAGGTAGAGGTACGACTGTGTCTATGCTGAAGACCACTATTCATTTATCTCCTGCCTTTCAGAGCTTACTTGAAGCCAGTGCCCTAAGTGCAGGTTTGCAGCCAAACAGTTTGGACGTGTGTTGAGTCAGAGTGAAGCGTGACAGCCTGCCCTGAAGATACACACAGACTTACAGCAAGCTAGGCTGTGCTTGTGCTACAGCCTTTCTCTTCTTTTCTTGCTCCATCTCCCTCAACTTTTACTCACTGCATCACAATTCAAGACCACAAGTCAAGACCTGCTGCTTCTCTGAGCAGAGGGTGTTTTATAAAATATGCTGGCATGGCTGTGGATTGTCCAAAACCATTTGTTTTTTGGGTGGAAGTGACAAGTCAGTTTGCTGGGCAGCAGTAGACTACGTAAATGGAGAATTTTGGCCTGCTTCAGGCTGACATCATTCACTGTTTTACAAACAGAATCACTTCTCTGAAAGTTTTCCTGTGTCAGGGGGTAAGTAATGACAAACAGAACCATGGCAACAACTGAAATGATGAATATAATGCAACAGAAACCTCTACAAGGATTTAAATCCGTTTTGCACGGCTGTGGTTTAAAGTTGGAGCTGGGAGGACTCTCCAGACAAAAGCATGCCTTCGTGTGAGGGACCATGTGTTTGCATCCCCGTGCTGTAGGCAGGCTAGCTGTGGCAGTGGTGCACAGCTGAGAGCCAGGCTCTCAGACACGGGGAGCTGTGGGCACTGGGGTGAGCTGGCTCCCTGCCTAAGGCTGAGACCAACGATGGTATCTGCCTGCTTACCTGATATCTGTCTGAGTGATGGATGTCATCTGAGGAGTGGGGTGATGCTGTCGGAGAATCTCCTTCCCGCTTGATAGAAGCCGACAGCAAAATTGTCTGCAAGAGAAAGAAGAAATTCATGCTGTGAGTGTTGCCGAGTTCTCTGCCCCTCACTAAACTGTCTTCAAAGCCACGGAGAGCATCTTCTGGGCTGTGGGGCTAGATCCACTTTTCCCATGGGATGCTGCCCCACGAGGGAACTGGGCTGCAGGGTCTAGCAAAGCGCAAATGCATCAGGCAACAAAGGGATGGTCATTTTGACCGTAGGGCTGGAGGCAGAATCAGTCCCTGCTGGAAATGATGCATGAGGACCACACCAGAAATGCACATGGTAAGGTGAAAACGTACTGATGTGAAGCGGCGCTTACATGCCCTCAACCTGCCCCTCCAAGTGCTGCTAAATCTCTCAATAGCTTTGTAAACTGCACTAAAGCTCTCAGCACCTCTGCAGCACAACTGCCTCTTCTTTCTATAATGATGCTATTTATTTTAATAAGTAGCACAGAAAAAGGGCCTTTTAGAAGGTTAAAAAGATCAGTGATATTTGAGACCTAAGAAATCACTGATGACTTCAAGTCAATAGTAGGTAAGTCTAAATTCTACACACAGTGAACTCTAGTGGGAAAATTACTGCAGAAGTTTGACAGCATCTAAAAAAATGTACACTGAGTTGCAAGTGAACTTTATTATTGGAAGAGTTTGAGGGAAAAATGCAATTTAAAATTCTAACAGAAAATATAAATTAGCTGAACTAGGCTTAATATAGCCCAATATATTGTAAAAAACATAACACTGGAAATGCAGCTCTCCAGATGTTTGTTTCTGAGAATCAGCTGGCAAGGTTTGACAATAAGCGACTGCTCAGAGATGTGTATGCGTGTGAAGGGAAGTGTAGATATCATCTGAATTGGACAGGTCAAGTGTGGTGACAACATTATTAAAAAGCATAATACCTTGGAGAAAGGCAAGTATTCCAGAAACATTTGCCTCTGGGCTGAAATGAAACGTGAAAAAATGTGCATTTTTTGGAAAGATGAGTAAGTGGAAAATGACTCAGCATACAAATCAGTTCAGTCAGCAGGATGCGATCCCCTGGGCTCAGACAGCTCTCCTGATGAGAAATGCATGGGAACATGCTTGTCATGGGCATGGAGGGAAGGCAGATTTGGGATGGAGGAGGGTTTGGGATGGTGAGTTCAACCCCATGGGCATGAGCTGCCAGTCTTGCCGTAACAGCAAGAGTCATATCCCTGTTTGCACTTCAGGTCTCTGCTGTAAAGCATGGCTGTACCAGCATGCAGAGACGTGATGTCCTGAAAGGGGTCACAGGGGAATTACCGGCTAGGGTGCTCAGTTATTTCCCTAGGCATGGTCCTTCCTGCTGACACCAAGGGCTGTGCTGACTATGTCTTGGGGCTAGCATACTCCTCAGCTAAGCCTGAGGGGGATGCCAGGTGCTGGGAGGGCAGAGGGAGCTGGTGATGCTAGAGACACTCAGCAAGGGCTGCCCCAGGACACTTGGCTCTACCTTTCAGGACAGAAACAGGAAGAGCAGGGGCTTCTCCTGCCTCATATGTTGGCCAAACCCAGCTGGTGATCAGTTTTGGTGAGCAGCTTGTGTATTCTGGAGAAGCCCTCTGATAACCATGCAAAGCAGAATGAAGACCCTGAGCTCTTGCTGCTGTTTAGTTCTAGAAAATGGAGGGACGGAGGCTCTAAGCCTTCAGATGTGACTCAGAATTAACAGCCATTTAAGCCATTGTGCAGCAATGCTAATGACCCTTCCCTCTAATAAGCCAAGCATCCTGGAGCTGGGAGGGTTAAATCCATTTTATCTTCCAATGTATTCTGCAGAAGGGGTAAAAATACCTATCTCCCCACTCCTTGGCGACAGACAGACAAACCCTCCCCGCCTCCAGCTTCCCCCTCAGCTTCTGGAAGCTCTAATCCAATATTAGTATGTGAAAAATGGTTGGGCTAGCTATGGAGACAGTAAATTAAACGTTATGTATTAGTTTTTAGCGTGTGGTCCTGGGAAGAATGCTGGCCCCATTTATTCCACAAACCTCCTGAGCACCATGGCGATGACCTCTGGAAAAACGCAGGGCTAAACTAATCCCAAAGATGTCAATCTCAAGGCCTCTTCTACATACACTTGCAGTTTAGATTAATAAACTGTCTATTTTTAAATTGTGTGCAAGCACTTCAACTCTAAATGCCTCACCAGCATGTTAAACACAGTGCTGGTGATGCCAAGTCACACTTCCCCTTCACTCTTAGGAAACTTGACTTCATTTGTTTTTCTCATTTCTGTGCACTGTGCCACACTTTGCCTCTCAGGCAGCTGTGGGGGCAGGCAGGGATGCAGGCTCAGGGACTAAAGGATTAGGAAAGGCACTCACTACCAGGGTGACTTTTATGTTGGCATTAGGCCAGCCTCTTTGCCATGCCAGTTTTGGCCTCTTTTATCCCAAACTGTCATGCTGGGGCTGTTTTCCAATGGCTAAGCAGCTAGGATGCCTGGTCACAGCATGCCAAGCTTTGCTGCCCTCTGCACCCACACCACTCACTCCCATCTGAGTTCTGGCAAGTGGGGAAAGCACAAGTATATGACCTCCAGTCCCCTCTCAATCAGCATCTAGGAAGACAGCTGTGTAGGGAAAACGCAGCTTTACGTGTATCCTCCCATGCCTTGTGCCTATCCACACTTCAAGACAGGCATCGCACCCCAAAAAAGTGGTGCTGGGTGTTCTATGTGCAGACAGGACTGCTTACAGCTATGTGGAGATGCTCTCCACCCTGGGCACTAGCTGTTTTGCTATGGTGGGAACAAGCCTTGGTGCCAAGATGTCCCTTTTCCCCCTTGGGAAAGGCCACAAGCCATCTCATCCCCCTGTGGTTGCCAGTTCAGCCCAGCTCCCCTTCAGGGTGTATCTGAGCAGGGCTATTGGGCTGAGAACACCCTCCTCTCTCCCCAGCCTACCTTCCCCTGGCAAACCACAGCTCCCAGCATCAAAGATGGAGCAAGGGTCTTGTGCGAGTGGATGTGCAGCCTCACATTGCTCCCTCCTCTTTAAATCATCTCTCTATTGGGTAAAGGCACTCTCTGTGGAGGTTATAAACCCTGAGAGGATCAGCCTGAGCATTACACCTGGGGCAAGCTAAATAAAAAAGGTCACCGGCGCTTTTTAAACATGGACAAAAAAGCAGTAAAATGTGTTTGGAAAAAAAAAAATCTGGCATTAAATCATGACTTTTTGCCTGGCTTGCCTCATTAAAAGTGGCCTTTTGGAAGGTAAAATTATCATTGTAAGTGATAAGATCTTTAAGAAAATAATTCACGGCTTCTTCACCCTTTAATATGATAGCCGCCATCGGCTAATTTTTTTCTTAATGGCAACGAGGCCATCAATCTTGTCTGAGTCATGTACTCCCTCCTTCCTCCTGCTGTGCTGGGCAGCCATGGTCCTGCTCTGCATTTCCTTCCCACCCCTTGGAGCCTAGTTGTGCCCTTGCAAGCGGAAGAGACACATCTGGGCATATGGATTTACCCACTGCTGTCCATGGATCTGGGCTCCCCTTGGGGATGCAGCATTGCAGGAAGCAGAGGCCACGTGAGCCTTGCTTACACTGCAAGGTTCGCACCCTGGTAGCTTCTGACACCCTCCATGGACTGTGCAATTTGGCGAAGTTCCACTGTGGTGTCTGTGAATGTTTCAGCAGTCTCATTGCAATTGGGAACAACACACAGTTGATGTACATAAACATGTGGGTAGGTTCAGCATGGATCCAATGTTCACCATGCAGCTAGTGTGCCAGTTGCTGTGACCCCAGTTCATCCTCTCCAGAGCTGCTCCTCCCTGCTTGGGCAGAGGAGCTGTCAGCAACTCTGAGGCAATGCCAGCAAGGGCACACATACCAACATGCTGTTGGCTCTTGACCCTCAGGCTCTCGAGGTACAGGCCTGGGGCAGCACAAGGGGAGGGAATGGGTGTCAGGGTGCAGCCACTGGCCCAAGGAAATGGATGGAAATTGCTGGCCCTAGCCCTAAGCACTGCCTCTTGCCAGTAGCCAGGGCAGGTGTCAGGACAGGGATAGCCCAGCCAGAGCTGCTGACATTCTGCTGCCTCTCAAGGCCAGTCATTTGAGAGTATTAAAGTGCTGGACTTCTGCTTTCTGATAGCTCTGGAAAAACACAGGGAGTCTATTTTTCTTAAACAATCCATCACAGCTGCTGTCAGCAGAACAAATACCCTAACCCTGCTTTTTATGTATCTATATGGCCTTTTAATTTTTTTTTTTTTAAATTTTGGCACAAAGTGTTCCCTGCCTGATGCATTCAGCTTTAACTCTGCCATCTAAATAGGTACTTATCACTTAACATGGAGGTGATGGCTTGACATGTTTTCTGTCTCCTGCCCTCCCCTCCACGGTAGGGAAGCCGTCAAAGTGTTGCTAATAGCTGTTATCACTTGGGAACTGTAACCTGAAAGCAATGAGTGATACCAGGCCTAGCTGCGATTTTCCCCCTTAACTCTGTTAGTCATTTTTTATGTTATTGCTGGAGGATCCCTGACACAAAGATGCTAGTATTACAGCTGAGTTTCCTAGAAGCTTTTGCAAGGTCCACATTTACTCCTGGGAAAGTTAGAGGTAAAATTACCTAGTGGCTTTTAGCTGGTAGAGATAAAGTTGGGATAGAGCTGGGGATGAAAGACTTCAATGTGAGTAGAGTGTGAATAGTGAACTGAAATAATGGTATCAGCAGCTTCTGGCCTTTGCTGAAAGATTCCAGTGGTCCACAAGCAGAATAAGCTTATACGAATGTGAGCTACTAATTTTTTTTTATGCATGTTACCTCACACCTGAGATTGTAATTGAGCTCTGTGATTTCCTGGGCAAGACACCAGCTATATGGTGGAGAAAGAGGCCCCTTTCAGCAGAACTGCCCATTGGGGCACTGGGGATGGAGGGGGATGGAGGGGGAAAGAGGTCTGGCCGAGGTCTGGCTAAGGTCTGCCAGCCTGTCTGGCCTCCCTCTGCAATCACATCCCTCTCCACTTCTGCCAAGTGCAGTGGTTTACCCCAGACTAATGGGAGGGCAGCTGTTTGGCCCAAGGGGAGCAAGGGGTTTTGTTTGTTCATGGGGTAATTTTTTTTATGGAATAAAACTGACATAAAATAAAAATGAATAAAAATTATCTGACAGAGAATTCTTTTGGAGGAACACTGGTATTCTTCACCCTGAACTGGCAGGGATCGTGGCCAGCCGACACACATCCTACATAATTTTCGCTCCTTGGCATATCTTGATATGGTGATTCTTGTATCCCTGGCTTGGTCATAGCTTTTCCACAGTACTTGGAATTAGGTTTTTAATCTTTCCTTGTAAATCACAGTTACAGAGGAAGGGGGCACAGATATGGTGACTTTAACCCCCCAGAGAGTCAGTGACACAAGAGAAGGAGTTAAAAGCCCAAGGCCCTGAAACCCTTCCTCTGTTCCTACCATCAGACATGATACAGAGAAGTTAAATGATTGTGCTAGAAATTTCATCTCAAGCTAGGCAGCTGGGAAGGGCTTAATACAGACATTCTGTCAAGGTCTAAGGCTCCAAATCTTCCTTGCTTCAAAGCTCTTTTTCCTTGGAGGGCTTTAGTGGTCAAATTTCCCTCTAGATGTTGTAATTCTCTCTCAAACTGCTCGGTGAAGCTATAAAATCACAGGTGTGGGTGGGGGAATCAAAGGGCTCTGGCACTGTGCCTCAGTTCCCAGATCCGCCGGAGGTCTTGAAGCAGCATGCTGGCTGCCTGCCCACAGGCACCCTCCAAGGAGCTGGGTGCACACCTAAACAAACTGGTTACAAGCTTCTCCTGGGTGCACGAGATGGATTTGGTTCCTGGTCTCTCACATCAAGTGTTTGTTTGCAGCAAGAGCCAGCACACAGGCTGGACTATTGGGAAAAGCTATTTGCAGTCATGTGTTAGGAAGCAGCAGCGAAAGATGAATGCTGAACCCACCATGAGGGCTGGAATGCTTCATGGAGTCCAGCTTCTCACCCTTCAGTGATCAGTATCAGCACTTTCACAGGGGATATAAGTTCACCTGTTAGGTGACAGGTAACAGTATGCAGCTAATACTCTGATTAGGGGCCGAGATCTCTCTAGGTATAGATGATAGCCATGGAGGGAGAGCCATGGGCCAGCAGGCAGTCATGGAGAAGTGCTCTTAGGTGGCTAGGAGGACCTGGGGATGCTGATTCCCAGAGTTACTGCCAGCTGCTCAAGGAAGAGTGGGAACAGTTGTCTTATGCTGCTCATACAAATCACTAACATGGGGTCAATCCAACACGTGCTCATCTCCTGCACAACTCCTTACAAGAAGAAGCCAAGACAAGAAGGGCAAGGCCAGGGAAAACATGAAGACCAGGAATGATGCCCAGGGGAACTGCATGTAAAGGCTCCTGGGCAGACACAAACCTGGATGGAGACTGGATTGCTGTCTGTACACCTCTGCAAGACTTCAAGACATCCCTACTGCCTGGTCTACCTGAGAAACAGCCTCTTGCCACACTGAGGAGTGCTGCAGGGAAGCACTGGAGCATGGTTAGCTTGGATACAACTTCAGAAAGTGTCCTCCTGAATGCCTGGTGTTGGGCTTCCCCACAGTGACTCAGGATGACAGTGAAAGGTTACTGAGCAACCTTTGAATGGGACCATGGAGCCATGGTTTCCAGCTTAGCCAGAGCAAGGACATCCTCCATCTCTACCCATGGGCATCAAGTGTCTGTTCCCACTGACACTGAAAGTTTTTCCTGGTGATGAATTTCTTTTCCCACCCCTCCTCTTCCTTCTTGTGCCTCAGTTATGTCATCAGAGAAGGAAAGTCCAAGACTCTCCTTGAAGTTCAATGCCTGAGGAAGACATTTCCCAGAGCAGGGACACCGCATGTACTTTCTGCAAAGGAGGTAGGCTTTCAGCAGCCTTTGCACCTTTGTCTTCTGCAGAACACAGGCATGAGGCAACCCAGCAAGAGCAAGCTGTTGTCTTGACCTGTGAGGGCTCAGTTGTCTACCTGGCTCCCAGTAACATGAAGATCCAGGCACCAAAGGCTATCATAAGCCTTGTAATGAGCATCCAAGCTCACAATCAGGGACAGAAATTGCAGCTAGGGGAAGAAAGTGACATTCCCCTTGCTATCTGCAGGACATGGGACTTCTTGCAGACACTAAGTAGCTATCTCAGGCCTTTTCATCAACCAGAGGCTAGCAAATCGCAGTTTGCTATCACCAACTTTCCTAAGTAATTGGCAATCACGGCTGAAATTTCATCTTGTGGCTCACCACACAGGTTTGGCAGCTGCTTGCACAAGCGTCTTGTCCACACTGGCATGGCATGAGCAATTGGGCTTGGTCTGTCATAAACAGCAAAGGAGGATCCTGAATGCTGTGGAGCTGTGTGGTGCTCAGCACTGCCCTCTGAGCTGCCTGTGCAGGGAGGGTGCCCAGGCACTAAGCAATCAAGCTGGCTGGAGTTCCTTAGCTTGCAGCCCTTGCCTGGCCACCACTGCCTCTGTCCACTGCAATAATGGAAGAATCTGATATAATAATCCTGCATTCATCACATCACATGTTGAGTGATTGGATTTTCTTTGACATATTGCCATGAAAATTGGCCCAGTGCAATGAGTGACAGCTCTTTAGGGGCAGGAAAGCAGTGAGCAAGGAACATGCATTTCCTTCTGGGCTTTCATTGCCAGAAGAGACATTTGCTGGGGCAGCTGTAGGGAAGGGATGGGAGCAGAGCCAGGAGATAGAGCATGGGGGAGGGTAAATCCCCTGCCCTCACCTGCACCTCAGTAAGAGCATCAGACCAACATAGAATGGTAGCGATACTATATGCCAAAGTCCTAAACTGGTCTTAAAGCCACCAGTGATTAAAACCACCTTGTTAAGGGTGGCCCCTAGGCCCAGCTTTGTCCCCACAGGACTTTCTTGGAGGGACTTTACATCCTGATGAAATGTTACAAACACTCAATGAGCACAAAGAGAAGCAGCAGCCTTCATCTCGCCATCACCCTCCTCCTCTGTATTTTCTGGTTACAAAGGGGCTTTTAATACCAAGCTCAGGTGAAGGTGACAGCACTGTGCCATCCCATGCTACACAGGACTTGTCTCCCAGCAAAAGCCACCTAGAAATAATGAATCCTCATAGGCTGAAAGTCTTTCAAGCTCTCTTGAGAGGGGAATGAAAGATTTCCTGATTTCACCCTCTCCTCCCCTGCTCTTCTGGCTTCTTGAAGTTAATGTTCTTAGCCCCGGACATGATGGGCAAAGGGAAAAGATCCATGAGGTGGCAGGGGACGATTGATCTCTTTTACATAGAACGACGCTCCAGCCCCAGTTTAATCCCCTCACTCAAGGCAAATGGGATTCTTTGTCAATGGAAACTTCAAAAGCCTGGCCCTGCCGTGAGATGGACCACCTTCTTTATCTGGTCTCTGTCAGTCAGCCACTGTGTTTCCATCCAAACAGCTAATCTGTCTTCCTAGCTGTCCTTCTCTCTCACAGACGACGTGTTTGGGACTGTTGACTTATCTACACTCAGACCTGATGGGAAGGGAAAGGCAAGCTTGAACAGTCCAGCTGCTTTCATTTTGTGGTAGCCCTTTCCAGCTCCTTCAAGACCTCCCAAGGCAGCTTCATGCTCTGTGGATTATCAATGGAGGGTGGGTTTGGGGATTGCTTTCTACTCTGCTTGTTTTTCATGAGAGAAACAGTCAGGTCTCTGTTTTCCTCCCATTTTACCCTGGGACAGGGCATGGGAGGCAGGGATAGTCATGCAGGAGATGGGAATGCCAAAGGTGTGGAGTGCTGCAGCATATTACTGTGGTCTTTATTTTCCCTTGCAAGATTTTGGAAATTGTTGAGTTGACCTAGAAGGTGTCCCTGTATGCCAGGAAGTCAGGTGAGTGCAGTAGCTCTCTGGCCTCTCTGTTCGTGGGGCAGACATGGTGTCAATGTACTTGTCAAGACATCCATTCCCAAGGGAAAAACCTAGAGTTGAAATTTCAGTCTCCGTTTCTGACATCACATGCCAAAAATTACCTTAAACTTCCAGAAGAAAATGGGAGAGTGAGACCTGAATTCAATTCTATTAAAAAGAGCATGAAGACACCTGCTGTGAGAGATGCCCTGTGCTTCCCTGGGAGCAAGAGCTTCCTTGGCTTTGACTCTGTCACCAGAAGCACAGGAGAGCCTGGATGACTTGTCTTTTTCTGCCTTGGGGAGCACAGCATGGATTGCAGAGGCCTTGAAAAGCCCAGGTGCACTGCAGTGCTCCCTGCCACCTACTTGCCTGCCCAAGCGCTGGTCCTTCCCATCACCATCTCAGCAAAAGTCCAGGTAATAGTAACACTAACTAGTAAAGATGCCCTTCGCAGGGCCCATAATGCTCTGTATATTTTGTATTTTTGCATTCTGAAACAAGAAGATGGGAGTAGGGTCCTGGGGAGGAGGCTGCATCCTAGGATGGGATCTTTTAGTGATTTGGGCTCCTCCTCAGGTGTTCTTCACTCCCCTGAGGCAGACCCACTCCCCTCTTCCAAAGCTGGCATATGGCTCTGGCTCCAGGAACTCTCACACATGATTTCCCAGGCTGAGCTCAGTGTGGATGTGATCAGCTCTCATCAGCTGTTATTAGACACAATCTGGAGTCCCAGAGCCTGCCGAGTCCTTCAGCTCCACTGTCCCTTGGCTGCACAGGGAGCCTTGTGTGGGGACTTGACCACTCCAGCCCAGCAAGTGATGCGGGCAGCACTGCACCTTTGCCCAGTGCTGACCAGCACCCAAACTATGGCCAACTTCCTGGGAAACATGGAGCAGCAGGATAGGGAGCAGACTGGGAAGGCCAAGGGTTAAAAAGAGCATCTTTTTTTTGCCCCACGGGGCAGTGGGGGGAGTGTGCCGAGTTGTTCTCACTTACCTTGGGGGTGCCTGCAGCCATGGCATCCTTCAGGATGGAGCTCTTGCTGCCAAGAGAGAAAGAGAATGGGGTCAGAGACGCAAAACCACTACGATGGGCAAGAGTAGGGGAGATCACTTTGAGGGATCTCATGAAGTTAAACAGTAAAGCACATGGCTCCCCTTCTTTAGACCAATGAGAGCCTCCTCACCCTGACCAGAGGGGCATGGAAAGGAGAGCAGCACCAACTATTGCTTCAGCTGGAATAAAATGATCCTAAAAGTGGAACCCCCCCAAACCTAGACACATGATACGGAATCAAAACCTGACTCTCTCCCTCCTCAGGGGCTTGCACAACTCCTCTCCCAGCCCTGGGGAAAAGTAGGGAGTAAGCCTCCAGGGGCACAGGAGAAGGAAGTGGAAGTGGTGAGCCCTGTGTAGTCAGGCACAATAAGAAAAAAAAAAAAGGGAATAAAACAGGAGGAGACTAAATCAGCGTAAAAGCAAGGGAAAGAAGATCCCCTCAGCTCCAGCTCTGCTGTGGAGGAAGCAGCTCTGCCGGAGGCTGAAGTGATTTGTTAATTCAGCTTGTTCCCCATTTAGCAGTGAAGGAGGTCCCCGGCAAGGTGCTCCTCCTCGCCTGCCCTCGCCAGCGGGAGATGCTGTAGATTTAATAACACCTTCCCCCCTCCAGACAGGTTAAACTTGAAACAATTACATATCAAAGCCGACATGGTGGGGAGGCCTGCACTGTAATTTTTTGGTTATTAAAGTAATCTCTCTCATGTAAATTCTCCTGCTAACATGCTGCAAACAGCATTAGGAAATAAATTATTTCCCCATGATTCGATTTGTCAATGCAAAGCACCTGCAGCAGGCAAAAGGCTCTTGAAATATGTTGCCAAGCCCAGTGCCTGCCTGTGCTTGTAACGCTCGCCGGTGGGGCAGCTGGCTCCCAGCTCCCCATAGCCCCGGGGAGATGATGGATGGGTGCATGGCGGGGGGAGGTTAGCAGGGGAGGCGGAGGTTGGGGAAGTGGGGAGAATGGAATTGTGTTTAATAACAAAATTTGTATGCAAGCCTGCATCCCAGGCTAAGGATGAGTGATCGGCAGCCAGAAAGTATTAAAAAGCCTCGCTAAACAGATGCTGACAATAGAACAAGACATATCAAATCAGATCTACTTCAGAAACATTAATATACACATGCACACATGCTCGCCCACGTGCGCGCGCCCGGCTCCACACACCCGCACTCCTTTCTTCTCAATCACAGCAATATGGGAGACATCAATAAATTTTTATGAGACTTTTAGAAGATCAACACAGTACTAGATGTGACAAAAAAGCAATGTGCCTGTCATGTTCGCTTTGTCGGGGACACTTTAGCCCCAGATGCTGAGCTGCAGGGGTAGCGGGGAGAAATTGAATTTGGCTGGCTTTAATCTGCCTTGATTTGGCAGATGGCTGGGTGTTACAAAATGAGCAGGGATGGAGGAAGGTGTTTTCTCCTGGGGCTATGGCCCCTCTCTTCTGACCTCCCTCACCCTCACCCCAAAATGGGGGAAAATATGCAGTTATTCATCACGATTGTGTCACCCTAAAATGCCACAGCTCTGCTCCCAGAGCAAGTGGCTGTGGTTCTCGGGGATCACCGATCCACAGGGTGGGGCATGGCCACATCCTGAAGGGATGTGCTGCTGGCCGCTTCCTGGGGGGCACAGAACACCCCTTGTGGCCTGCGTCCTGGCTCTGTCTTCCCTGCTCTTAGGAGGGGGCACAAAGCAGAGCCAGTCCTTGCTGTCCCCTGAGATGCACCCCTGGCATCACCTCCACCCTGTGCTGAGACTTGTCCAATGGGAAAGGTTTCCATCCCTTCCCCATCTCCAGTGCTACCCTGGATTTCTCAATCACCCAACGTGTGGAAAAACTTTTCCTTCATAATCCAAATGCCAGGTTAAATAAAAACAACTCATTTCCTCCCTTTTCTCGTTAAAGATGTTTAAAATTATTCATTTTCAAGGGAAAAAGGAAGAATCTCATTAATTCCTCACAGAAATGGTGTTAGTGCCAGGAAACTGCAGTTTTCAGGACAAAAGTCTCTCGTCAGTCAAGGCCAAGCCTCTGCTGTTGGGGCTGATAAGGAAGGGGACTGATTTAGATAACTTTGCAGAGTTTATTTTATTTATTCCTCCAAATAAAGGAAGATTATTAAGAAGCAATCCCCTCCTTGTACTTTAGTCCCACTCTATCGCGAACAAAAGTTTGCAATTTGTTTTCATTTATTTCCAGAGATGGGTCAGGAGTGGGCACACTTGGATTTAGTCTTGGACCCTGGTCATCCACGTCCCCAAACCCTCCAATTTAAGGGTGTGTTCCTCCAACCCCCTGAATTACAGTGGTCACAGCCCTCTGTGCCTCTTAAGGATGCTGGCAGCAGGCTGAGAATTGAAAGGCCGTCAAAGAGAGACCTTCCCCTCCATAAACACTGCAGACAAATTAAAAATGGTAAAAGGAAAATCAAGACCTTTAAAGTTCAAACACTTTTCGGTGCCTTTTAAAGTTTTTTTGCTCTAGGCCCTTGCAGAGAGCACAATCTTTGGAGACCTTGGGATTCTCTTTAATCACCCAGCCAGGCTGCAGTGGTCTGAAATGATTACACATTTACATAGTAATAACCCCAGCACTCCCCCCATTATTTCATGGCTAGCATATTTCCACTCAGTGAGTGATCCATGTGTTTTAAATTATAACCTGTACATAGGAAATTAGTTACTAAGTACAATATTCACAGGCTCATCTGACACTTCTAATTAAGGTGATTTACACAGAATTATCCTATGAAATAAAAAAATGGTGTTTTGCTAGCTAATAAAATATAATTACTACTCACTTTTATAAGTTACAGTTAGTTTTAATCTATTTGGGGAATTGTTTATCTAGTTCGTTACAGCAAAACAACTTCTTTCCCTTTTAGGCAACCCCCCCAAAGTACCAAGGAAGACAAGAAATGCCCTGGGAAGACCCAATGATTTAGGTAGCCTCCTTCTTTCTCTATGCCAACAACTTTGCATTTCCAAGCAATATGAGGCTGCTTCCTCACTGCTTCCCTTTCTCAGGGCTGAGACACAAATTCTGGCCATGCATTCATGAATCCCTGCATATTCAGGTGCCCTACACCTCTGTGGGGACAAAATAAGATCCCTGCTCTGCTGCTGCTTAATGTTAAGGGGAGCTGCATGGCCAGGTCCCCATGCACCCTTTGGTGTTCACCAGGGACCCATCACTGCTCTATATCAGGGCACATCAGCTTTTACAGAAATATCTACTTCAGCAAGACCCTCCACAATGAAAGTAAGACTCAGGCATACAGACGTACAGCTGTCTTTTAACACTAGACAGGAATTTGGTTAGGAGCATTCCCAGATGCAACTCTGAATCTCCAAATCTGCTGGCATCCCCCCAAGTGAGCCCCAAGGGCTGTTCAGACCCAGCACTTCAGTTGAGATGTCCCAAATAGCAAAGGGCAGCTCAGTATGCTGAATGTGTGCCCTCCCTACTCATAGCTTCGGGTTTCCCTGCCCCTGCCATGGTTGCTATTACACAAAATGACCTTCAAGAGTTGGGTTTTTGGGTTTTTTTTTGGTTTGTTTGTTTCTTTTGTTATGCTCCTGTCTTTTGGGGTGTGCTTGCCATAGCTAAAAACAAAACAAAACCAAAAAAAACCCCCAAAACAAAGCCAACCAAAAAGGCAACATTCTAGTAGTGGTCCCTTATCATCCCTATGAATGTGAGCTGCTTCTTCCCACATAGAAAACCCAGCGCATGAGCTGAAGTTTAAAGCAACCTGATCACGTTTTACCATGACCAAGGTAGTACTTGTCCTTTTCCTGCAAGCCTTTCCCCTCGCTGTTGTAGGAATCTTAGCTTACTGCCAAAAGAAAAGAGGAGTTTTCCAGGTGCTTAAGTCAGGAGACAAGCAGAAGCCTTACTCTGCTTGGAGATGGCTCACCAGCTGCCAAACAGGGGACCATAACCCAGGGAATGCTCTCGGTGCCCAGAGCCCATCCAGGCAGGCAGGCCCCTGGCTAACCTTCTAGCCCAGACAGAAGGCCAGTACGAAGAAACTGCTCCAGTGAAGCAGGGGCAGGAGCTTCCCTCCTCTGCACTCATTGCAACACAAACACTGTACCGACACCAGAGAACCACCACAACATCTTAAAGCAAGAGTTGAAAAGCTCTGTTGCAGCTACAGCGAGCAGATCAAGTGAGAGGCAGGTGTGCTGAGCACAGTAACGGGTTTCACCCGCAATCTCAGTGCAGTAACAATAAAGCCAGAAACAGCTCAAATACTGTGCTTTGGCCTACCATAAACAGTTGGGCTCCTCAAGCATGCTTAACTGAGATTTTTTTTTACAGAACCCCCAGCCAGGGCAGGGCTTATGATGAGCATCCATCAAGGAATGGCTGAGCTCAGTACCTGGCATGACAACCACCCCCCAGCAACAGTTCTCACATGTAATTAGTAACAACTGTAAGAGAAGTTCCTTGAGCTCAGGCAGCTACAGTTGTTTGTGCTCATCCCTTAATGACATTGCAGCCAAAATAGGTTTAAAGAGGTGGTAAGAGGGCTGCTGCCATGCAGCTGATGTCTTCTAGTTCTGTGACTCTCACAAGAGTAGCTCTCAGTAGCCCTCTGGATTTGACAGGCACCAGCCAGAGTACATGCTGCTCCCACATGAGATTCTGCAAAGCCAAAAGGCTTCTACAAGCTGCAGCCAACTGATGTATTTCTTAAAAAAACCCAATCCAGCAGAAACAATTTATTTTTAGCTGCAGGACTCACAGCTTGAACATGCAGCCTAGGGACAGGAGCCTCAATGGCAGAGCGAGCCTCCCATAGAGCCATGTGGATGGCAATGCCAGCTGTAAATAAGTAGTGGCTGGGTAGAGAGGGAATTGGATTTTTGTGAATGCTAGTTTAAAAAACCAGAAGTGTCACCTGAAGGCTGAATAAGGAAATGTGAGTTTCATTTTGGGTTTGTTTTTTTTTTTTGACTACATGAGGCCAAACCCTCACCTTGCCACAGGTAACAGCCCCTGGCGCAGCCAGGTGTGATCTGTGCTGTCAGGTGAAGCGCACTGGGATTTGTAACCTGCTGCGGCTCCTCTAGCAGCATCTGCTCAAAGTGCTACTTAGAAGATCTCCTGCATCCTATGATCTGGAAAGGGGCAGAGTGATGGCAAAAGTTGCCAAAGACACTGGAGTTAGGACTAGAAATGCTCTGGACCTGCAGCCCCAGACATGCCTCCCAAATGTTCCTCCAGCCACCACCTGAGAGACCTCAGTGCCCAGCACGGTGATATGTGACAAACTGACTCTGCAGAGCAGAAATGCAACAGCATCATAAAACACTGTGGCATGATCTGACTTTGCTAAAATGCCCTATTTGCTCTGTTGCATTCATACTGTTGGCTCTTTCTCCCCGATGGGTTTTTCTTTACCAACCCCTGGTACTCCATGGCCCTGATGTAAGCCCTTGCTCAGAGCAGGTGACAGGTTTCTGGGTAAGGGTATGATGGTCCATGCATGTGGGGCAAATCAGGAGTCTGGTGTGGAAGGGTTGTTTCATTTCTCTCCCACTATCTAAGAAGGAGGTGGCTGGAAAAATAAAGGGAAAAGTCAGAGGGAAAGGTCATGCATTAGATTGATCTGGGGGGCTCTTTGCTACCGTGTCTCTAATGACTGTTTAATTATTCCCAGCTCATGTGGCAGTTCAGAAGAGGCTCTGCAGAAGGCTTGGTTTGCTTCAGGGGAAATAACTGAGCAAAGATTTATTTCTCACCCTTGGGTTTCTACACATCCCTTTCCAGGCCTCCTCCTGCCCTGGGACTCAGTGGCAGAGGAAGGCTTTGCTCTCCAAGGTTCCAAACCCCAGCCTGCAAACCCATACGCTGTAGTCAGGGAATACGCTGTGGGTACTGTGGGTCCAACAGCACTTCAACAAGTGTTCATAGCACTTTCAAGTCACTGCACAACTGAGGGGATACAGGACCCACAAATTTTCTCACTGGCTGTGCTAGCCTGGAAGCCCTGCCCCATGAAAAGTGCTCTCACCTACAGATTGTGGGCAGAAGCCTCTACCTCTCTTGAGGAGGAGAGGAATGGGGCCTAAGCAGGACAGGCAGCTACATGGCTTGTGCTCTCTGCTGGAGAAGCTGTGGATGAAGTGTCCAGGATGCTGTCATTGCCACCCTTGGAGAGCATGGGAGGAAGCTGCAGGGTCTCTTTTCCCTCTCTGTTCATGATTAATCTGTCACAGTGAGGGGCAGGGATACAAATCAGAGGGGGGAATGAAAGAGGATAAATCCACAGTATCAGCAGCACCACATTTGCTAGATAATAAACAGACTGCTCTCCTCATAAATTTTTGCCCATTCCCCCATGGTTCCCCACCACTGACACTGGCAGAAATGCAGCTGGGCTGATCCCAGCCCTTCTGATGTCCTGGCTGGTGGGGAGAGCTGGGGAGTCCTGGGACCCTCCACATGGTCTAGTATCCTTGCACACACTGGGGTGTATTGAGGACTGCAGGAGGACACAGGGAAGCCTCATCCACGCTCATGGGCTTTAAGTGGTTCATGGAACACCTGAGCTGGCTATGATGAGGTGATCCATACTAGCACTTGAAGTGGGTGGGAGGAGCACTAGAGACACCGAACACTCTTTAATTTACTGGGTATTTCCACTCTCCCTGTCAGCCCCACATCAGGCGGGGCTTTTTCTGTCTCCCTGCCCCAGCACAACATCATGTACTCACTCCTCATTTTGGCAGCAGCCAATTCACTCACTCGTGGTAGTAGGTAGCCCTGTGCTCTGCTCATATAACCAGGAAACTGACACTTCCAGGCAGGTTCATCTGGTGACAGAGTGTATTTAACTTAAATCTGACCGGAGTCACACTGCTGGAGAAAGCTTCAGGTTATGCCACTTCCTGACTGCCTAGAGATGTCACCATGTCTGAATCTGGACACCAGTGACCCCAGAGCTGAGGTCTCATGCTGAATACCTCTGCTTTGCATCCCTCTGCTAAGGGATGTCTTGCTGCTGTCATGGGGCAGGACCTGCTCCCC
Source organism: Galbula dea (assembly GCA_013399015.1). Lineage (NCBI taxonomy): Eukaryota > Metazoa > Chordata > Aves > Piciformes > Galbulidae > Galbula > Galbula dea. The sequence continues at coordinate 4,776,139 of VWZX01004666.1, forward strand.
GGGGTGCTCGGCGCAGAGCAAGATGCAGACGACCCCTTCCGTGTCCCCAGAACCAAGCAGCAGCTCCCAAGCACCAGCCTGCCCGAGCAGCCTTGTGGGATTTTGCTGGAGGATTCTGGCTTCAGGACAAACCCTGAGTGATGTCTGTGCCGTGGGAAACAGCCAAACAGGTACAGGGTTCTTGGTGCCATGTTTCCTTCTCTCCCTGGAGCAGCTGGAGGGTCATGCATGCTGGAACTTGCATATGGGGAGACCATTGCGGAGGCATCACAGGCAGTGATCAGTTTAACACCTTGAGGGGTGCCAGAGCCCTCTAGGAAAGCCCCTGGAAGTCCTGGGCTGTCAAGCCACTTTCCCCACAGCCCTGGGACAGGGTGCTGCAGGGGTGGCGCTTAGTTCTACCTCGCAAAGAACTGCCAGGCACTTAACAGTACCTGCCCCCACCATCTCCCCAGCCTGGATTTATGCCTTGAGGGGTCATCTCTGGAAAGACTCTAATAACATGACTTTATTAGCTTTCTTGTTCCTTCTTTAAGATACAGTAGCAGGGGGGGAGGAGGGCAGTGGCACCTTGGGAAGGAGCAGGAGGTGTACGAATAAGAAGCATCTGCCCTCGAGATTCCCCTTCTTGGTGACAAGGGGGAGAGGGAGAAAAATGATGCTCCCTCGAAATTTATCATGCACCCAATTACAATGTTAATTGGCAAGTCCCAGAAATCAATTAATTCGCAAATTTTTTTCAATTAAAAATTAAGATAAATCATAAAATGTTATTAAGCAAAGGCCAAACTCAGTGAACTTTTTTTTTTCTATAGGCATCTGGGTTTTTTTAATTTAAATAAAAAAAAGAGCTGTGTTGCCAAAGCCTGATGCCCTTGAGTGCCTTTGCTGAAGCGCAGGGGGCTGTCATCAGCAGGACTGGGCTGAAGACAGATAAAAAAATATCGACCAGTCGGACACACTGCTTCTGCTTTATTGATCAGGCGGGAATTTAACTTGCTGTGCATATCCACCGTGTCAGCAAGGGCCACGGGCGAAATTAAAAGTACTTGGCTTGGAGATGTTGCCTTGATACTGGGGAGGTGGGGAGAGAGGGAGGGAGGGGGAAGAAGGGGAGAAAGGGAATAAAGGAAAAAAAGAAGGTAGAAAAAGAAGAGGGGGAAAAGTAGGAAGAAAAAGACAGTGAGAAGTTGAGGAGCAGGAGGCTGTAATGCCTGGGTGCAGTCTCACTTGTCAGCCAGGACTCCTTGTCCTCTGTGGAGTGCTTGCAGGTGTCTACTGCATGCAAGGAACGGAATCAGCATGTATTTCATGAAAGTATAGCTTTGTAAAAAGCTGTTTCTCACTCAAATGTCTCTAATCTCACTCATTCAGAGGCTGGGGGACCTGCAGTGTTTGCTGCACAAGAAGTCTGGGGAAGTACCTGGCCGTCAAGTTAAAGTCTGAGGCATAAATCGAGGAGACCTGAGGTGAGAGCCATGACCCTGATGTGCCACATGACAACAGAGCTAATTTAGGTTTTACACACTCTATTTATCCTGCTGGGCCTGGCAGTGTGGCCACTTGCCCTTCCCAGAGCAGTTGTCTGTGCTGGCACGAGAAAGGTCCCCTCCAAAAGCCCTTTGAGACAACACAGCACTCAGGGGATCACACTGAATTGAAGCAAGCCCTTGCCTGGAGCAGTGCAAGGAGCAGCTGTATTTAACCACAGGGTTGCCTGAGCAGGAGAAAGGTATGAGCCACATCTCATAACTTGCTCTGGGTCTTTATCCTGACCAGGTGTAACACAGAAAGCCCCTGTCATTTGGGTGTGCAGGGACTTCCAGCAGCAGTGTACTTCTCTCCTCATCCATCAGCAGTCTCCAGTGAATACTCTGGGGGGGTTTTAGCATGGAATGACTTTAATCAGAAAGACCATGAAACACTGGGAAACCAACCTACAAAAGCATGTGAAATCCAGGATGCCTCTCCAGATGCCTGGAGACATCTCTCAAGGACAGTGACCCTGCTGGGAGTGACAAAGCCATCTCCCAGGGTTTCACAGCCTTGTGTAGCTGCACTGCCAGTTTCTTCCTCATTCCTTATCCCAACGGGCCTGGAGCTGCCTCTGTTCCCCGAGGAGAGCTCCTGCTATACATTTCTGCACAAAGAAACCTTGAGCTGAAGTCCTCCCTCCCAGCAGGGTGAGGATACTCAGTGCAGTGCCAGGAACTGAGACAGCACTTTCTACTTCCACCCCAGCTGCTACGGGAAGGAGGATTAAGAAAAAGCGCACACACACAAACAAGGGAGAGGAAGCTTCAGAAGGATGCTGAAGGAAAATTTAAGCCTGGGGAGAGGTGCACTGAGAGCTGCTAAGGGAACAGCAGCACCACAGACCCATGGTCAGCTCTTTTCCTCTGACACGAATCAGAGCTGTCTCCGAGAGTCAAGCTAAATCCCCCATCTAGGCACTTCACCTGCTTTGAAATAGGCCTTCCCACTTCATCTTGTCCCTTCCAACCCAAACCATTATACGATTTGCTGATGATCTTGCTCTGCCCTCTTTTGCATGAAACTATTTGGTTCCCTCTTTTGCGACAGCATCTTCGAGGTCACCTGAAAACAGCTTGCAGTACTTTCCATTTGTACCAAGGTGAGAGACCCCCGTGCTCTCTGTGTTCCAGGAAATGCTTTGTAATCAGAAAATCAGCAGAGAAATTATTCCTGGACACACCATAAAGGTCGTTAGGGGGAATCAGCAGCTCCCGAGATGCTAGGCACACAGGTATGTGTCCTCTCATTCCCAGCACAGTGGCAAGTAGCAATGACAGCTGCTAGTCCAGGCTGGGAAAAGGGCACAGGCTTTAAACCACAAATATGCTCAGATTAAGTGTTCAATGTGGAGAAAAGGAAGGAAGAAAAGTGAAGAAGGGATGAGTTTTCACAGGCATGGGGCACTGTGAGAACAGTATCAGACCCATCTGCCCACTCAAGCACTTCCAAGCCTGGCGGCATCGCAAAGCACCCTGGGTGGCTGTTGTGCTACCGTGCCCAGCCCTGGGATGGCATAGCACGGGCACTGGTACTATTGCAACATGGCATGAGGATACTACTGGATACATCTGCTAAGCTTAGAAACTCTTTTAAATAAGGTGAAAGAGCTGAGATAGTCCTATCTGAGCTCATAACATCCTTCAGCTGCAAAAGCACGAAAAGTCAGCATGGTCCAACTCACTGCTCCACCCTCTGGACCATTCCCCAGCTATAATGATACACCTCATCTTTTTGGGGAGGTGAAATTACAGCTCTGAAGCTGGTGGTAATGCAGGGAAGAATCTGCTAGCTGTCACACAGGGAAGTAAAAATGCTCCTTGACAAACATTTTTTTGAAGAAGAGCACTACATATGCAAGAACAGAGCATCTTGTTATTATATGCAGCCAAAAGCACATTCCCAAGCTTCAAGCACTTGACCCAGCAACTACTATTTGTGATGTGACTTCCTAAGGTTTTTTAAATGGCCAATAAATGCCTCTTCCCAAACTCTAGAAAGCACCATGGACCCCCCGAGGGGCCGTCAGCTGAGGCAGGCTCCACAGCACCTACTGTCTCCTTTACTCTTGCCCTCAAACTCATCTTCCTTAAACACCTCGAACTCAAATCATAGCCCAAACCTGCCCCATCTTCATTAAACCCTCCCCATCATCACCAGGTTGTCCTCTCCAGTCACTGCCTGGGGAACAGTGGGTAGGGTTTAAGTGCCCCCTTGTGCTCCACTACCTACACTCAGAGTATTTACCTGCAGTGACGTACGCAGTGATAGATTTATAATGCACATAGGGATGCACATGTGCCTGTCCTGAGGGACACCCATGGGTGCTGCTCTCAAACACTGTGCCTGCCTGCACTTCCTGGGTAGCCCTGGGCTGGGGAGATGCATCTGCAGCCAAAACACCAGCTGAAGCTCTTCTCTGCAGCCATTGACAGCTCCAGAAAGAGTTTCACATTTCAGTGTGCTTTATTGCAAGCCTTTAATACAGATGAGGTGTAAAACAGGTGAATATAAATCAAGAGAGGATAAGAGACCTGCATTTAGCACACAGATAAGCTTCATGCACACAAGCCAGGAATATTCATGTATTCTGCTGCAACTAGCTTGGCTGGGGCTCAGGCCATCAGCATACACAGAGTGGTGGTGTTATTATTTCTTATTTTTACCTTGGTGGCACTTGGTGGGGATCAGCACCTTTGGACTCTGAGCTGTACATGCAGAGCAAGGACACTATCCCTCCTGCACAGTGCTGTGGGACTGCTGCTTGCTCACCTACTGCTCTCTGTTGCTTTGTACTTGTGCTCAGCGAAAGTGAGCTACTTCTCTTTGGAGGAGGAATACCAACAGTCTTGCCTGGCAAGAGTTAAACCCCATAAAACCAAGGCTTGTAGTTTTGTTTTCTTTCAATTTATACCCTTCACTTAAAGAAGGGAAGAAAAAAAAGAAAGGAGGGGGAGAAAAAAGAAAGCCAGGTGACATATTCTAAGAGGGAGCACCAAAAACGTGTTAAGCACTTCAAAATCTCATATATTCAATCGGCCTCTGGCAAGACATCTGCCTAATGTTAGCGCTTAAATATCCTTTTCCATTTTACATGCATTCAAGTCTCATTTGAGCGAAATGAAACGGTATTATTAAAGGGAGATTTTGCACAAATGGCCTGAATTTGACATGTCAAGTTCAATGAGGCTGTTACATATGTAACACCGTGAAGGGCTCGGAGGCTGCCGGCTCTTGAAACAGCGCCAGTGGCTCAGAAATGAAATTTGCATTCAGAGAGCCTTGCCTGGCTGTGCAGAGCTGTGCATAGGGCTCAGCCGGACCCATGTGTGGTGGAGGAGCTGTGGGGAGAGCACAGGCAGGTGTTTCCCTGTGCTTTGGGAGACAGGACACACCAAGAAGTCAGCAGAGCTAGAAACTCAGGTCCCAGATTCCTGATTAAGTCTGCTTTTTTCAAGGGAAAGCTTGACCCTTCACCACGGTTGGATCCTCCTGCAAGATGTTCATGACTGGTTCAACAGCCAGTGTCCATCCCCTGGACATGCACAGCCCCTGGGCACAGGTGGTCACTGCCCTGTGGCTCAGCATGGCTCCTCCTGCCTCTCTGTGTCCCTGCTCTGAGGCCAGGAGTGCTACACTGGCATTGCCTGTGGAGAAGAAGGGCTCCCATTGTCCCTAGAGTATAGCAAATACAATCCCTGCCAGCCGAGCAGGGGGTGCATTGATGTGGGTGGGATGCAAGCCCAGGCTCCTGGTGAGCTGGGACTATGGGTAGCATCATCCAGGTGGCTCCTACGGTTACCTTGTATCTCAGACCCAAGAAGCTTCTGTGATCATCTGGAGGAAACCCTTTTCCTCCTTCCTTTCCTTTCTCCTCCTCTGATCAATGCTAAGTTCCCTGCTCTGGCAATGCCCAAACTCCCTCATGGGTGCTCAATGCTTGGCAGAGGCGATGAGGCAGGGCAGACTCTCCACCTTGCTTCCCCATCAGCCTCTCCTCTCCTCTTGATCTGGCCCAACAGCAGCATCCTGACTGGTTCACCCTGCCACATCAGGGGAGATCCCAGCACACAGGGAGACCCTCTGCTGAAGCAGCAACTGATGTGGTGCCTGCCAAATCTCTAGTGCTGCAGGCTCCGTGGGCAGGAGGGGATTTGTCTTCCTAACCCCGAATGCTGGAAATTTATGATTTTGTTGCAAATCATTAAGGTTTATTAAAACTTAACAGCACAAGCCATGATTGGCTGCATCCTCTTTAAATTAAAAAAAGAAATCTAAAAGGCCCTTGGAAAGCAGCCCCCTGGTTCCCTTCTCCCCATCAGACTGATAAGTAACAGCTGCTCAGCCATTTCGGTAACAAGTCGGTATTGGCAAGGAGCAGCCAGGGCTGCCAGTGCCCATCATGTTTATAGGCCTACATTTTATTTTTATGTTTATTGGGTTATTTGAGATCATTATTAGTTTCTCTCTCCTTTTGTTGATATGTTCTTGCTCCTAGCTCCTCCAGGCAGAAAACATGGGGGAATGGGAGTTGGGACCACCCGCTAGAGTGAGCCACCCTGCCAAAGCCAGGCAGCACACAGCGGTTTTACCCTCTCTTGTCCCACTGTCTACTACTGCTGCCCACCCTGCCTGCTGCTGCTGGCTGGACACTGCACACCTCTGGGACTGGGAGAGACTGTCCCTGTGCAAAGCTGCTGTGTTACAGATTAGCCTCCATCGCCGGAATCCATTGACTAGATTGAACGTTATCTATCACACTGTGGAGGGAGTCGTTATTTAATAATTAATAAAGACCTCTGATTCTTCTTCGCCGCCTGCATGGCCGAGTGGAGTGGGCCAGGGAAGCGAGGGCAAGCCAGGGAGAGCTGTCTCCTCTATAACTGCTGCTGTTATTTAAAGGAATAATGCCATTCTTTTTCATTTGTCAGCTGGCCCACAATGGCCCTTGTCATGCTTTATGATTTAGGGTTTCCTTTCCTTTCCCATTAAACGCCACCTTCCCATCATCGCCTCGCGCCAGCCAGCCTCCACTCCTGGCTTGTGGTTTCAGTTTCACTCTGGTATTGGCCCAACTTCTTTGATGGGCTCCTCTGAGCACTAATTGCTTCTGTTCATTTAAACCTGTTCACTAATTTGCAGTGGCCCTTTATTAAGTTGGATGCGGCCCAAATTACACCATAAATTACACTTGCAAGGGGACTCAGTGTCACAGGGGATAAATGGGCTGCCTGTTCCCTGCCCCCTTGTCTCCATCTTCCTGTGCAATGCATGTGGGATCTCAGCCTGAGCCTGCAGGTGCCAAATTTGGGAGCTCTCAGCCCACACCTATTTGGGGAGGTCTCTTTATCTCTACCTAAAGTTCCCTCCTTCTCCCTTCATCTGCAACAGCTATCGCTCAGTTGCAAAGAAGATCCAAGCCTGACACGGCCAGATTTTGCATCCTCTGCACTATGTACAGCCACATGCACCCCCTTGTCCTGGCACACATACACACACACGTATGTCGACACACACACTCTCCCTCCTCTCCTGCCACCTGGTGATGTAATTTTGCTTCTAGTCAGCTGTTTGATTCCTTTCCTCACCTTTTAATGACTGGGGAATTCATTAATAATTGAAATAAACATGTTCTTTTCTAAAGCTGCTGAGTTTTATTAAGGCAGGGGAAGGGATCTGCCAACCCTTGGCTGTAGCCATTTCCTAAATAACTGCCAGCAGTTAAAATGTAATTTCTTTTTTTTTTTCCTAACTAGGGGCTTTGCTGTGCTGGGGAAAGCAGAAGGAAGCTGAAGGCAGCTCTTAGGAGCAGTGTGCACCATTGCTGCAGGCCTGCTCGTTCATGGATGTGAACAACAGGAGATCTGCTTACCCAGGCACCCATACTTGGGAAAAGGGGTGTCTGTGCCCTCCAGGAGGCATTTCTGCCTGACTTTACCATGGCAGTGAATCCCAGGGAAATGTTTCTGTCCCACTGGCTAGCTCTAAATCTCCTATATCTGGTAGCTGTGGGCACTACCATCTCCTTTGCCATCTGCAGGTACCCTGGCTGGCTAACTGGGGATGCTGATGGACCCCAGGGAGCTGCTTACCTGATGTTCAGCTGAGTGAGCTTCTCCAGCTCCTGCTCCATGTGCTCCTGCAACTCCCCAGGGCGAAGGAGGACCTGGCAGATGGGACAGATTGGAGCCTGGCTGTCAAACAAAGTCGCTTTCTTTTTGCCTGTTGGGAGGAAAAAAGAGGAGAAAGGTTTAGCTCTGATCAGCTGCCTTCAAAATTACCTGCACTCTGCCCTGGTCCCCATCCTAGCTGAGGTCTGAAACCAGGGTTTTCTCTGGGTATAGCTCCACTTCTCTCTCCATCCCACAATCCCTGGGGCAGGGACTGGTTCTGTTCTGCAGCAGGACAGCAACTGGCATGAGAGCATCCCAGCTCTGGCTGTGGGACCTCTAGTCTTACAGGGAGAGCAGCAACAGCCCCATTTTGCGAGTGACCCTGTGCAACCCTGGCTTCCTCATGTTGTGGTGCAGACTGTGTGTCTTAGGGCAGATGGATGACACAGCACTACCAATTAACTAATAACAGTAAATTAAGAAAAGCCATCTTCATCCTCCTTGGCACTCAGGATGACCGCCCCGAAGGGCAGAGAGATTCTTTATGGGCATAAGATGGTTGGGAGGCAGAGAAGACCCTGTGGCACTGGGCTATGATAGCAGGGAGCAGGTCCAAATGCTAAGCATGGCTTCCCTGGCAGACACTGGGGATTGTCCCTGGGCTGGGCTGGGGTCCCTTGCCCTCCCCACACCACCAGCAGCTCCAGACCCTGCAACTGCTCTAGCCCTGAGCCCCCTGGGGCTGCAACATCCTTGGGTGAGATTTGCAGACTCCTGTGAACCTCGATCCCATGCTGGGCTGAGCCTTTGGGCCACCTTGGAATCAAGGAACTACCTCATACCCTCCTACCCCAAATTCTCCCCACTGTTCCCCTGCCCAGCCGCATCTCCTTGGCTTAATCCCTGCTCTGAAGCCAATTTCCTTCAACTCAGAAATTTTATTGCCCACTCTGTAAGGAATATACAGCATCTATTTAACATAAAATAAAACTCTAAAGCAAACAATGAAGTTTCAATAAAACAGAGAAGCCTGCGGGTCTCCAGGCCCCCCTCTCCCAACTGTATTAGCAGCTCTGCTCATGAGAGGGCGTGCAGAGCCTGGTTCAGATGGCTCTAGTGGGGAGAAACATGCTTTATAGCTGCCAGTTGTCATCTAACGTGAACCCTCCTGGATTATTTATTTATGTATTAGACATGGATCAAATTGGTTAAATCCGAGTGAGAGGCAGTAATGCACAATAAAGGAGCCAGCGCTGGATACGAGAGGGTTGCGTGCTCCATGGCCTTCCAATCAGGAGCAAAAAGGTGCCATTTTATGGCTCCTAACGATGGCAGAGCCCAGTTAAATGAATCCCCATTAAAGGAATAGACCTTCTCAAAGTATAAAACATTGGTGTGAGAGGCGTTACTGGGTCCCTGCTGCTCACTGTATAACTGCCTGGTACAGGCATTTAACAAGAGGAAGGGTCTGAAATAAGTTTGAGAGTCACCTTGGCGCATCCTTGCCTTCCAGCAGGATGCATTGGATGTGCCTGGTGGGAGCAGAGCTGTTGCTGGTATGTTACTTGCCCTTCTCTTCAGTCTCCCTATAGGAATTTCGGGAAACTGAGGCATGAGGGATAAGCGGGGGCAGGCCAGTGCTATAGTGCTTCCTCTATCTCCCTAGCTTCTCCATTCATATGGAAATCTCCCAGTTACAGAGCCAGGAGGAAAACCCAGCTGATCTCTCCTCTGGACTTGATCTGCTCCAAGCAGAGCCCCATCAGAGCCCAGGTGTTTTGGTTCCCCATCCCTACCACCCTTCTGCTGGGAAGGACACAGTGTGCAGCCCATGCAACTGGGAACATCGTCCTGTCTCCTCCTTCCCTCATGTTTAAATAATGCCCAGAACCCAATCCAAAACCAAACCTGACCCTTGTGGGAAAGGTCGGCATTTCAGTAATTCCACCTTCCTCTTGGAAATTTTCCACTTTTGTGTAGTGGGGGCCCAAAATAGCCCAGGAGTGTCCCCGACCACCTGCTATTTATAACCTCAACTTCACAGCAAAACAATGGAGCTGTCTGAGTCTCCCTCCCAAAATAAACAGGCAGCCTTTGAGTGGACGGGAAATCCTGCTGAATCCCCACTGTGGGGCATGCAGATGTATGTGTAAACAGGCTGCCCTCCACCCTACTGTGCTACATCCTTGCTCCCATCCCAGGCCACCTCTGTTGGGCCCAACAGCCCCCCTCCCCTGCCACTACAGCTTTGGCTGGTAGGGCAGAAGTGCTCTCAGCAGCACTGGTGAGCCAGTGGCTGACCATCAGATGTCTCTGCTCTCCAGGGAGCCCAGGGGTGTTAGTTTGCTGGGGGAGTGATGGAAAGTCTTGGACCACAGTGCTCTGATGGGCAGCCTTGGACCAGGAGGTGCAGCTGAGGTGCCTCCTGGGACCAGCGCTGTCACACCAGGCTGGTGGCTTTTTTAACCTCTTGACTGCCCAGGTCCTTGCTTCCAGCGTGTTCTTCAGGGTTTTTCCATGGGGTGCATGATCCTAGACGAAGATGACTGAACTTCAATGGCTAGGGCAACCAGGAGGGATCCCAGGCCATGAGAAGAAGCCTTACTGCCTTCCATGGGCACTCCCAACGCCAGCCCAGGCCAGCAGGAGAGATGAGCAGCAATGGCCACACCCAACAGATACACCAATGATACAGTGATGAATTTGTGCCAAGGAAGAATGTGACAGCTGTCACCCCACATCCCCGTGACAGTTGGAGGAGCTCTTCTTGCTTCAGTGAGTGTGGGAGGCTGGTGCTTGCACTGAAGCAAGCGTTGACTTCCAGAGGCGCAGGAGAACAGGGACACAGACACATAGCCAAATCCCTGACGTACGGATTGCAAAGCAGGAGACAGAAGGAGCCCGGGCTCCTGGCCCAAGGGCCTGACAACTACACTTTTGCAGGAGTGGTGCTAAGTGTGAATGACAGGCAGAAGAGAGGGCTCATCTCTCATGCCAGCACGACACCTATGCAAGCTTCCCCAGGTCTGTGAAACGCACATGCCCACAGTGCCACAGAGGCTGCTGGTGGGATCCATCTCCCCAGATCAGTGGTATCCACATCTGTAGCATGCCCCACAGCCTGGCACACACCCACGTTGTAGTGTCTCATGCCAGACAGTGGTACCTAGCTCCATGGTGTGGGATGCTGGGTTGTGGGGAGGGAAAGAATGGGCGTCGCAAGTCCTCTGGTTTTCTATGTGAATGCAAAGGTGGAAGGAGATACACCCACCTCGCTTTTCCTCTCCAGAGTAGGGACATCCTGGTACCCATGAAAAACCAAACGATGCTGCACTGTGTGTGTGGCTGGACCATGCTGGGGTGTAGGTGGTTACCCTGCTCAGGGTGAAATGAAAGGTCCATATCTCTGAGTGGGCTGGATTTGTGTCTGCTCCAGCAGCAAGTGCTTGCCTCTCTCCCCTCCCTGTTCTGTGCCAAACCCTCTCCTGGGAGATCCTGAATGGCTTTTTTCAGGCTTTTGTTTTCTGGCAGCTGTGTTTGTGTTTTCTTTGCCCCTCTCTCTCCCCTTTGCTCTCTGGTTACTCAGTAGGCTCAGCTCCAGTATTTACCCTCCTCAGCTCTCCTGTGCTTCCCCTGCTGCAGACCCTCTGCTTTCCTGTGCCAGAGAGATGAAAAGGCAGAGCCTCAGTGCTCCTGCTGTTTGCACGATCTCCTGGGCTCCACGGAAATGTTTAACTACAAGTGTTGAAATCGAATATTTCCTGTTCTGAAAGCAGAGGGCTCGATGCACAGACGCACCCTGTGTGGAGGAATTTGTCCATGGGCTCTGTTGGGGGATGTATGCAAATGGATCCCAGCTCAAACAAGGACTGAACTGAAGCCTCCTGATTCCACTAGGGATCGAGGTCTGGATCCTGGCTTCAGTTGCACTGATATGGATCCAGCATAATTCCCCTGAATCCTCTGAATCAGACCTGATTCACTGCAAAGAGACTGCTAATGGGAGCTGGGCTCTTGGGTGGCAGGGATGCCAGTGTGGCACTGAATAGGTGTGAAAGCATGAAGCCATGCCTACCCCCACCCTGCAGCTGTGCCCTGGAATGGAGGGCTTACAGCAGCATTTGCAGACCATGACCAGGTCACTTGGAAAGGAGAGCTTCCCCCCCACCAGAAGAATAGGAAATGCTGTTTTGAAGAGCATTTAAGTGAGAAAAAAAGTGGACCCAGACCTTCAACAACCATGACAGAGTGTGATATATACAGCCCTTTGTCACTGTGCAGCACAGCCTAAATGATGCTCCCAGTCCATTCTGAATGAGCAAAGTTTACAAGGTACAAGGGCTCACTCTGTCCAGGAGCTCAGCAAGTTGCCAAATGAATGAAATAAACTATTTATACTTTAATTACTCAGCTCTGCTGATGGCTGATGGCACACTCAGGTGCCTCTTCAGGGACTGCCACCATGGGCAGCACCGGGGGTAGAACACTAATGGGGACATGTTCCCTCCTGGGGATGTCTTCACTCCTTCCTAACAGCCCTTCACTGAGCAGACCTCAGGGCATCTGCCCAGGTTTCTGCTCATCTTCTCCTCACACTGTCCTTCCCTGTCGCTATCTGAAACTCACCCCCAGGAGGACCAGCTCTTCTCTTCCAGCTCCTCATTTCTCCTATTTCAAACTTCTTCACTTGTCTGAGTACCAAACTCACCCTCCTCTGAGATGCCTCCATCCATCTTGCCTTCCTATTTCCTATCCCTCCCTCTTAAACACTCCATTATTTAAACCCAATCAAGGCCAGTTGATCTGAAACTCTTCTGAATAGAAATGACCCCATGCTGGGGCCCCGCAGCCACATACACCGCTCCAGGGGCCATGTTGAAACCAGGTGGGTGGTAATGGAAGTGCTGACACAGGCTCCTTGACAGAATCACCACTGCCAGCGTCAGTAATAATCCCTCCCAGCTCCCCTGCAACTCAGTTTCCGCAGCGATTATTTTCCATTCGATGATGGGCTTGCTGTTATTTGTGTACTGATAGCAGATATCTCGTGTGACAAGCATCCTTTCCTTCCAGCTCAAAAAACAATAATTCAAAGAAAGCCCCATATTAGCTTGGAAATAGCCAAACACTCGCTCTTCTCCTGGCGAGCCTGTGCAGCAGCTGATGAGGCTTGCAGAGCTCTGACAGTTAAGTGGCAGCCAAGGAACTATGCCACAGCTGGGGGAGAATGACAATGGCGGGGTGAGGAAGATGGAGATGGTTCACGCGTCCATCCAGAGCACCCCACAATAACAGTAGAGGCAAAAAGTGTTTGGTAACAAAGTGAGTTAGTAGGGATAATGTTGCCCATTGCTTTCCCATGTCTCTGCTGTTTACTCGTGCGTTCCCAGTGCCATTCTCATGGGGTTGCATCTTGTCTGCTATGTGCTACCTTGGGCCCTGATGGTTTTGACTGGGGCCAAATAGTACGTGGCCCCCAAAACTGGCACAGGAGGCTGTTTTGAGGTCAGGACACGTCCTGCTTCTTCCAGCAGGCACCTCCCCTCCCTTAGGCTGCTGACTGACTGTGGGATGCAGGCCTTGGCTGTATATGATGCAGACCTCAGTATACTGCCCAGGGCTGGGCACCCTGGATCTGACCCCTCCTGCACTTGCTCTGCACATGTGCTAGGGACAGCAGTGGGGAGTGAGGTGACTTCAGGTTCACTTGCTGTGGCTGGGTTCAGCATCTGGCCATAACCATATCCATGACCTAACTCTGCAAACACCCTGCAGTGCAGTGAGCACATCCACTTCACTGAGGAATCACCCTGTGTTGAGCAGACTGTCCTTTCCCTGGATCACACGTGTATTGGAGGTCTGTGCAGGAAGGAAGGAAGAAGAGGTCTAGAAAAGTGCCTTTTTATACAGGGAAAGGCTTTTGAGGAGTCACTTTTCCACTCCTGCACCACAGTGCAAAGCTGTCACAGGGCAGCAGCAGAAGCTGGGCTCCGATTGTTCTGGCACAGCACAGGGACACTCCTGTCTTGATTCCAGCAGAAAGGGGCACACGGATGGCCAACAATTGGTTTTATACAGCTGGGGTGCATAAAACACAGAGGCACAGATGGGCTAAAGGACCTCTAAAACCTCATGAGCTAATTGGGGCACAGTGAAAAGCTGAACTCAACCCCTCATCCCCACCAAGGGCCTGATCCCCAGCACAATTTCCTGCTAAGGTGCGCGGGCTGCCAAGCGCCTTAGGAAATACACTTGCTTCTCCTTGAGGCTAAAAACTATACAGGGTTCTGAGGCAGAAAAGCTTGCTAAAATATTGATTTCCTTCCAAAGAAAAGAGTTGCTCTTGTAGCTGCTTCTCCACACAAGCTAGATACTGGAGACGACTGGTATGAACTGGTTCAGCATTGCTGCCATGCAGCTAACATTAGCTGATCTCAAGGGTTGCTCCTTAAAAACTCATGTTCAAACGGCACCCTGGGCTCTTCAGAGGCTGTTGCACATCCCATTGGGTCTGGCAGCATGTTTCTCATGGCAAGTGGCAGCCTGGCAGAGAGGAGAAGTGAGGAGCCCCTCCAAGCATCTGACCCCACCACCCACGATCCCAGCCCTGGTTCTCCATCTGCATAGATCATGGCTGCCCAGTGTGGGGCAGAGGAAGATGGATTGAGCTGGACAATAATTTAAGAAACTGAGTGAGTCTGTACATCCAATCACTTTACAAATCAGGGGAAAAGGAGAGAGGAGGAAAGGAAAGGGGGGGGAGAAGTGAAAAGGCCGCGCAGGGAAATGCATCACAATTACTGTCTTGGCTCTAATGAGGAGCCTGTCATGAGGCTGTCATCCTGCGGAAAGCCACCTACTCAGAAAGATTCAATAAAAAAGTAGCAGAGAGATAAAAAAGAGATATATTTCAGCCCTTGCTAATATTCTTTTCATTTGTCCCAGCACAAAATAAGATACTGCACTTAACCGGCTAGGTTAAAATGAAAAGGGGGGGGTGTGGGAAGGGAGCAGCATTGATCAATACCACTAAAAGCTGGGAGACACGGTGATGGAGTGCAATTTTTTTGTCTGTGCTGAAGCATAGCAGAGGCCCGGGCGGGGTAATTTATGATTCGCACGCATGCTGGCTAACTAAAGGCTGACAAGACAATGAATCCTCGATGAGAGATCCATGGGCCGCCGGGGAGAGCTGGAAAGGGAGACCATGACAGGGACCTGGAAGGAAGAGGGGAAGATAAGGGCTGGCTTGGGCCATGGTCCTGATTCCCCATGGCCACTGCTCCTAGCCTCAACATAGCTCCGCAGAGAAGAGCAGAAACACCTACCTAGGCTTCAAAAGAGAAAAACAGAGAAATGCTGAGAGCAAGCCAAGGGGCTGTGCTGCTCTGTCTCTGCTCTGCTCCCTCGTGGCTCCTGGATGGGCAAGCTGCCCATGCCAGCTTCCCCAGAGATGCCTGGCCATGACCCCCACTGGGCTGGAGATGGACCAAACTGGGACAGCAGGGACCAGGGTTAGAGACGGATGATCCTGTCTCTGCTCCAGCTTCTCTAAGGGGTGCTAACATGAGCCTGGACAAGCTCAGGACCACAGAGTTAGACCTTCCTGCTGCCACTCTTCCTCTGCCCTGTGTGCAAAACGGGAGTCTTCTCCAAACCACTGCCTCATCTCCAATACACACCAGTCCTGGACAGCAGCTGAGTCTCCCCAGCATCAGTGAGATCGCTGGCTTAAGCAAACATGGCATGGTAGACATGCTCCAGGGGGGATCCTACAGCTCTGTCCCTCCAGCCTGGAGTGTGATTCACCTCCTTTGCCTTACATTCTTGATCAGCCCTCCATCTCAGGGGTCTCGTCATGTGCCATGCAGCCAAGACTGGACAGTCTGTGGACAAAACAACCCAAGCCAATGGGACCCAGGCACCATGCCTGCAATTCTGCAAACTCTGTGGCCCAGAGCCAGACCTTCCTCAATGAGGCTTGTGAAATGAGGCACTGGGACATAGGACACCGCAGGCAGCCAGGCAAGAGACCTCAGTGCTCTCTTGTTGCCTGTGCAGTGTGTGCTGTCATGGCTGGACCAAGTGTGGGGAATGGTTCTGTCTCCTCACCGTCCCCTCTCCTCCTCTTCCTCAGCCACCTGCTGTGCCTTGGGCATCCAGGGCTGGCAAGCGGGTGATATTCACCAGTGGGCCTGATCTCTGGCCCTGTTTCTGTTACAAGGGTCACTGTCTGTCCCTTGTTGAACCAGACCCCTGAGCTTGGGTTCCTGCTGGCCTGCTGGGAGAGAGCAGAGAGGAAGAGATGCATAACTGCATTGCTAAAGTGTGCCTTGATTATCCATGCTCTGCATCAGTTCTTGGGTTGGAAAAGACGTGGAGCAAAATACCTTCTTTAGCTGCCAAAAAATAACGGCCGTGGGAACTAAAGAAGGTGGGTGTTTCAGAGGAACATCCTTGTGTCTGGCTGGGAGCCCATAAGAGAGCTAGGTTATGATGTTCTAGACACTTTTGAGGTCTGCACCATGCCCTGATTGCTTCATCCATACCAGAAACCACGGTACAGTCAGACGTGGGAGCAACAGGTCTGCACAGAGGCTAGGAGAGAACTGCAGGGGCTTTTTCCTCCTGTCCTCATTCCACTGCCACACATCCCAGCTCCCTGCAAAACCCACAAGAACAATCCTGCACTAGACCACAGCTGCTCAGCTCGTGCACGCCCCATCCTCCTGCTCCTCTGGGACCTCAGCGAAGGATCCGGCCACATCCAGAGAGACAGGATCAGCCTGGAAATGAATCTCTGCCTTCACCACTGGTGGTGAAACAACAGCCTGGGGACCACTCCACTGCCAGTGGACTGGGGACTTGCTGTGGGTCCCCCCATAGCCCAGTGATGCACCCTAAGAGAGAGTCCAGACTCATCCTGTCCCTGCAGCAGATGCTCACAGGCAGCCACACTGCTCCTATGCCCTTGACTTAGAGGGCAGCCTGTTAAGTTGGTGATATACTAATACACCTATAATTTGAAGGGGTGATGGGGTAGAGCCTTTCCCTGCCTCCCACCCATTCCCTCCCCCCCACTTCCCAGCTCCTCTCCTCCCTCGGGGGTGTGCAGGGCACATATCGAAAACATAGATATTGAACTGTCAAAACTATTTCCTACAAGAAAATAGATTCATCAGCTTGCAGCACGCAGGGTCATTGCCACATTTTCCCCTCGCGCCAGCACCTGCACATGCCGGCGCATACCCAATGCCTCTTCGCAGCACCAGCACTTTAGCTCGTAGCTCAGGGCCCTTAAGTGACTTTGAGAAATGGATAATCGATTATAATTCCACGGGCCTCTCTGCAGATTTATCCTGAGAATGTATAAAAGCCAGGGATTGGGAGAAGCGGGTCCTTCTGGCCAACACGTCGATTGCCTGTGCTCTCCGTGCCCAGCTCGGAAAATCGCATCCTGAGCACGACTCTGTTTAATCCATCAGTACACAATCAATGCACTCTGTAATCAACTCTTGATCACTTAATTTTACACATGTTGGCTGAATCCCTTTGTTTAATCACTAGATCAGGCCGTCTTGTTGCACTGCCCCCTCCTTGCTTAACCCTCCCTGACCCTCATCCCCTCCCCACTGGCACCACCAAAGGTAGCCCAGAGCCTTCACTTCACCTTGGGGAAGAGCTCCCATGAATTTAGAGCTTATCAGTGAGATGGCAAAGGAAGGACAGAAAGGAAAACAGAAGGAGTAAAAAAATAATGCCAGAGAGAAAGAAAATATTTACCCTTCTGTGTCTTCCAAGAACTTCTCCCAGCCATTTCTACCCACATAGCAGAAATCTCTGCTGTTATTTAAAATGGGGCTGGATGTTGGGATATGCACACTGAAGGCCTGCAACATGCTAGGGAAAACAGGCACATCGGGGTGTCACGGGGCAGATGTACTGGCACACGACGGGCACTCATCACACGGCTCCCCTGGCTGCATCCAGCCTCTCCAGCATCCTCCCCACCCAGTTATTATTTTGACTGTTTTAGCAGCTGAGGCCATTATGAGCATCGGTTCTTGATCTTTTCCTCCCAGAGGCATCCTTGGGAACATTGCTCCCATCTCGCCAGGGTTCATCTTCCTTTTTATGGCAAGAGCACGACCCTTGGGTTGTGAATGCATGAAAAAGCAGCTATTTCGCATTTTTAGCATGATTTGTGTTGCTAGCTTGATGCCACCTCACCCTTCACACATACTCTGCCAGCACACCAGGGTCAGCATCCGGGGATGCTCATAGGTGGAGATGTCTGACTGCCTGACATTGAAATGCACTGGGATTTTGCATGTACGTGCCTCATGCTGCTGTTGAATAACGCTTTTCAAGAAGATTTTGTTGCATTTTAATTGCAAGATGAGGACTTGAAGGCTCAGAGATAGGGGAACCACATACTTGCAATCCAAACATGGACCATTTTGATCAGCCATGTAGGTCAAGCAGCATGTTCATCCTACCTAGGCAGTGCAGCAGTCATACATAACCTGGTCAAATCTTCCTTATTAAAGTGACCTTGGTGCTGCCTCTAATTTGGCACGTGGAGTAACTGCTGCTCATGCTTGCAAGAATAAATGATGGGATATGCTTGAACAAGAGGGATCTGGGAGCGCAATTGCCAGGGGAGTGTGCAAATGTTAGTTTTACACAGGAAACTCGGGCAAAACTATGTGTTGACACCAAGAGGCCAGTTGTAGGACAAAGCAGGCGTGGATGTTTAAAGAGAATTCCAGTTGCTATCCTACAGCAAATAGTCTTCAAAGAGCCCCTGGAGCTCTCGGCTTCTCAGCATGGAAAGAGGAGCTTGTACAAGATGAAACGCAAATAAATAGTTTACCATAGAAAAGATATCCAAGGCAAAGAGATGCAAGTTTTAGATCTCACACTAGCCAGCTGGGGTTTTATTGGTCCCCAAGTAAAAGCTGTAAATAAAATCAAACCCACTGTGTGCATTGTCAAACTACATTTAAACCCCTCCCAAACTTAATTACACTCAAGAGTACCAAGGGGTGAACTGGTGCACAGTACATCACAAGGCAGCCTGCAGAGCCATTAGTAAAGTGCAAATCCAAGAGCTGGACAAACGGAGCCTTTTACCCTGAGATCTGCTGATGGGCACAGATTACTCCAGCTTTGCTAATGCAGCTCATTCCTGTCCCAGAAAACTCTTGATAGGGGGTTAGTAAGAACAGAGAAAGCGCTCTCCTCTGCTCACACTGACATCTGTGCCAAGGAGGAAGGATGGGTGGTAGGTGGGATGCTGAGACTCTGTCTTCTTGCTTCCAGGCTCCTGCCTGGCTATAATGGAGCAAAGGTGATGCTGCATTTCAGGGAGACAAAGCCCAGGCAAAAGGAACAGAGGCTCCAACTGGAATTAGCCAGCAAGGAATGGGTGAGTGACCAGCGCATCTTCCCCTCCTGTCCTGACTGCTGAGGGGTCTCAAAGGCTCCTGTGCCAGTCTCTGCAGAGCTCCTGGGGATCTCCAGAGCAAGGGGACAGGTCTTCCTTCCATGTCAGGCTCTCATCCCTCCTATGCAGAGTTTAGCTGCTCTTTTCATCCACTTTTCCATTCCACTGCATTTGTTCTTTAAACCTTAATATATGTTGATAATGTTAAAACTAGCCCAGCTTGCTCAGTTTACGGAATTGCTCTTCCAAGCAGACCCATGCTTGGGATCTGGTCTGGGCTTCACTTGACCACAATCTGGAGGGCTTTTTCGTCAGGGTCTGCACTTCTTCAAGGTGATCTGACTTCCATGGGATCAGGCAAAGCCAGACCATGTCACTGTATACCTAGAGTCTCTGGACAGGAGATCAAAGGGTCACCTTGCCTAGGGGTCTGCCATTGAAATGGGACACCTTGCTGTGGCGAGAGGTGATGCTGGGCGATATGACAGTTGCTCTTCAGCAAGCCCATCCCTACTTCTCTCCCACATTTCCTGGCACCACACATACTGTTTGGGTTGAGGTCCTGCAGAACAGGATGAGGCTTGCAGACATGTCCAGGGGACCAGGCAACATCTCTCCCACTAGCACTATTGGGAAGAGGGTTGCATTAGCCAAGCTGCCTTCACACCCCATGGAGCTGACCCTTCCCATGGCCAGGCAAACCTCACATGGATTTATTTGCTGCCTGATGCGGCATTATGGCCTAGTTTTCTGTGTGAAAGGAACACCAGTGTTTTAAAAGGTTGAGATGCTTACAAGCAAGAAATGTTTGTTATCTCTGTAAATCTGAACTACAAAGCTGGCCTCCAGGTGGCTGAAGGAGGAAGTCTTCTGAAGAAAAGATGGCCCTGTTTTGGATAAAACTAATGAGGCCCAGGGTCAGGGTCTTGCCTCTTAATGCAACACCGCCAGACCACTCCAATAGGCACATCACAGGGAATCATGGATGATGATGCCCTGCTCTGGAGAGCATGCACAAGGGGAACTCAGGCAGAGATGCGGCTGGGTTGGGAGAAAGAGATCATGTCAAATTTGGGTTTACAAATCCTTCCCCAGCAGCACTGAACTCTCTAGGAAGAGCAGGAAAAGCCTTGATGCAAGTCACTGAAGAGAAAAGCAAGCACGGGGATGAAAGAGAGCCTCCTCCACTGTCACCCACATGCCAACACAGGCAATGATAGTGTCACACTCTTTCTGTTTTCAGGTGGAGGGAGGGAAATAAGAAAAAAAAAAACCACAAAAACCCCAAAACCAAAACAACCTGCCAAGGACTAATTAATATTTAATTTACTGCAAAATGTACTTATTATTCCCAAGTAATTGGCCAACTGCACAGCTGTGACCACTAATGAATAGAGGGGGGAAAAGATGCAGGGACAGGAGGCAGATGGGGGGAGCACAGGGGTGGTGTTGGCTTTGATCAGACCCTGCTGCTTGCCTTTAATGTGCATAATAAGAAAACTTAAAGAGCTTTGATTTTTTATTTTTTTTAAGATCTAAAACCAGCCATGATGTCACTAATAGATTGTGTTTAGCTTATTGCACTGTAATCGCCCTATTATTGCTGAAACTTTAACAAGGGAGGAAAAAAGGACTTGGAATATGGTATTTGCAAATAGGTTGTTTAATAACACTGCTGCTAAACACAGCAAGAACAGGCAAGTCCTGCCTATTGTGATTCCTTGCATAGATTGCCAATACCTGAGGCACTCAGCATCCCCGTCTCTATTGCTGCTTTTCACTCCATGACTGAACTATTGGTTCATTTAATTCTGAGGACAGGAAATATTTTTTTACTTGCTAATAGAAGTGTGGCTCGGCTGTGGCCCAGAGTAGATTTTTAGATCAGTTTTTCTAGATGGCTTATTCTGGAGAGAGAGTTAACTTCACCCCAGTGCAGAGTGCTTAAGCAGGATTTAACCGGCACACGAGTCTTTCACTGACCCCTTCGCACAAGGTGAAATCTGCCCTGAGATCCTCCCCTCAACTGGAGGGGGACGTTTAGCACAGGGTGTGGACGCATCCTGGTACTTCAGCCTGGTGCTTCAGCCTCTTAATCTGCTACCAGGATCTGGTGTTTCATAGCTTCTGAGGACAGGGATGCTCTCATCCCCTTGCCCCGGGATGCCTCAGCTGATGCCCAGGCAAATGTACCTTTGCTATGTGGAGGGGATGTGGAAGAGCATCGGGAAAGGATTGTGAAGTCCTGGTTTCTCCCTCTTCTGGGTTCCAGACCCTTGCTGTTTCCTCCCATGACAGGTGCAGTTGCTGTAGCCATCACTTTTTTCCCCAGGAGGCCTAGAAGAGCAGGGCTGCCTTCCCCTTTCCCCAAGACTCACCCCTCCTCTCCTTCCCTGTGTCCCCCACCCCAATTAAAGGCTCGGTGGTGCATCTGAAAACTCCTTCAACTTTAAAAAGGCACTGAGACTTTAGGCCAAGTTCCCATCCCTTTTCCATGGGTGTAAATTCAAAGCCAACTTCATGGACTTCGACGGCATGAAAGCCAGATCAGCACTTGGCACCTCCATGCCTCTCGACATCCAAGTCTGTTGAGTGTTGGGCTGGGAGACATGCCGTCATGGCCGCCCACTGCTCCTGCCTTGTGTCTGGCTCTTCCCTCTGGCTAAAGCAAACAGCTCTCAGACATTGTCCTGGGGAGGCTGTACTGTGGCAGGCAGCCATGGCACACAGCAGAGCAGGGAATGGCCCCAGCAGGGGAGAGGTGTGAACTGTGAAAGC
Organism: Galbula dea; assembly: GCA_013399015.1. Classification (NCBI taxonomy): domain Eukaryota; kingdom Metazoa; phylum Chordata; class Aves; order Piciformes; family Galbulidae; genus Galbula; species Galbula dea. The sequence goes on from VWZX01004666.1 coordinate 4,798,012, forward strand.
AAAGGGGATGAAGCACAAACATCCTGCGAAGCCACTGAGTGGCTGGAGGAAGTTCAAGGAAGGGTGGTGGGAAGGATCAGGGGTTGGCTGACCTACACCTGCAGTTCAGTGGAGCGAGCAGTGACAACCTGTTGTGGGCCCCTTATGTCTGTGTGCAGGGACCTTGAGCTGAAACAGTGTTATGACACCTCTCCACTCCTCTGTGAGAGATTGGTGCTGGTGGCTTTCCTACCCAGTGGGGACAGAGGCAGAGCAGGCTGGTGTATGCAGCTTTTGGGGGGGTGGACCTCCTCTGTGCAGATTAATGTTCAGAAGTACAGGGAAAAGGCAGGGTTGACTTTGAGAAATGCATCCCCACGGGTCATGCAGCCCCTCTGAAGGAATCGTGGGCATCTTGCTGCTCACATGTGCCTAAAAAAGGTTGAGCAGGGCAAAAGGAAAGGCAGATGCCTGCATGTAGGTTTTTCCATCTGGAATAAAAATACCTGTATCCCTTGTAAGAGGAGCAGCAACGTGGGACACAGTGCTTGGAGAGCTGGAATGAACTGCCACCATCACCCCCAGCCTGGCCAACACAGGCAGGAGTTGTTGATGGTGCAGTCACAGCCAAGATTAAAGAGTGACTCTTGCTTCACTTTAATTTTTGCTTGATTTATAAATTGCTCACTGAATCCACTTCAGTCTGGAGTTTGGCTTCAAAGTTTTCTTTGAGCTGGGAAGAGAGTTTTTATCTGAAATGTCACATTGTTTATTAATTTTAATAAATGGATTATTTTTTTTACAACAAACAGCATGATAATGAACTCCAGTCTGTTTGTGGAGATATGTGTAGGAAGCTGTGCAACCTTCCCTGCCTGTGTGAGGGCAGGATCTTGGTATCAAACTCCAGACCAGAGGATGGGCTGGTGGGACTGCCATGGCTGACCACCACAGCCAAGAATGGCTCCCTACTGCAACGTAGCCCCAGTTGATATGCAAAATGGCTACATCTGGCCCGAAAGCAACTCCATTTCTACTTTTTGACTACATGTTGTCTACTACCCCTATAATAAAACTGTAACAGCAGAAGAAAACTATACGCTAACCGAATAAATAGTAACGGGCCCCTCAGAGATGTTAGAGGGGAGTGCGTCAGAACACAGCTGTCCATCTCAGCACTGAGGAAGCTGCACAGCCAGAGGACACCAGGACTACAAGGGTCTGCACTGCAGTCCCCTTTTCCTGCCCACATGGCACCTGCTGCATGTTGGACCTAATCACGTGGTTCCTCTTGGAGGGTGAAATTCAAACTGAGACACTGCCACTGAGCCAAGAGCATTGGTGCTGCACTAGCCCTGTCCCCACACTGGGAGCCCTGTCAAGGGTGCTGTGCTGCAAGCAGAGGTATCTTCTGTCTTCCCAAGCTGTCCATGCCCATCTCTGCTCGACGCCCAGCTTTCTGTGTCTCAGGCTGCCCTGCTCCTTCCCTCTCCTCTCCACCCTCTTGTGGTGGCCAGACCAAGAAGACAGGCATTGCTAGAAAATCCTCCCCAAAACTACATTTCTGCCTTGCTCCCGACTGGCAGATCTTGCAAAAGAAAAACTGCCACCAGATGTTAAAGGGGAAAAGCAATTTTGGTTGAGGCCGTGGCGCTGGTGTTGGCCTTTTGATGCTTGATTTTCCTTGCTGGGTGCTGCCTCTCCAGCATCAGGAAGGAGATGGTTGTCAACCCATGGAGTTACATTTTGGATTTTATTAAACCTGATCAGAGAGGCACTGTTTTTTTTTGGTCCTACCTCAAGGCAGCATTCAGCTGGCCCTCAGCATCTGCCAAAATAATAATAAAGATGTATTTGATTAGTGCCTTGTGTGTGGGGACACTGATGCTTCATAACCATGATGACCGCTGGGAAGCAGGTCAGCATTATCCCTATTTCCAAAAAAGCTGTTGCAAAGAGGACAGCATAGTCTTGTGGCTATGACATGACACAAGGACTTGGAACCAGAGACCACCTGTTTGATCTTACTCATTTTCCCATGGTTTGAGCCCTCATTTTTAGAAAGAAGATCAAAATCCCTTGTCTGTCCCATAGTTTGGCTCCCTTATCTGTTTAATCCTCAAGCTCAATAGGACAGGGACTGTGCACAGTGCCCTCCCTCTAGAGGGGCCCTAAGTGCAGCCTTAAGAAAAACATAAATAACATCATAAATAATACAACAAAATACTAAAATAATATAAACAATAAAAGTAGTATAAATAATGAAAAAGTCAATCTTTGGCTCCCAGTCTTTTTCTTGCCTGACCCAACTTTTGTCCTACCACTCACTCCTCCCAGCAGTGCCACGCCAATGCTTGGCAGCAGATTCGGGGTCAACCCCCCCCCAGTATTCCCAGTATCAGCGTTGCAACTTGGATATGGACACAGAAATCCAGAGTAGGCAAAAAAAAGTCAACAAAACACCCCAGGAATTTAAAAATCTGACCAGAGAAGCACTATTGATGGAGAAATATAAATGGTGCTATTTTGGTGGCGGCTTCGCAAGCCCTAAACCTGAGCTGCAAAGTAGATTGTTGGGTTCGATTTGTCAAACCAGGAGGCTGGTAAGTTTGGGCAGCTTCACAGACTGTGTTTTATGGAACCTTTCAGGAACCCTCAATAAAAAATGTATTAGATTAGTAATTTGAGTCCCAAATGACCAATTTGAAACGATTGCTTTCTTATGATTTTTCTGAAAGTGCCTGTTTCATGAGAAATCGCTTGAAAAATCAGAGTTTTTAGAGACAATTGTAACAGCACACATGAGGGCTGGGGACAATGGGTTTGGAGAACATTCATTTAACTGAGAGAGGGAAAAAAATCCTTTGTAATGCCTTCTCTGTCTTTTCCTGGCTTCTGTGCTACCATAATAAGGTCTAATTCTTAAATACTTCTTAAATACTTATCCAGAAAGTAAAGTAACTTATTCACCCCCATATTCAGGTGGGGAGAAGGGAGGTGTGGAAGGGAGACACAAGCTGCTGAGGCTGAGCATCCTGAGCAGAGCTGGGATGAGATCCTTGGGCTGGGTCCCCAGTAGATTCCTATTCAGACAGTTATGCCTCTTTCTCAGCAAACTGGATTTCTTCCCCTCTGCTTGATTTAGAGCTGCTGGTGCAGGATGTCTGCCATCACAGCTGGGTACACTGGAGGTGCTACAGGCAGACAGGCTCTCGGATGTGCATATATGAAAATGTACAGTGTATATAGTTCACACAAAACTATGAACTATGCTTCAATAATATTATTACTAAAAATGCTAAAGAAAGCAGCTGTTTATGTATGAGATGCACTGGAAATTAAGTGTACAATGACTTCCTGAGGTCTCCTTCAACCTAAATTATCCTACAACCCCAGTACCCTGTCATCATCTTCCTCTCTGCCTTCTGGTTTCTATGCTTTAAGGACCAGGTTCACAGCACATGTTCAGGCTTTCTGCCCTGACTGCAGGGCTCGAAGCATGCCTTTCCTATTTATTTAAAGGAAAAACAAGATTCTTATATCACCACTTAATTGCAGGGGCTGAAACTTCAGGGACCAAAAAGAATAATAATAATAAAAAAGAAGTCTTGAGAGTCTCATTAGATAAACTTGTGAGAACTGGCAATCCTGAGAGCGAATGTACCCTGGGATACCACTAGATAGAACGTATGAATTACAGTATACAGCCTAAATAGGATCATTTGTCAGGGCTGGGCTGGTTAGGAAACATGGAGAATTTGGAGGAGAAAGAGGAGAAGAAGGACTAACCTACCATCCATCCTATTTTCTTTATCCTGTCTGATAAATCCTACTTTCATACACCCTACTCTCCTTGTTTTACCTCTATGCTCCCACTATGCCATCTATTTCTCTCAGTTTTCCACTTCTGTTTTGAAAGGACACCTCAACTTTTTTCATGGAAAATACAGAAAAAAGGGGGGAGTCGCTGGGCCCTTGGTGCACCTCCAATCACTGTGTGTGCAAACTGCATCCCTTCTGTGTTACCCTCTGCTCTCCATCCCAGGAACTCCCTGGGACAGCAGCATCTGCCCAGGAGTCTGGTCCAGCTTCCACCATGTGTAACTGAGGGAAGGCATCCCATTAGTATGATCAGCTCTAACTGGGACATCTGGGTATGACTCCAGCTCAAAGTAAATTAACTCAAGCCCCAGTAATAACAAATAGCTTTTGCAAATACATAGCAACTATGTATGGTTTGATCAGAGGTTAACCTCCAGGCAGCAGGAGTGAGACCATTATAGGGTACCTTCAGGGGTGAAGTGATGGAACAACCCCTCCAGTATTTGTGACATTCAGCTTATCGATTTGATTATTAATGAAAATGAAAAAAACCCAGATCACTGAAATATCTTTACTCTTATTCTCCTTAATTGCTCTTACAGAAGCAATAGTTTTAAACAGACCATTTTTTAAGACAGAAAAATACCAAGTCAGTAGGTTTTGCATAAATGGCAATTTGCAAAACTGCAAAGGTGACATTTTTGACATGAACATTTAACAAAAAATTAATATTTTGTCTCTTTAATAAATGGGTATTTGCAAGAGAGAATCCATTATAAAAAGGGAGCTAATGCAAGGTTCTTGAAGCCATTTCCATCAATTGCTGTAAGATTTATATGTAAATATGTTAATGGTACTATTAATAATTTAATGGGGGCATGGCAAGCTGTGTTTACATAATAAATATGATTAAGTGTTTCCCTCGAATGAAGTTGCTGAACTGTCAGGCTACCCCAAGTTATTATTAACATGGCTTTAAATGTTAATCAGACAATCAGAAGAAAATAGTCCCCATCCTGCTGGACCATCTAAGTTGTTTTAAACACAGCACCCCATCACTGTGCCAGATGGTCCCAAAACTCTCCCGTGATGTTTGCAGCTTATCAGCAGAGGCATGGAAATTTGCTAAAATGCATGGATGGTATTTTACCTGATTTTATTTTTTAAAAGGGTGGACTAACACCATCCACTTGAATGGAGTCACTTCAGTTTTACTTCAGTGCAATTGAGAATAAAATCTCATCTGAGATAATTAAGCTGCTGAGTATGCTTATCGCTCCTTAAATCCACTGTGCATGGAGCAGGGAGAGTTACACAGCCTTTGGGAGGTGGGAACAAAGCAATTTCTGGGTTGACAGGGAAGGTTGCGAACTCCTACTTCCTTGCTGGACTTGATCTACCTAGAGCTGGGGGATCCTCCCTTGTTCAAGCATTACTGTCTAAGGGCTTGCTGGAGCGAAGTTTTTTGACAGCTCAGAAAAAACTGCTCAGAAGTTGTACACAACAGAGGGGTCACGGGTGCTGCAGCAGAGTCCCAGGCTAAGCCCCCATGCAGCCACTCTGACTTGCCTGCTAAGACTAGATTGTCTGCTTCCAACAGATGCAAGAGACAGAAAGGGTTAACTTAACTGCAGTGCAAGGCCAATCATGCTGAGGTGTCAAACTATAATTTTATATTAGGGCCTGTAATAGTTACTAGAGTTTTACTACAATAACTACATGTCCAAGCAGAGTTTAATGAGAAAATCTATGGTATTTTCTCTTAGTTTGCATAATTCCCTGAATGCAACCCTGTAAAGCTTTTGACCCAAGATAATAAAAAGGTGATAAAAATGGGCTGTAAAACCCAGCATATACATACACACACACATACATATATTAAACAGACACTACAAAATTACAAGTAATTTCCACAATATAAGATGAAACAAACCCCCTCTTCAGATGCAACTAAATCAGGGGAGAACAACACTCAATTAAATGGATAAATTTAAACCACAAGCAACCCTAAAAAGATGAGTCATGGACCTGATCCTGCCTGAGCTTGGTCCGGGTGCCTTAGGGACAGGATCTACCTTGAGGTGGAAAAAGGGCTTGATGTGTCGGGTGTGCAGGCATGGGCTGATGCTGCACATCATGGAGAGGGGAAAAGAATTTTCCTGCGAGTGGGAGCAGCTCCTGGCTGCAGTGCTAATCTCAGAGTGTAGTTCATACCCTGCAAACTAGAAATAGAAATGGTCTGAAGCACTGTTCTGATAGCTGGACAGACAGACAGATGGATGACAAGATGTGGCATGGCAGCCTTTTCTCCCAAGGTCCTGCAAACAGGAGGGCAACTAATGGTCAGTCTGTCTGGATACTCAAATCATACCCACATCACTCCAGGTTTCATTTAAGGCAGATGACATCTGTCTCGTGCATTTCTGACTTACAAACCACCATCTGGTGCTCCGTGGATGACAGATCTCCCTGTGTTAGTATCCCTTCCTCCCAGGTGGAAATGCTGGTGTGCAGCTCAAGGAAACCCCATGCAGGGAGGCAGTAGAAGAGCTAAAAGACCAGCTTTTAAACCTGGCCTTGGATGTGTTTAGAAACATACATGGGAAAACTGCTGCCTGTTCAGAGCCCAAATCATAGAATCATTTAATTGTTTTTGTTGGAAGAGACCTTTAAGATCATCAAGTCAAATCATTAACCCAGCACTGCCAGATCACTATTAAACCATGTACCTCAGCACCAGATTTACACGTCTTTTAAATGCCTCTGGGGACAGTGAGTCAACCACTTCCTTGGGCAGTGTGTTCCAGTGCTTTGCAACTTCTTCTGTGAAAAAAAATTTCCTGATATCCAACCTAGGCCTCCCCTGGCACAACCCGAGGCCATTTCCTCAAGGAAATGACAGGAATGTCTGTGGGAAGGTCCCAGTCAAGGTCCATGTGAGGCTGGGCAAGAGCAAGCCCATTCAACACCACTGCTATCTAACCAGGCAGCAAAGCATGTACTGTGGCTTTGGTGAGCACACACAGCTCCCAACAGGAATGGTGCTGAGTTTAGGAACAAGCCCACAGGCTGCAACCTGCCTGGGGAAACATGTCCATCTGTGTGGTAAGAGCTGGTGAACTGCATCGACTCATCCCACACAAGCCTCATGCTGAGCTATTCCTATAAGCTAGCTTATTCCTTCCAAATATGAGGTGCAGATTTACTTGCTGGCACCAGTGAGCTCTCATGAGCCTCCACCTCCCTCTCCAAACACCATGACCTCCCTGAAAGGTAGCAAGAAACCCTCTGTCTGTCACAGTGAGATCTGATTGCCATTTACTTCCACAAAGATTTTACCAAGGAAGATGCAGGTCTGGGACACAGGTCTCCAGGTTCCTGGTCTCCCATTTTGACCTTGATTAAACCTCTCCTCCGGCTCCCCTTGTCTGTGTGTGTGTGATCACCAAGCTGGAACCTGGCTGAGTGTGGGTTGGTGAAGAACGGAGGAGGCTCCTTAGCTGAAAGGCACACGAGAAGGACACATTAAATCATCACACACTTTCCCTGCATTTCCTCCTCCACCCTGTGGCTGGTTACGAGGAGGTTTGGATTGTAAATACAGCAGTAACTTTCTCCATAAAAGTCAGCCTCTTCTCTCTGCTGGAGCCATCAAGGGATGGCACAGCCCAGTGCTTGGGATCTAATAACAGCATCTTTCACTGCTACGGCATCTCCCACCCCGAAGGCTACCAAAGGGCTTCACAAGCACACTCTGCACATTTGGATCTCATCCTGAAATGCACCCACTTCCAGGGACAGGCAGAAAAAGTTATTTATAGGAGGAGTTCAGGGAAGGGTAGTCAGAGCTGCCCTAACACACTTCTAGCGAACATGAAATATGCCTTGGAATGTTTAATGTGCAAAAGCACTTTCGATTTGGATTTGGTATCACCCTGAGGAAAGTACATTTCCTACATCTGCATCCTGAAGCACCTGCCTCTCAGACAGAGCACAGCTGGTAGCTCCCCTTCCTCACTTCCTTCCCCACCCAGACGGTCTCATTGCTGGGGAAGATGCCCATGTTGGGCTGCTGCCTTAGGGAGAGCATCAGGAGGGAAGTGCATGGCAGGTTGGATGTGCCAGGTGCTTTTTGCCGTGACTGGTGGCCCCTGAGGTTCATCTCCATTGGGTCTGTCTCTCTGGCAAGCTCCTGGCTCTCTGTCACCCTGCCAGCTCCGGGCTGTCCCTCTCCCATTCCCCCATCAATCACCCACAACGGGGATGATGTGTTAATGTTTTTCCTATAGACAGACACATTATGTTTCCACACTGCCTCTGCACATGCCGTGTTTACGCCCCTTCTCCCTCCGGGGAGTAAATCAAGCAAATTGATGCGAGCCATGATTAATTGTGTATCTCGGACCAATCTTTTACCAAGTCCCTCACACGGGCAGGTTGTTCTCCCCCCCTCCCTCCCCGATGAACAGGGGAGAAGAGATGGTGCTCTGCTCGCTCCCTCTCGTGCAGTTTGACGGATAGAACCTGCCCGGGATGCGGTGAGATAAATTTGAAAGGCCTGCGCCGGGCTGTCAGCGTTAAAGATGATGAATGTGGGAGGTGAGGCGGGAGGCACCCGCCGAGCTTGGCGTAATGGATAGGGCTCCTTGGGAATGGATGCTCGCCCAGCGATTCTGCGTTAATCTCTGGGCTCCGCCGAGGTGCCGCCGACTGATAACAAGGAAATAGGAATGACAACAATTTTTAGCCGAGAGATTCTTCACAAAAATGCCAGCCTGCTGGAGGTCTGACAGGCCCTGATTGAATGGGAACGGGGAGGGGGGAGCCTGCGAGCACCTCTTGACTAACATGCAAAAGATGGATCATTTCATTCCCCTGCCTGACCATCTACATTTATTATCATTTCCCTTAATTCTGCCTCGCTTAGATACCTGTCAGCACTGTTTCTCTTCTGAGGGCCAGCTGATGGGATCTGAGCAGGGCCAGAGCCCTCGTCCCTTCTCTGGTGCATGAAGCAGGAGCATCCCTGCCACGGCAGGCAGCATCACGGGCACGACTATCCTGTTCTCGGCTTGCCCGGATGGAGGGGCAGAACACCAGGACAGGCTTTGCTCCTCAAGGTGGGCTCACGGCATGGCTCTGTTGCTGCTGCCCATGCTGTCGTGTAGGTTTCTGGGCTCTCCCTGCCTCAGGGCGGGAATCATGGTGAGATCCCTGCTCTCTCTTTCTCTGTTGGCACAGCATTTTCTGTCTCTTCCAGATGAGACTTTCCAAGCTGCATCACAGTGATTACAAGGGTGGTCTCACACACCACAAGTTCTCTTCTGGGGCTCAACCTTTGCTCACCCACCTTGGGCACCACAGGCGCTGGCTGGACAAGCCCCAGCTCCATGCTCACAATGTTTAAGCCAATAGCTTTTCCCAGGTAAAACACTTCTCTGCATCCCACTTTGCTCAAGTAGCAGGAAACCCTGCTGGTGCCACAGTGGGGGTCATAGAAGCTGGCACGCACATCTCTGTTCCTGGGTCAGGAATGCACCATGAAGAGGGAGCAGCCCAAGATGCCAGCAAGATGGGGAGAGTCTGATGCTGCCCCTCCAGCTTCTCCTGAGACAAATCTCCAGATCTTGTGTGGTCCTTCTTGGCCAGGCAGATGGTATCTGGCCCACCAGTCACTGTTCGGGTCCCCAGCCACCCTGGGGATGACCTCAAGGTGTGCTCACTGAAGTAAAAGTCCTGGGGAGGGATCCTTTGACCACTGAGATATGTTGATGTCCAAGAAGAGCTAGAAGGAGCATTGCATGCGGAGGACAAGGCTGTGAGGTGGCACTTCATCACACCTCCAGCCTTACTGGCCATGGAGAGAGGCCAAAGCCTGCTTAGCCCTGACACCACAGCAGAAGGTGCTGATAGCAGCCCCTCACCTGCTCTTTGCAGTCCAGAGGCCATGGCAGAGGGGCAAAACTCTGATATTAAGGGAAGGCTGACAGCCTCTTTGGATCCAGCTGCACCTCAGCAGGAGGAGAAAGAGAATCATCAGAGTGATCAGGCAAGGAAATCATCACATTCACCAGCAAACGTCTGGGCACAACTGGCTGGGCAGATGCAGCACTAATTTTTTTCCTCAGACTGTCCTCAAATCTCATCCCTTCTTAAGCCCTCCCAGGTTGATCTGCACCTACTTCCTCTCCCAACAGCCTTCTCTTCCTCTCCTTGTGTCTCTCTCTGTGTAGACAGAACCAGCTCCTTAATGACCCTGATCATACAACTATTTTCCGGCCACACATAAACGCTTTCATTCCCACCCCCCCGCCATCACTGTATTAAAAAGCAACCCGCTGCTGGGAATACATTAGTGACTTGCGGCAGATCCTTCTTTGCAAGGATAATTACAAAAAATAGAGGGACAATAACTATTAATATTTTATTGCAGTATTTAATGAGCTAAAGCAAATCGTCTTGCACTCCACTGGAACGACATGCTTTGTCATTCTTACGTTCCCCCCATCATTTTCCCCGGCTCCCCATCTGAGAAGCCCTCCCTGCTTTCAAGTCCTGTTCGCTCAGTGCAATTTATACTTCCTTTAAGCTGCTTTCCTCCAACTTGAAAAATGACCTTGCTACTTTCTGGGGTTGCTATACTCTTCATGCCAGTGTTTCAGCCTCCAGATCTGTCCACTTGTACCAAACTAGCCCAGGGAAAGAGCAAACCCCTTTGCCTTAGCAAAGCAAAGCTGCCCTTTCCTCTTAGGTGTTTATTGTCTCCATTTCACATGCAAGGAAACAGCTTCCAGAGGTTAAAGAAGGAGTTTTAAAAGCACTTTGGGACTCCGAGGGACTTGTGTCCTTGCTTTGGAAAGCCCTGTGTTGTGTGGGTCACCCACAGCTCAAGAGACAGTGTGTGGCCAAGTGAGGGACAGATGCTTACCCTGCTGCCAGCCCTGTGCCCTGGCCATGTCCAAGGGCAGCAGCACTGCTGTGTGTGTTCAAAGCCAGGGCCAGCTGGGTCTCACTCACACTCAGGACAGCTAGCAGGGCCACTGCTGTCAATGGGCACTTGGTTCCCTGTTTCATCAGCCAAGCTTGCTCGTGAGACCACAGACCCACAGGGGGACGGTTGTGGAATCCTGAACCCCAGAGCATGGGACAGGTTGGCTCTCACCCAGCAAACTGCTGAGTGCTAATCTCTGCCCTGCTGTCTGCCTAGTTGGGGATGCTGGGGACATGTTTTGGAAGGCTCACTGAGGCTAATAGTTCCAGTCTGGGTGACCCTCATCAGGAGCAGAGGATCTCAGGAGTGCTTTGCAGTGGACCCAGGGTGCCAGGGTGGCCCTGGGCATCTGCACCTCCAGGCACCAGAGACCTCCTGGAATCCCCTTCCACTGGGCATGCACCCACAGCATGCACCCACTGGGGATGGGAAAAACACCACCATGTCAATGTCTACTTCCGCATTTTCCTAAATTCCTTGTGTCCTGCTTTTTGGTCCATTCTAATAAGGGGGAAAATACCATACAAATAGTTCTAAAGGTTCTTATGTATTATTGTGAGGAATAAACTTTCTGTTTTATTACAAGCAAAGGGATTAAACAAGGGTCACCAATATAAGGGGGTTTATGCAAAGGGATTTCTTTCTACTAACCTATAGGCATATCATGGAGTTGTAAGATGCTTGGACATGTCTGGACAAGCATCAGGGAACATGCGGCCGGAAAGGAAGGGATTGTGAAATATATGTAAATAAAGCAAAGCCCTGCCATGTGGTCAGCCATGGAGGCTGCCATTCTGGTCAGGGCCCTGCCTCTCAACACAATATAGCCAACCAGAGGAGAGGAAATGCCCCTTCTGATAAGAGGACTGGGTGGTACTTGAGAACCCTTTAAAAGGAGGGAAATTTGATTTCGGGGTGTGCTTTTGGGATCATCAGGCAACTAGGGCACCCAACACATGTTGTAACTAATCTTCGGCACCCAACACGTGCTGTAAATAATCTTCCTACTTGTTATCTTTCTCTGTTTTACAGACTTTGTTATCTTTCTAAATTTAAATAAAAGGAGATAATTTTCTCTGAAATAAATTTTATAACATTATTACTATATAGTATAATAGTTCTACATTATATAGAGACAGTTATATATATGTATATAGTTCTATAGTTCCTGTATAGTTTCTTTGTCTCTCTCTCTGAGCCAATATAATAGTTCTACAGGCTCCTAAATATGTCTTAGTGGTCTGAATGCAACGAAACAGTGTCCCAATCATTTAAACTCTTCCTAGTGTTCAAATATCCCTCTCTGCTGCATGTTCATTACTTTTGAAACCCACATCACTCCTCTCAAGCTGCCCTGGCCTCCTGTGCAATGACCATTTGTGACCCAGCCACCTCCTGGTCCCTCCCCTCTGCAGACAGTGTAAGCTTGCAAGGGCAGGGCCCAAAAATACAGAGCGTAGCATCTTCCCTAGGGTGGAAACAACCCTGGGATGAGCACAACCATAAAACTCTGTCATCTTCTCAGTGTCATTTCATTGTGCTATGCCGGACATGCACTGAGCAGCAGGTTTTACCCACTGCAACAAGAAGATACTCAAGGTGAAGACACTAGTCAAGCGGAGGAGCCCAAAGCCAAGCCAGTACCTTTGTATATTTATGTATCCCAACAGATGATGTTACTGTGTGGATAACCCCTTGTTGCACACAAGCTAAAGTCAATCAGGCTTCAAGAATGCAAGTAGCCCTTAGAAAAGAATCCAACACAAATCTGAAATGAGATGATTTCTTTTTAAAAGTACTCTGTAAGGTAAAATAAAACTTGAAGTTATTGGCACAATGACCTTTAACCATGGAAGTGTAAGTAACAGAATACCTTTCCCTGAAACACACTAAAAATATTTCATGGATACACACATGTGTGCATATGCATGTAAGTATATATGCAACATGCACTCAAACCATTCATAACATGCTCAGAACAAGGATAAAATGAGAGATGGAGCTTAGCAGCATCACTGTCCAAGGGAAGCAAACATGGGAAGCAGCAGCAGCACTGGTAAAGCCTATGGGAGGGTTTTGGTCGTCCCACTGGCTAAAACACCAAGGCAAGGTGCTCAATGGGAATCACTTTGATGCTCATTTACAACAGCTAAAGGGTTAAGACAAGGATTTCAAGTTGATGGGACCCTATTACCACATGCTTTGGCTGGTCATTGTGTTCAATAGGCAACCAAATAGCAAGAGGGTTCACAGCCCTTTCCCTGACCCTCCCTTGCAGACAGCTGGACTAATGGGACAGGGAACATGGGGAACAGTGTCCTCACCCTCCAGAAATAAATAATCACTCCCCCAACCTCCGCGAGTGGAGTGAAGATTTAATGTGCTGACAGCCTGCATTTTTTACCTTTAGTCAATACAAGAAAGGCCCCAAGACTATGATTCCCAACATCTGGATTCCATCAATATGTGATCTGTCATGATGTATTGGCATCCCCCCCTCTCTCCAGATTGAGCAATGCGGCTGGTTTTATTAATACGTCAAATACATTATCCGTGTAATACACTTGTCTGCCTCTGCCCTCCCGCTGTTCCTGCACAGCAGATTTGAATGTATGATGAATCAGTTTGCATTACACGTCTGTACGTCATAATTTGTCAGGATTAATAGAACTGTGTGCATGGGTGGGGAGCAAGCAGGGGGGAGCACGTCATGTGTGTTTAGTGCAGAGATGTCTGTATCACTTATTTATCTCTGCTCAGACCACTGGGTTCCCGGAAAACAGCGAGCAGAGCACGTCTGGGAATTGCTGAGCAACCTGGAGCACTCTTGCAGACACAGCCCTGCCCACCAGCAGCTCCAGCTGTGGAGCTGCAGCAAAAGGGGCAAGGAGGGTATTTTGGGTACCCTGGATGCACTGGGGTTTCCATGGCCCCATGCACAGGGTGGAGTCCCTGCACACTGTCAGGTACCACCAGCAGAGACACAAGGAAGGTAATGCAGGGTTCCCGGTCTTCCTCCTGGCTCTGTCAGAGCCTAGCTACATGACCTTAAAGCACAACTCCTTGCCTCAGTTTCTCCATGCAAGACATCTTCTGCCCTCACTGATGATTTCCTGCCTGATTTGCAGAAGGCAATTTTTTTGCTTTGCAAATGACTTTTGGTCTCAGTTGCTTATGGTAAAGAGGCACTTTAAGCCAGGAGCCATGTGCAGGTGACAGGATCATGCAGAGCCAGAGCCAGCCAGTGCAAACCGTGCACTCCCCGAGACCCAGTGAACCTTGCCCAAGGAATGGGTCAGGCCACAGTGGGAGGCGCTGGTGCTGTCCTTCCTTTGCATGCAACGCATTTGTTTGTAGCTTTGCAGCTGGACTTTGCTTTGCCCCTGTAAAACACCGATTTCAGCTATAAATGTTATTTTCAGAATATTGCACAGGATTTAGTGGAACCCATAAAGATCAGCACACAGAACTACCTGTGCTATTGCTTCCTAGCTGTGAACCAGCAAGACCAGCAAAAGCAGCCTGCAACGGGCATGAAGGCTTCTCCACTATATTGCCCAGCTGACTCGGAGAACCACTACGGGGGCTGCCCACCCCAAAGTCTGGCACCCTGCCCACAAAATCATGTTAGATGTCTCTCAGCTCATTCCTAATAAGGTTGTATGTCCACCCAGGATAGCCCAACACCACGCAGAGCTCCCATCTCACGTCCTGGAAGCAAGACAGCCCTGTTAGTACAATACTATGCTCTGTCTCATTAGCACTGCCTCTCACCAGGACTAATTATCCTGGTCGTTAGCTCATCCCTCCCACCCAGCATGGCATATCCAAGAGGAGGTGTGGTCTCCTTGCTGTCCTTGTGCTGGGTCTTTGCCCCAGTGCTGATGGTAACATAACGGGGACCACAGCAACAAATCCTGCATGACTCGCAGCAAACCATGAAGCTGCCTGTCTCCATGTACTGAAATCAGGAATTTTGGGATACGGAACAGGGGTCACCCGCTTCAGCACTGTTAGGAGCTATGTGAGGTCAGAAGGGAGAGGATGGCAAGCAGCTCCCTGCTGCCCCCTGTGCTCCTCTGGCCCATTTCAGTTCCAGTGCATGAAATGAAAGGTGGTAAGTGACCACTTTAAAGACCTGCACAGCCTAAATATAACATCAGATATAAGTGTTATAGTTAAATATAAACTATCTTGAGTGAAGAGTTGTGATATTTTGCAGTGTTGTCATTACTGATACTTTGCTTGCAGTGAAGTTAGACAGAAAAGCAGATTTAAACTAATCACAGTGCTGACGCAGCATCTTGCCAGGGTGACATCGCTTGCAAACAGCTCATAACCCCCCTGCATAGCATGTACCCCACAGCAGAGCACCTCAAATCTTGTCTCTGCATCAGGAGGGTGCAGTAAACACCAGGGGCAAGGCTTGCCTTCTCTGCTTCTAACTATGATCTGGCAAAGAGCCCCAGCTACCCAAAAATAGCAAAGCTAGCCCACACCTTGCAGGGAGCTTGGCAGGGCACCTGTCAGCTGGCTCCACCATCCTGCTTGAAGGGGTTTTGCTAGGGCAAGAAGTAGGCTCCTCAACCAAAGCAAATATGGACATTTTCATCAGAAAACTGAAAAAACCCATGATTTTACTCTTCGGCTTCTCCAGAAGGGCTAAGGTAAGTCCTGGATGAGCAATCTCTCCTACCTCCAAAACCCAGACCCTGCTGCAAGCTCCAAACTCACCCCTCATAACATTTCTTTGGAAGGCTCTCAACCTGCTTTTCTGTGTGGAAACAGAAGCCATATTCCCAGGGATCCCCAGAAGTTCGCAGAATTCTTCAAACCATGTCCCCAGAGGTTCCTAGGGGTTCCCAGGGATCACCAGCGGTCATAGACTCATAGAATTGTGTTTTGGTTGGAAGACACCTTTAAGATCATCAGGTCCAACCCTTCCAGCTCTGCCAGGTCACCACTAAACAAAAAGGTCCCCAGTGCTTCCTTAGCTGGGACCACCACACAGCCCATCCATTCCAGGGCTGATGCCACCCTCTTTCTGCTCTGGTCCAGTGGATAACGTGGGTCCGTCCCCTCCCCATGGCTACGGCATGACTGAGCCCAGTCTCCCTCCTCCCGTTGCTGCTTCCCAAGTGCAGCCGGAGGACGTGACGTCAGGGTCCCTTAATGGGCAGCAGTCACCTCACTTTAATAACAGCTCCCAGAAACAATTGTACATTTACAACCCAGTGAGCGATCTTGGCACGCTGAGCCCGCTCCCCTTCCAAGGCTTAATTTGATTTTGACATATTGGCTTGAGATTAAAGGGCTCTCATAAAAAAGAAAAAAAAAAAAAATCACCAAAAAAACCCAAACACACACACACTCCCAGCCCCACCACTGCCCCGTTTTCAGGGCTCAAGCAAAAGTGCTAACATTGTAATATTTTAAGTAGAGAAAATCCAAGTGTGCTTTACCCCCTGCTGGCTCTTATGCTGGGCTTATAAAAATTAAGTGGAAACCTACACAGCTGTAGGCTATAAATCCTTTGTCGCTAACACAGCCAGGCCTGGTACCTACCTCCAAAAAGAAAAAGAAAATAAATACAAACTCCAAGAAGCAAGTGGCCGAAAGGGATGCATAGGGCTAGTGGGGCTGGGCAGCCTGGGGAATGACCATTGTGGTCTGTGGACATACCAGTGGGCAGGCAGCTGCAGGGAGGAGAAGTGAAGAAGGGGGGAAAGTGCCAGAGCACCAGGGAGAGCATCACAAAGCAGTAAGAGCCCTCTCAGCTGAAGATCAATTAGCATCAATTACTGACTTCATTTAATTGTCGTAGAAGATGAATTTGTCATTTTTAGTCTGGAATTAATGGGAGACCTTCAACTTTCCCTTGGCAGACCCAGCAGGTCACAGAGTATTTTTTTCTCCTTTGCTCCTTTTCCACGGGGGAGAAATGTGGCAACAAGGAGAAGAGGCAAGAGCTGCTGATGCCACCTGGGTACTTGTCACCATCCATCCACAGCCACCCCAAGCACAGCACCACAGTGGCAGCCAGACCTGGTAGCTGACTGGGACAAGCAGCACAGCCAGTGTGCTGGCCAGCCCTTGTGCCATGTCCTGCCACCACCCTT
Source organism: Galbula dea (assembly GCA_013399015.1). Classification (NCBI taxonomy): domain Eukaryota; kingdom Metazoa; phylum Chordata; class Aves; order Piciformes; family Galbulidae; genus Galbula; species Galbula dea. The sequence continues at coordinate 4,814,923 of VWZX01004666.1, forward strand.
CTTGGGTTTTGGTTTTTTTTTTCTGCACCTTCCATTTTTTGTCCCCTTTCCTTTTTCTTTTTTCCACCAGAAATTAATTTTGCAGTCAAGGGCTGCAAAGTGTTTACATTTTCCCCAGCAAACAGGCGACAGTAAACAATGAACGCTCGCAGATGAAATTGAATTTATAACTGCATTATGGGGCCAGATAACGCCCTAAAATAATACAATGATAAGGAAATTCGATTTGATTGCTGCCACGAATCAGCTTGGGCCCATCTGCAGCCAGGGCCTCCCGTAATAATTTTAAATTGGGTTTGTAAACCTTATTTGTCCTTAAATATTTCTGTCATTTTTCATTGCCAGAGACAGATCCTTGGGCGCAAGACGGTGGATTGGCCCCGCCAGAGCCATGCTGGCATGCAGGCAGAGGGCTGGTGTGGGTGCCCAGTGTGCTCAGCGGGCGCTGGGGCCAGCAGTGACAGCCGCTCATTCTATCCATCACCATGTCGACAGCCAAGGAGGAATCTCGGGTAGAAATTGAGTTTGCCTCACAGGGGACAATTGAACAAATTAATAGACCATTAGCCAAGCAGTGACCTGAGAAATGAGGGTGCTCAGGCTCCCCCCAGGTTTGGGGGGAGGAAGGGGAAAGGCAGTGGAAATCCTGTGGTTGTCCCCAAGGGGATAGTCCTAGTGACCCGGGATGGGATGTGAGATTGTGGGTGAGTGGCTGCACTGGGTATCCGTTGCAGTTCGTTTGCAGCCCACCACCAGCTCATCCAAAAAGTTCTGCACCGGTGTGCTGGCATGCAGTTAGCTTGGCGGGAGGGATGTGGGGTTCCAGCTGGTGGAAGATGACGAGAAGAGCTGTGAGGATGATCCACAGCAATCTAGAGGGACAGGCAGGCAGTGGGAAAAGAAAAAGCAAGGAGATGGGAATAAAAATCCCCAGTTCTCTCTTGGTTTTGAGAAATCCCTTGCAGAAAGCCATTTGTACAGTACAGACGTGTTGCATGGGACAGATCCTAGATCCTCAAGGTGGAGATGCACAGGGCACCCTCCAGTCCTGGGGGATGACAGGGTTGTGGTTACCAGCAGGCAGGACACCAGGGATCTGCACTGATCCCTGCCTATCTCAGCCCTTTCCACACAACAAAGGACGGTGAACAAGGAAAGGGCTGGGCAACCCCTGTGTCCTTTTCACCAGCCAGGGCTGTGGAACCTTGCAGAGGGTCAGTACTGGGGAGCACATTGTCCTCCTGCCTCCAAATGCAACTAGGTGCCCTGTGCAGCATCTTTCCTCTGCAACCTCCTCTGAGTTTGCCTGTATCATCACCATTCATTATCCAAATGACTATATTTATTAAGTCCCCTGCCAAGGCATTACAGAGTGGTCTGTAACAGAGATTAAAAGCAGAATAAAACACCGTGATCTTTTTTAAGGAAACAAAACAATAAACAGCCTCAGCACTAGCTTCCAGAAACACACAAGCTGTGGGAAGGACGCTGAATTCATTGCTGCCACAACACAATCATACCGCGCCCGCAATTTCCCCACTCTCAGAGGTGGGGATCAGCCCCGCACACACGCTTCTGCTCATCCAGCTGCTCCCTGTGTTGAAGACTTGGATGCTGGGGGAACACTTTCACCTATTCTGCCCCAGGCAGCTGCCTTGCACCACCCCACCTTGGCCAAGATGCTGAGCCCCACAGGAACATCCTTGAGCTTCCTCTGCCTTGCAGGGCAGGGATGGCTCAGGGATGTTCTTCTGTTGGTACCAACAGCCTGCTGCAAAGACATGCCTGAGCCAGGCTAGATCAGTGACTGTCCCCAGTTGTTCCAGCTTACCAACCCCCATGACATGAAGAAACTGCAGCCTGGGGCAGCCGACAAATGGACCACCACAGTCTTGGTGACATTTGCCAATGGCTGGGACAGCAGTGGGACACAGCAAGGAGCCATGGCTCCTTGCTCCCACCCATATGGATCTGCAGAGCAGAGCATTAGCCCCTTCAGCACGAGACTGCTTGGTTCTTATTTTCAAAGGTATTATTTTATGTCTATGGAATGAGGTGCTTTACGAGGAGGCACCAGGTTTCCTTTGTCTCTGCTGGAGATAATCAGGTGCAGATAGGATGTATATTCTGTAAAAACATTCACTCACTTCCACTCACCAGTTACCTTCTTTCTGAGAGCTGTAAGGGTTTCAATTACCGGATTCTTGGATTTAGTGCCCAGGGCTTTTTGGTGTGTGTTAGATTTATTAGAAGGTTTAGTACCAGCGGAGGATTCACGCATTTACTCCCAGGAGCCCAGCTTCCGTTCACAGACCCTAAATCATCAGCTGAGATGGGCTATTGTCACTTACGACATTAGCATGGTTAACGTACGCAGGGATGATTAATAGTGATACACATGCAGCCTCCCCCTCCTCCCCAAAGCCACATCTCTGCCACCTCTGCTTGAGCCAGGGGCTGTGAGGGGTGCAGCCAGTGTACCTGCTTTCACAGAGGCAGCCATGCTGCACCTCCTTCCTGCAAGCCCTGGTGCTCAGCACCACCCCACCAACAACAGTATTACTGCTTTACACTATATTCTAATACTATTATTGTTTTTAATATTAAGTGTTGAAGGCATTTGGGGGGCAGAGGGCTTTCTGCCAAGGTAAGGCTATGGGAGTCACCCACAGATACTGCCTGGGAGAACGGGAATGTGCATACAGGGAAGAAGGACGCTAGGAGAAGTGGAAGGATGCAGGTCGGAAAAACCTGAGGAAAAAAATTTTTATTCTAAGAGTAAATTCAACCTTCCCTGGCAGAACCCACCCACCCCTTCATGGCTCCTTCTTCCCAAAGGACATCTCAGGTCAAATCTGCCAAGAAAGTAGAATGGTGCCTTTATTAAGCAGGAAACAGCCGAATGAGCCAGAACCCTCTGATCCAAGCAGATCTCCCTTGAAAAATCCCATGGGATTGTTCCATCCATCTGCTCAGCTCGCCTCATGTGCAGAAGAAGATCCATATGTTACAGTCCTCCCTATTGCCCCAGGAGACTGGTGACAAGGCTAAAACTCATCACACAAGCGGTGTCCTAGCACCGTGGGGATGCAGCAGCTTCTGCATTGTGGGCTCTGCATTGTGCAGTGGTGGGTACCTGAAGCTCAAGGCAAGCTCTTGGTCTTGCTGCGCTCCAGGGGAGACATGACCACACTCCTAACAAGCAAGATCCTGATGGCTTTTGTCCTTTTTCCAATACTGTGTTACTTACATTCCTTCTTTTTTAATTAAAGCAGCCCCAGCTGATTTTACAAGCTTGCTGGTGCTTCTCTCCCAGTCTCTGTGCCTCTCATATGCTTGAGTGCTAGTATTAATTATTAGAGCCAATTTACTGTTTATACTCTGATGTTTTAACTAATTACCACTAATGGCAGACACCAGTGGGCAATCAACTTCATTTAGTTCCCAGTGCAAACCACTCATTACCATCTGAGAGAGGAAAAGAGAGTGCATGGGAGAGTGCAAAAGACTGAGCTCCATGGGTAGTGGGTGCCTGGGACTGGGGGTGCAGTGCAGGGGCATTCTCCTGCTTCCTGGTGCATCCCCTTTGGCAAGGCTCTGGGGAAGGATCTAAAGCTCCAGAATGTGTGGATGGGCAGCAGAAGGAAGCTGCCATGCACAACTACTCTGCAGGGGCTGTTGAGATTGCTGGTACTTTGTGCCATGTGCTAGGCCCTGCCTTGTCACCAGGGAAAGGCTCTGTCTGAGGCACCTACAGTTACAGGACAGCAATATGCCTTTTTCCTTGCATAGTAAATGGCTCATTTTCCCTGCTGGGTTTCATCCTGGGATTTATCTGTGGGGAAGCGCAGTCCCTGCTCACACTCTTGGCTTGGTGTGATGCCAGATGGAGCCAGGTTTCTCGAGTCCCAGGTGCCTGTGGTGTTAATTCTGCCATGAGAGGCACGGTGGATGATGTGAAGTCAAGATGAGCTGGGCCTGAAAGGCCCTTGAGCTGGGCTTCCTCCTGTCTGGAGCTGAGCTCTAAGTCTGGGCTAATGAAGCTTGGTCATGGAGCTAATTTAGCTGTTTCTGTGTAGTGATATTTTTCACACAAATCCTTCCTTAACACAAGCACATCCCTCAGCCTAGCTGGTGTCTTTGTCTATTTCTTCCCTCTGGAGACCCACAAAAGGCACTGAGGCACATTGTTTATTCACCTGCAACTCAGAACCAGTGTAGGAGCCCACAATGTTAAAAGCCATAACCTTCAGGTGGTGCAACTGTCTTGGCTGTGCCAATTCCTCTCTGTTTTGGACCAAGAAACAAACACATGGTGCAGAGAGGGTCTGCAAGAAGGGATGATGGAATTAGATGACTCCACCAGAGCTGAATCGGTCCTGTCACTCCAGAAGAAACCTTTGGTGGGCATGGCCCAGAGCACAGCACAAGCGACCGATTTGCCAGGCATCCCCAAATGTGGCTGAGAAATATCTCTAGAAAAAGTGATGTCCAGATCCATTTGCCTCCTACAACAAAACCTGTTAACCCTGAACTGCGACAAACCTCCAACCAATTGCATTTGTGGTTCTGGGGATCTGGACTCCTCCTGAATAGGGGATAGGCAGAGCTTTAATGACCTGCCAGCTCATTACCAGTAGTGGGAGTCCTGCCCTAACAAAAGGTACCACAGCGTTTCCAGAGTTCACACTCCACTGACACGATTTTAGCTGAGTGATGCTGTCCAAAACAGGGGCATGAGCTCAGCTGCAAGGATGGGGCTAGCTACCACCCCTCCAAAAAGATCTTTGGTGTTTCTTCCTTTCCCACTTTATCTCATTCTTTTATTCCCTGATTTGTTCTGTTGAAATCTTGCTTTTGAAAGGGAGACAGGGAGGTTGGAGACCTGCTCAGTGGTGGTGGGGATGTGGTTGCCTGTCTTGAGGAGGGGGGGAGGTTATAACTATGCACACATCTGAAATGTAATTGCTGTCAGCTCTCTCCATTCTTGCAGCACAAGGCCTTTAATCTCTCCCACCAGACCCATCGGCCCTGATATTGCAGCTCCAGAAAGGCTGGTTTTATGTACTTTAACCCTGCGACCTTTACAAATCCCATCATTCCAATCAATACGTCTCATTAGCGTTAGGTAAATGTATGGGATGGATGGGGAGCTGTGCTGGGAGAAGCCCGCAGAGGGTGGGGTGGAAAGTGCTTCTGCCTGCCTGCTCTTGGGGGGCAGCAGAGCCCCACCACGCCCCGGGAGCTGCTGAGGGCATCCTTTCCCCTCCAAGCATCCTTGCTCACAAGTAGCCTTACCCCAGACACACACCTTGGTCCAGCCAGAGTACAGGCCCAGCTAATGCTGAGCATGAAACAAAGTCTCTGCAAAGCCAACTGTGGAGTCAAGAGTCCAAGTTGTTAACTGGACCAAGCTGCTGGAATAATTTTTTTCTCTCTCCTTGGGAAGGAGACATGTTTCACAGCTTTTTCCTATGTTAACTAAATGAAAACATACAGGGCCTGTAGCAGGTGATGGGAAAACAACGTGGAGTGTGCGCAGGGCTGCCTGCCACCCTTGCCTGTCAAGTAGGGGAGCTGGCAAGGAAGGTTGTTACTGTGGCTGGCAGGATAAAGCCAAGGATTGGGATGAAGGAAGAAAATCTCTGCAACTTCCCTTGAAAATGAAGGGCTTAATCTATGGAGAAGTGTGATTTCACACCACGTGAGGACCTTATCGGCAAAGGAATGTTGGCTGTGCCAGGTGGGACTTACAGGTTCATGGGGCATTGATCAACCAAGTATGCTTCAAAAAAAGGGTAAGACCAATCCTGCCCTTGGGAGGCTGGAGGCAGGATAGTGTTGTAATCCTTTTTTCACTGAGGAAGGGGCTCTCTTCCTCCTGGATCAGTGCCTCAGTCAGCAGGGCTGTAAATACTATTACTGCCCATAAAACTACCCAGCTCTCCTCCAAATCCTGCTCAAACATTTGACTCGGGTGACACACTGGCAGCAGCAGACCCCATAGGAGCAGGTGTCTTGGGGGCTGCTATTAATGCATCATGCCTAGAGTGGGGGCAGCCTGCCCCACCATGCCTGCCTCCTCCCTTCCCATGCTGCCACCAAGGTGTTGAGTGGCTTCCTGGGGAAACACAGGACGAGTGGCCTCCAGACCTTAACAGTGCTGGCTTAACCTCACTGTGTGCCTCGCAGCTCCACATCATGCCAAATCTATGTCTCAGAGCTTGAACTGAACTATCCCATGTGAATGTCATCCCTGGAAAATCCAGATCCTCAAAAGGAAAGAAGATGAGAAGATCTCCTCCCACTGGGGCAGGCTGAGGTGCAAGAGGAGGTGAGGATGCCTTCCCCAGCCTCCTCAGGCAGGGCAAGCTTTTTAAGTGGCATCTGGAGCTGGGTTTGGTTTCTGAGCTCTGCTACCCCCATCTGCAGAGCCAGCACGTTACTGCAACAGCACTCAGCCCTGCCGGCTTTGGGCTCACCCCAGCAGTAAAAGCAGCTTGATGAAGTATGTTTGTATGCTTACATCTATTTCTGCAAAAGCCTTCAAAAGCAAGGGCTTAAAGACGATGGGCGAGCCCTGCTTTTTCACATTAGTGAGGTTTAATGAAGGTGTTTCCATGAGGTTTAAACTTAGAGCTGGACCAAATATACCTCTTGCTGGAGTGTGGAACAGCCAAATTTGTCTCTGTGCTGGAGGGGATAGGTGGTGCTGGGCATGCAACTTTCCCATATATACAGAGTGGTTTGGAGACATGGTTCATGTGCTTCCTGCTTCCCAGCACTGGTGTCTGCTCTCCCCACATCCTTGCTGCTCTGTTTGTAAAGGCTCTTTGACAAGACCTCAGACTTGTTGACAAGCACCTAACTCCACAGTGGCATGAAAACCATTTAAGCACTAAGCTCCCCCCAGCTTTAGTGAGATGACTGCGCAGTGCAGCTCCTGGAAGGAGGCAGAGGGAAGGAGAAATGAACACATTCTCTGGTGTGGCCACTTTCACTCGACCTGACACTGCTCCTACTGGAATTAAATGGGCAAGTCCTGAGATGCTTCTTTGGAGCAGTGGACTACTCGGCACTGCACCAGAACCCCTATTCACCTGCTTCCCAGCCACCAAGCTGGGAGCAGCCATGAAACCTGTGTCTCATCTGTCATACGGAAAACCAGCCCATAGCTTCAGAGTCATCCTCTTCAACAGAGCAACTGTTGGGCCAAATAAAGTCCCTGCCGCACAAGCCCCCAGTTCTACAGTGTACCAGGGGACAAATCATCCTGGCTAGGAGCATGCAGTGGCAGGGCATCCATGCACAGGGAGCTCACGTGATCTTTCAGTCTGGGCTTTTTTTCTGCCAACAGTGTGGAGCCAGCAGCAAAGCCTCCCAGGCAGCCACAGACCCTCAGCAAGCCTTTCAGAGCAGCTCTACCGTGCTCGGCACTGCAGTCCCTGCCTGGTCATACCCACCTCTCAGCAGGGCATCCTGCACAGCCACAGCAATGGGGAATGCCGAGAGAGGGTGGAAAGTGAATGGTGAGAGAGGCTGGAAAGCTAACACATTGAAAGCTAACACATCCCCCAGCCACACGGTTATTGGAGGCAGACAGAGCAGTGGCCTTGCTGCAGGACCCTACTTAACTTTCTCAGGCTTGCCCACTGGAGGAAAGCTTACCATGAGCAAAGACATTGTAGAAAGACAGGCATTGGTGGGTCAAGAGACGGAAGGGACTGCAGCAGCCTTAGATTTTATCTGCATGGCCAGACAACCTTAGAATCTCAATCAACAGTTGTTAATAAAACACAGAGGAGACGCACAAGTGGTTAAAGACAGAACATGCCGCAGGGCTCTGGAGAAGCTGGTTATAGCTGAGGGCATTCCACACTGCCACTGTCTAGTCTAACACCACCCAGAGCATGTAAGCTTAACAGTTCCCTTTTTTTGCCCATTGGAAAAGCTGCTTTTGGTCAGTAAAGGAAATAAGAGAGCATTCCCAAAGGACTGGGACTCCCCCCAGAGCCCTGCATGCTCTGTTGGCTCTTGTGTGTCTGTCTGTCTTCTTCCTGTGCTGCACGCTTCTGAAGGTCTGGGCCTGAGCCCATCCCTGGGGAAGGTGACAAGAGGGTGAAAGTAGCTGCTGAGGTTAGAGCAGGAACTTCCTAGTTCTTCCTTTCACTGCTGATCGCACTTTGCAATGGGCTTCACTTCTGTGTGCGCCCCTCACCCTCATGCATGCCCTGGATCCACAGGACCCGTTCCTTTACTGCATTTCACCTGTGCCACTGGGAGCATCTCTTACTTTTAAGGAGCTGGGGAAACTCCAAGGCTGGGAAGTAAAGGAAGAACTGCTTCTGGCCACCACTGTAGAGAGCAAGCAGGTGCTTGAAGCACTGAGACTTCCTCCCAGAGCCTCCTTGCTCTGCCCTGTCTCCTTCTCACCTCCAGCTGTGCAGAAATCTAGCCCTTATTCGAGCCCAGCATTTCAGTCATTACAATGACAAGGGTGATAAGAGATTGTTATCACAGTGCTCAGCATCGATTTGAAGCTGAGCCCCCTCCCTGCAATCCTCCTCCTTGTGGCTGCTGGTGCAATGGTTGACGCTGCAGAGGGACTTGGCAGCACGGCTTGTTGGAAAGCAAAGATTACAGTTTGGGGTTCAGATCCCTCTGGAGATATGTCCCTCCAGCCTAGCAGCTCCAGGCATATCGTTCCCGCTCTACAGAAAGAACGCGGGATGGCAGCCAAGATGCCCGGGCTCCTTCCTGCCACGTCTGCTGGGAGACCTGCTCTAAGTCCCCATGCTGCAGGAGGGACAATGCAGCTCTGCATCCCTGGAGGGCTCTGTAAGCCTCCACCCAGAGGGACCCGGGCAAATGGCTATGGCATCCCAGATGAGACAGGAGCTTGTTCTCCTACTTATGCTACAGGGAAGAAAGAAAGAGGAAGAGAGGAGAAGGTCATGCTGACCCCACTACAGAGACAGGGAGCAGTCCTAGAACCCAAGCCTACGGTTCACTCCACCCTTGTTTTACTCCAGCCATCCAAAGAGCTGTCACTTTCCACAGCTCAGTGTAGCCTCCCACCACTCTGACATCCTTCCCTAGGGATCGTTCCCACCCACCCATGCTTGATGAGGACAGATCCTGCCCTCCCATGTATGTCTGATGGGGACAGTGCTTGGGAAGGGGACACTTCCCACCAGCAGAGCTAGGACCTCCCAGGTTGGAGTGGGTGCCTGTGAGCCTCAGTCACAAAACAATAGTCAGCATGCCCCCAGTGTCACTGTGAGCTGCTGTTCCCTCTCCTGTCGGGAGACTGTCTGGGTGTCTCTCATGAGGAAGCAGAGACTGGACCCGGTTTCAGTGAGGTTAGGGCTGATTCAGCTCTCAGTCTCTCCTTGCAGTCACTGCCTCCACCATTCACAAAAACTCAGTTCCTCCCAACAGCCTCAAAACATGGCCAGATCCCTGCTTGGAGCAATCCTCCAAGACCCACACCAGGCCAGGCTTCCACCTTTCAGTTTCCCCCTTCTCAGCTCAGAGATGACCAGCAGGATGTAGTACACCTGGGAGGGAAGGTAAAGGACCTAGCAACACAACTGTTCGTACCGAGGCTGCCCTGGGCAGCTGGAACTGCAGCTCCCCAGTTCTTGGGGGTGCACTCTGGCTCAAATGCACACATACACTCTTTGCAGCACACCTGCAAAGGTAGAGCAAGACATCAGCCACTGGTGGGGAAACTGAGGCACAAGTGAGTTGTGGGGTCACATGGCCACACAGCAGAGCTGCTGAGAGAACCAAGATGTCCTGGTTTGGAGCTGCACAGTGAGCCTCAGCCCCTATAGAAACCTTGAAGCCCCAAGAGCAATGGCTGTGCAGATATTGCAAGTCTTCTCTTTCCTCCCAGAGCTGTCTCTGGGAAAAGCAGAAGCGCAAGGCGATGTCAGGGGAAGTGCCCGAACAATCAGGGCTTGTATGGAGATGAAGAAAGGCCCTGCTTGTTGGCAGGGGCAGTTGGGGTAAGTCTGAGGGCATCACAGGATGGCACCCCAGGCACTCCAGCTGTGCAGCCTCTCCAGCCCAACAGAGAGGGGCCTGTTGTGGGCCCAGCCCCGGCACAGAGTGTCACTGCCTGCCTTGGTTAGTGGGGATGTTCTCTCTTCATGCCTGCTGGTTTCTGCTCTGCTGACCTGCTCTGCTCTCTCCATCGGCACCATCCATCAGCTCTGACAGCCCTGTCAATTCCAGGGCTCTGCGATGTCATCCCCCAGAGGGAAAAACACTTTTTTTTTTTTTTAAAGGAAAGCAGTACTTTCTCTTTCGGCAAGCTAGTAGGCTCCCTTCCTCCCATCCTTAGTTCTAATGCTCAACCCAGCCGAGGGACAGGGGCACAGCATATGCCTGAGTTTTTCATTCAGTCTAGCTTCAGCCTCCCCGCGAACTGCCAGGGGCCAGAAGAGCTGCGGTACCTGCAGTGTCACCAGGTAGATGTACAGTGTCCCTGGGAGAGATGTGCAGTGTCCCCAGGGCAGATGTGCTCCAGCACTCTGCCTGCCCCCCGGCCCTTGCTATTGCAGATACCAGGCAGGCGGTGGCAGCCTGACCCGCAGCCCGCAGGACTGGCAGGCAAGTCCAGAGGGTGAGCAGCCATGCCAAGCCGACAGGAGCTGGGGAGATTAGCCTGGTAATGGCCAAACTCACCTGGCCCTTTGCATGGCACCTTATCAGAACTGGCTGCAGCATAAGCAACTCGGGGAAGGTGTCAACACGTATGTCCTGCGTCTTGCTCGCCAGCCTGGCAGGTGGCAGTAGGGAAAAGCCAGGGATGCCAGGGCAGCTGCCAGCTAGTTCAGGCTCTGGAGGACAACAGTACTGCTGGCATGACATTGGGGCATGGCACATTCACACCTCTGTCCCTGAAAGCAATTCTTCAGGAGATTGTGGGTTTGAAGTATGTGCTAGTCGTGTGAAACCTCCAGCAATGCCCCATGCCTACCTGCTTGCCATGAGGCTCCAGCGCTGGAGACTTAACTCCAGCAGTAGGAAAAAGCAGGATCATGCATGCAATCTTCATTATTTTCTCCCTGTTTCCCTGGGCCATCCCTGAAGCACTGGACATTTTCTTAGGTCTCCCCAGACTTAACTTACTGTCCTAAGGTCCAGATATGGGGCAGGGACCTGACCATTATGTATGCAGGGATGTACTCTCCATGTGCATGGCTGCCTGCTTGGCACATAGCCGGATCCTGCCCCTCGGGGAAGGACTACCACGGGAAGGGGCTATACAGGGGCCGTGCCGCTGGGTGGGGGGGTGGGGTGTGCAGATCCAGTGGCAGGGTCTCAGGGCGCATGGCAGGTACTCGCTTAGCTGTTGCTCTGGCGGGACCTGGCTTGCCCCAGCCTGTGGGCTTTTAATTTACTGCTTTCCTTTTACCGTAAAACTGAAAGGGGAAGGTGCACCCTTTAATCACTGCCTCCGGGGCCCCGCCTGAAACCACACAGAGACCGAGTGAAGGCTAGGAGTTAATGCTCCTTCCGACACCTTTTTATGATTCATGGGCCTGACCTTGAGCCATAAACCGCTCAACCTCCCCACCACACCGGCAGTATTTACAGCCTGCAGAGGCCACTGCACGCAGCCACCGATGTGGATCTGCAGCCAGGGCCGTGCACGCTGACCCAGGTACACAGCTGGGGCTGCAACAGGTAGGCAGGCAGAGGCGCGCAGGCTGGGATGGCAACGCGACTGGGGATACCTATGCAAGTGGGCAGCGATGGACAAATCCTAACACAGCACATAGAGGGGGAGATGCACATAGTGCACTACGGACTTGGTGTTTATGCACACTCATACACACACACAGAGGCATGCACAGGTAAATGTGCTCACTGGGGAGCATCTGGCAGATGCACATAACAAGCATGTTTGCATGCAGGGAGGTGTGCACCCTCATGCCCACTCATTTGGCATCTTCCCCCAAACGTTGGACCATGGTGGGGGGCTTTACCACTTGTCACAGAGGGACAAGCACATGGCCCCACAGAGAAGGGGTCAGAGCTGGCCCGCTCTAGACTCACCCTGGCATCCTGCAACATGGGTCCTGCTTCTCATCAGGAGCAAAGGCTGCTGATGACACAACAGCCCTGATGGCAGGTCCTGGCATCAGAGCCTGTCCTACCACATCCCATCAGACAGGCAGCCCCAGATCTTGCTCCACAGGTGAGACCCATGAAAGCTTATACTGGTCCAAATTGGAGGTGAAGGTGAGGTCTACTAGTTAAAGCAAAGGGTGCCACTCTGCGTAGGCTCATACAAGCCAGCTCCTTGATTTACACCTCAGTTTACCCAACACCACAGCAGGAAAAATAATCCTCACCCATCATGTTTGCATGGAGTTGGGAGGCCAAGCTTGTTAATGTTTGCAAAGTGGGTTTGGCTTCTGTGATAGAGCAAGCCAGAAATGTGAAGGTCATTATTATTATTAGGATTAAAGTAATTTAACCCAGAGTGAGGGGATACAGTTGAATGTAGCAGCTGTGTTGTGCCCGGCAACAAATCAGATACAGACATGCAACCTCAAAACAGTGATGAATGCTACAATTATAGCTCATTTTAGACATACTGGCCTGAACTAGGGGGTTGCCAGAGTGCTCTCTAACATTTCTACCCCAAAAACGCCCTCCCTCAACAGAGATGGAACTGAGGTAGGCTGTTCCTGGAGACACCCAGAGACTATACAAGCTCTCAGTGACCACTCAGCACATGCTCAGATCTCCCTGCACAGGCTCACATGCATCACTTGCCAGCACAAAGGTCCTCACACACAGCCTACATGGTCCTTGACAGGACCAGGACTTTCTCTTCTACCTTCACTGGGGGACCACAACATAGGGGCAACTTGTCCAGAACAAGAATCTCCATCTTTTTTTTTTCCAAGTTTACAGGTTGTCAATTTCTTTCTTTCCTCCTTACAAAACAAAAGAGGGAAAAAACATCCTTATCTTGGAAAGCAGAGTTCAGGAAAAAGCTACTTGTCTTTTGGACTCAGTGAGTCCCGATTGGTAGCCTCACTTGTCATGGAGAATTTATCTGCCAAACACAGTGCTGGTATAATGTGCCATATAACCAGTGCATAAACAAACTTCAGAATGATAAATGCCCTGCTTTGAAGCCATAAAGTTATTAGCTAGTGGCTGTTAGCTACTGCTTAGCATGGGACACTTTTCTTCCATTAACCCCTGAGTGCCCCATCTGCACTCAGAAGCCCAGAGAGGTCTCTGGAGGGCACCTCCATGCAGCAGGAAACGGCTGAGTAATCTGGTGGGCAAGGATGCATGTGCTGGATTTATCCGTTCATATTGTACCCACTGCAAGGACTGCAGGAGGGAACTGCTTGCTGGGAATGGGGCTCTGAAAGCTGGCACACCCAGGAAGACACACCTTGCTGTCCTATTGGAGACCTGCAGCAGCTCCTCTCCTCCCTTTGCCTCCCAAGATGCAAATGCAGAGGGGAGCAGGGCCAGGACAGTAACATATGTAATCCATGGCTCAGACCTGCCTGGGCTGTGGGTACAGAGACCGGCTTGGATGGTGCTGAAGGAAGGCAGTTGCCCCTCCCGTGCCCAGGTCACCTCCTTTAGATGAAGTTCTTTTGAGGACGCCAAAGTAAATGCCCTAATTTTTTCTAGCAGCAGCCAGGCAGAAAGCTCCAGTGAGGTGTTTAGAGTTCCCTCTGCTGCCTGCAGTTCACAGCTGCCTGCAGCTCCTGATGAGCACAGCCCCACCAGCTGCAAGGAGATGCTGGAGAAGCACAGCCATGTCCCAGGGCCAGGATCACTGGCCATAAGCTGCTCAGCTAGGTATAGCTAACCTGCATCAGCAGAGCCAGCAGTGCCAGGGCTCCTGCCAGTACCAGCCCTTGGGAACACCCTCCACTGTACTGGGTCAGGCTGTGACAGTCATCAAGGTCCTCTGGTCCTCCCAGCCACCTCTTGCTCCCATCCCATGCTCATGTACTGGACCAAGGCAGGGAGCTGGGCATGCTGGGGTTGGCAGCAGGTCTCTGGTGCTCAGCCCAAGGTAGAGACAGGGTTACACAGCAGCATGACAACTTCTTGGCCACACAGCCTGGAGCCCAAGCCACAGTAGGAGATGCTGGTGGCCAGGAGCTAATTTCCATCCCTCTCCCTGTAAAACCATCCCTGCAAGGAGGCAGGAGATGTCTCAGCAGGGACAGTGGGGGGGCAGCGGGAATCAAGGCTGCCTCAGAGCCTGTTCCTCATTAGAAGCCTAGTGTTGAAGAAACTCATAATTAGAGCCCTGAGTATTAATTAATCTCCATGACCCTCTTCTCATTCTCCTTCCTCTGCTTCCACAGCTCAGGAGGTCAGCCTGGATTATTAACACGTGCAAGGAGAGGATGGCAACCCAGTGGGTTGGCAGAAGCTGGGCCATGTCCCTGTGTTCAGAACATCCAAAGGTGGCCGGTCCCTCCCTGCCACCCTGACATCCTTTCCCTGCCTCCTCTCTCTTTTGACTAGGACTGGATAGGGACACGTCTCATTCACTTGGGCACAGTCAGCACCTTCAGAACAGCACTTAAGTGAACTGAAACACTTCAGACTGAGCAGAGCTGCTTTTATGCTAACTCTCCTACACAATCCCTTGTGGAGTGGCTGAGGGCAGACCCCTGCATCCTAGGGGCCAGGTAGAGTCTCACTGGAGACAACCTACCTTTGGAGACCTTTCAGGGTGATGGACTGCAAAGCAACCAGCGCAGCCCAAAACCACCACCAAAAGGTCTTTGAACATCCCACCTCCACGCATCCAGACCTTGCTTGGGTCTTTAAGAGCCTCATATCTGGGGCATGGAGAGGACAGAGACTCTTTCTGTACAGCATGGCCCTTCCATCCCTGGTCTGTTCGTGAAGACTCAGCCACTTGGGGCACAGACATGGCTTCTGGAAAGGCCACACTCCACAGCAAGACACTGCCCAGGCACAACTTGAAGATCGATGTGCTACAGAGAGCTGCCATGGAGTAAGGAAAGATAAGAAATAAATTCAAGCTTTTCTGACTCTCTGGTAACTATCAACTGCTTCCCTCATCTGATTTTTTCCCCCCTTTTCTGCTGCAGCAATAAAAGGGGGAAAATCAACATCCAAATGATCTTGTTTATGGCGACTAAATAAGCTGCATGTGCTTAATCCGTTAGAGTTTAATGAATTTACGACTTGCTTTGGAATTTGACAAGGGCTGTAAAAGAGTAATTAACATTTATCAGTGTGTTTTTTTACACACACCCCGCCCTCCTCCCGTCTCCTCTCCCTCCTCCTGCCGCCTGTCGCAAAGCAGCACTGGGTATCGGGGGGAATATAAAAGTGATCAATTAATTCTTAATAATCTCAGGGAAAGATTGTAGAGTTGCAGTATGAACTCAGGGAGTGTCAATAAACATGCCAAAGGTTGGTCCCCCCCTTCTTGGTGCTGCTGCAGAGGAATGTGGGTGGCTGGGGAGGGGATGGACCAGCCCTGCACGTTTTTCCTTCTCTGTCACATTCCACCGACCTCCAGAGCAGCTTTCTGTCACTAACACAGTGTCCTCCAGGTCAGGAGGAGAGTGACCAGGGGGTTGGTGGCAGATGACATCCCTGTCTAACAGGAGAGGTGGTGATTTGGAAAAGCAACTCCAGATACCATCTGTGTCAGTCGATATATCTGTCATGATAGACCTGAACCTGTTGAGAGTGACCCCAAATCCTCACCACCGTGACCATGGGGCAGCTGAACATCTGCTTAAATGGAGAGTGCAGCCAGCAGCGCTGGCACCTGTGCCGCTCCTGCTGTCACCCTGCTGTCATTCAGCACAGGCAGCTGCCGCTGTTACAGATCTATTAGACAACAAGGGGATGTCAATGCTGACCTCTGAGGCAAATGAGGGGGGCACACACCTCACTTGTGCCTGGTGCTCCCAGCTGCTCACCTGCCATGGAGCAGGGCTGCAAGCAGGGCTGCAGTGCAGTGGCTGAAAGGGGACAAGCCTAGGTTCCCCACCACCAGTCCTGGGATAGGCTGAATGTGACCTAAGGATCCTAGGGAATTCCTATGCTCAGAGCCCAGCATGTACTGCCCTGGCTACCACCCTTGGCAGCCTTGGGGAGCAAAGCCAGAAAGGGCCACAGCCATCACCTCAGTAGGTAGAACATGTCCCCTACTGCTTTGATGGCGGCATCCTGCCCTCAGCAGTGGCCTTTGCAGACAAGTGCATGCCTGGGCATCCACAGGGGAAAAGAGAGGTCAGCACTCCTGGGGGGCAACAGGCTCCACGGAGGAGACAGAGCAGAATCTGAGTTTGGCTGTAGGGCAGAGGGCCCTGGAGACCCACAAACAAAAGCACAGAATGATAAATCCTCAATGGTTTGAGACTGTTCGGGGATCTGCTCTGGACAGAAACAAATTCTCCCTGTCGAACATAATGGCCCAGAAATAAGCAATGAGGCAGGGACAGAGAGGGCTGGACCCAGGGATCTGGAAAATCTCTGCCCAGCCCCATGCTGAGCACTGGTCTGGGTGGGCGGTGCAGGCAGCAATACCCTCCTGGCAGGCTGGGACTCCCATGCTGGACATGCACCCACTAGCTGAAGGGGTAGACTTGAGAGTTCTTGCCAGACAGGAGTTACTCAAGCCACTCCAAAGCAGGACGAGTGCAGAACAGACAAGGAAAAGAAGGGGAAAGAACAGTATGAACTTGCCTTCACTTTACCTGCCTGAGGCCAGCTGGCCAGTCTGGGCTGAGGCAGGAGGCAGAGACTGGTGGGGAGTGGGGCTGATCCCCCATGAAGGGGAACGAGGTGAAAGAGAGGGGCTGTGGAGGAGGCACTCTGTGTGGCCAAATTATTAGAGAACCAGTTCCCAGCAGCCTCTGAATGAAGGTCTCCAGCGCTCTTGCAGTGCTTCCCATTGCTGTCCAGGCTCCACCACAGACTCCCTATATGACCTCAGGATTTCTCCTCTGCTAGGGAGGGAGGATGCTTCTGGGCAGTTAGGGGGCAGAAAGGGGGCTGTGTTCCCCTCGGGGTCTGCTGGCTCAGCCACTCCCATGTCAGTCTGTCAAAACAACACCCCCTCCTGCAGAGACCTCGCGTTGGGGGTCAGCAGCTCAGTGTCTCTGGGAACTGTCATGGTATTGCCAGAATTATCAAAAAGATGCTTAGACCAGGCACCCCAAAAGGTTGGGTCAACCAGACCCACCATTATCCAGCTGCCAGGAAAGCAGCCTCTAGGGCTGAGGACAACGATAGGACTCAAGCAGCATGGGCTGGTCCTCCCTAGCCACTGACACCCCTGCCTTATACCTGGCGCATGGCTCCCCTTCTGTGAAAGGCTAGAAGCTCCCTGCTTCAACCTGGCATGTGAAGAAGCATTGTTAGTGAAGGATCATGGTTGTGGAGGACTGATGCTTGGCCAACACTTGCCACTTTGCAATGGCACTAATGGATCACAGACAGCCCAGCCATGCCCCCGCCTTGCTCTGATTGGGTGCTGTTGACAGGTGCAACAAAGAGCATTTATCCAGCAGCTTGCCCGTTTTCTCCACCTTTCTATTTCTCTTTCCTCTCCTTCAGGTGTGACAATTTTAATACCCATAAACAATAAGTTGGATGGTTACCATACAGTACATGCAGCCCTGTGTCTGCTCTTCTCTGCCTGTGGAAGACCTGGGTCATACTTCAGATGGCAGAAGGGTTAGAAGGAGTTACCAGGAGACTCCCAGGTCTCCTAAGCATCTTGCTCAAGGTCTTAAGCCCATAAGCAATGGTGCTAAAGATGGTTTTAAGCCATGATTATAAGAAATCTATTGATCTTTTGGACTCTATAATGACAGATTAACCATTTTAATAAAACACCTATTAATCATGCATTAACCCTTCTCAAGTATTTGTACATTGAATACCAAATTGACACTGGCATTGACACTTCTAGAAGGCTTTTTGGAGGGGGAGGGAGGGGAGATTTCTTTAGATAACAACAACAAGAAGAAAATAATGCAAACTTACAGAGGGGCAGAGTTAAAATCATACGATGAGTGGCAGTTGCAGACGCCTGTGGCCCTCTTTGGTTGTCGCTTCTATCTGGCAATCAATTGACAAGAAATTGAGATTATGAAACATTGTGCCTGTGATCAGAGGAGACAGGCATCCTTCCCCCATCCAAGGCTGAATCTCTATTCCCCGTGGGATCCAACATCAGCGAATACAAGTGATTTAGCTTATCACAGCTGCCAGACAATACTAACACAAATTTTAGTGGGAACACGTCCACCAGCCCCACAGGTCTTTACAGCAAGCTCTATGCAGGGATGCAACAGCCTAAGGGTGGATCCTACTGGAGCATATAGATGCCCATAACTATTTTTGGAGTGTCTTGCCTCTGAGAGTGCATCATCCAGAGAGGCAGAGGAAAAACAATAGGAAATGAAGAAACACTCCACCATCTCAAGAGTGTCAGGAAGGGGCACAGGTTGCTCACCTCCTCTCCCTGCTCACCCTTGAAACCCATAGCATTGGCGTGGAGTGGTCTGGCTTGTGGACCTGGACCTGCACAGCCCCGCACACCCTCTGTATAAGCACCGAGGAGGGGGTAGGTGCCACTTCCTCCTGCCCCAGCCGTTGCAGCCTCAGAAACCACCAAGTCCCCAGTGTGTTATGAACTGCCTGGAGGCCAGAGCTTCCTGCAGGTGCCCTCAGCTCATGAATCACACTTTGTCAGGGCTTGGGATGCCCAACAGCTGGGTGGCTGCTGAGGTGCCTGGAGAGCCCTGCCCTGGGATGCACCCACCTCCCCACCACACCTTCCTGGTCAGGCAAGGGTTAAGCAGGCATTAATCACGTTGTTTGAGAGACATTTCAAAGCCTCTTCCAAATATTATAAAAAATGTCTTTAATCATCTAATAGCGTGAACTCTGCTCATGATGGATGGAGAGAAGTCACCTCTTTCCTGCTGATCCTAATAGATGATGCTGAAGAGCTGCTGCTCTGGGAGGGGGGGAAAAGATGGGGAGGAGGCTGGCGGAAGAGAAGGACATTTCTCAACCTCCCACCAGATCAGTTATAAATATGAGGTCATGAAGCAAGAGATGATAACACATTAAGGGCTCTTGAGATATTAGTCCGTCAGCCTCGTTAGACACAGCCTATTTGGGCCTGACTGCATAATTAGAGGCTGGGGTACCCATAACTCATTGGTGTTTATACAGTAGGAGGGGGCTACACTCACCATTACCCTCAACACTCTGAGAAGTCATCTTCAGCAGACATCAAAACCCACTCCTCACTGCAAAAATAATCCTCTCCTTGGGAACCACTGCTCCTGCTCTCCACCTCCTGCCCTCCTCCTGCCCACTGCATGTTCAGTGCACCCACCCTTACCCCACCCCTTCCCTGCAGGTGGGAAATGGGGTTATAGAGGTGAACGACTTGCCCATGGTGCCCCAAGCTAGTTTGTGAGCAAGCAAAGAAGTCCTGGCTTCCAGTACCCCTGCCCATGGGATGACTTGCTGTGGAACAGCCCATGATCTGCCCTGCAAAGGACTGCATCTCCCAAGTACCCCCAGGCAACCCCCACAACAGGTTTGGCCCTCCTGCACTCTTCTACCTTTCCAGGGCATAGCTTCAAGTTGGCCTGGAAACACCTGGAGGAGGTGGAGGTACTTGGACAAAGATGGTCCTGCGGAAGCCTGAGCAGAAAATAGTTCAAAGAAAGGAAAAAACACGCAGGCACCCCAGGACAGCTCATCACTCCTGCCCTGCTTAGAGCATCCACTACTCCCGACCTGCTGGACATCACCTAGAGGTGCACCAAGGACACTCCTTTAGCGCAGGGTGCTGCCCTGCATGTCAATCGCCAAAAGACAGGACAGACCCCCTCCAGCACTGTTTCACCCAGCCTTCTGGGTGTTGCTGGTCTGCCTCAGGGTCTGGGGAACACTGAGTGCAGGGCAGCTGAGGACCCCATGCTTGGTGGGGAAGCTGGCAAAGAACCAGTCTTTCCTTGTCCCCTTTGCTTTCTCTTCTCAGTTCTGCCTAGGTGGTGGTGAGCAACAACACAGAAGGGATCTTCCCAAGCAACCCAGACAAAAACCTGAACAAGCGAAACAGGGAAGGAGAGTGTTTCCCTTCTGCAACCGTGCAGAGTGAGGGCACCGCAAAAGCTGGCTCCTGCTCGAAAGGGAACAGAGAGGAGCAGTGAGTAGGGGGAGGCGGGAGAAATCTGGCCTGAGCCCCACGCACCCAGCAGAGCTGGCTTTGCAGCTCCAGCCTTCCCAGAAGCACATCCCTGTAACCCCTCTTGCCCTGTGGTAGATAGGAAAATGAACACAGGAGGAAGGACAGGGACCTCAACATGAGAAACAAGAGCCCTCACTGCAGGGACTGCCCTGACACTGTCAAAGTCTCCAGCATGGCTACTTCATCCACTCTCCCTGCTCACCTGCCACAGCTGGGGAGGGGGTAAGGGGTCTGTGGAGGTGGGGGCAACTCCATGGCTTCCCAGGCAGAGGTAGGATAATGAATCCTGATGGGAGAAGTGACCTTTTCCAAATGCCACATGTCATTGGATTTTATATCACACCAGGACAATGTGCCATGGGTATTAAAATCGTTTTTCCAATAGAAGTGTGCGTGTGTGTGTGTGTCAGAGGGAGATGTGAGAAAAATAAAATTAAGACATGAAAATTAGGCTGCCTCTAAGCATGGCCTTTAGAGAAGACTTAGGCCCTCATAGAGCAGGACTGACAGAGAAGATCCATGCCCTTTGCCCCCAAGATCACAGATGATTTTGTCAAGAGAATATAACTTGTCCAAAGCCCATGACAGAACTAGGGAAAAAAAACCTCAGGAGTCTTGATCCCCATTCCTGAAGTCCTGCAAAGACTTTCTACACATCTTTCACACCTACAGTGTCCCCTCTGCCATGGAGGCACACTACCAGAGCTGCATCTGCCCATGGAGGCTCATGCAGATGCATGTGGAGCACAGATCACTTTGCATAGGTACTCCTGGACACTCACAGGTGTTAGTCCAGGCTGCACAAATTGAGAAATCAAATCCTACATGACAGCTAACACCAAGTTACTAAGCCTCACTTAGGCTACAAAACAGCCCGGGTCCCTCTGGACCATCCCTGAGACACACATGGAGCATCTGTGGAGTTATCCATACACATGGGTATGGACCCTCCCCAATATATGCCAGGATACATTCGCATGTGAAAACACAATCTAAAAAGGGTGGCACTGGAAGCCAAATTCGCTTGCACTCTAGCCTGTTCCCTTGATCTGCAGGGCAATTGTCTGGCTGAAATAACAATGCTAGGACAAAAAAAACAAACCAAAACAAAAACAAAAAAAAACAAGCTGTGTTTGTTTAGTCAGCTTCTTTCTCCCCCTCTCCTCTCGACAATGCCCTGACACAGTGTCCTGCTGCTCCAGGGCTACACCACCAATGGGCTAAATTTATCCCAGCTGCAGCCCTGTTTACAAGCTTTGTCCTGTTTACAGTGGGGTCCATCCTGCCCAAGGACCAGGCAGTGGCCGTCTCTGGGATGGACAGTCTGTGCCACACCTTCCTCAGCCTCTGCCGTGCCCAGGCTGTCTGTGTAGTCCCTGGTAAGATACCCAACACCCTGCACTATCCATGTGTTTGCACACAGGGCAGTTTGTGACTCCTTGCACATATGGGAGGTGATGGTGAGATGTGGGATTGCACAGGCTGCAGTTTGCCCAGCAAAGTTTGGTGGTAGTCCAGGTGGCCACAGACTCCATCAGTGCTGCCTGGTGGCACACCATCACTCAGGAAAACAGGCTGCAAACTCAACATTGAGTATACAATGCATCCCATAAGAAAACAGCCAGGGATAACCATGCTCCACCATGAAAGCATTAATGGAGCTTCACGGCTCATGCAACCATGCATGGGTACTCTGCTCCCCATACCTCACATTGTAGTAGCCAAAAGTTTGGGCTGTTATGTACCCATTCCTCTCTCCCTGATGAGCTCACACTGGCTGGGAGGATAGATCTAGCAAGAGCTCAGCCCCCTCTTCCTAGTGACAGAACTGGATGTCACCAGGGATCTGAACAGTTAAGCCTGTCTGGGCCTGCTGGGTTGATGGCACTGTAAAAAGACATTGAAATGCTAGGGACGTGGTGGAGAGGTGCTTTCTGTCAGCACCCCCTCTGTACTCTTCCCACATCAATTCCCACCTCTTATGGGATGCACTGGCTGCATTCTGCTGGAGAGTGATAGGGGCTCACCAGCTTCCCCTCAGCACAGGGGTCTCCTGCAGTCCCCAGCTGCCTCACTCACTGGAGCTGCCTTCAACAGGGCTCAGTTGGCAACATCCGGGCTCTTATTTGCTGTTTAATGAATCTTAGTTAATGAGTCCCAATGCATGGAAGCCCTTCATTAACCCTTTGGCTTGCTGTCAGCATTGCCCAATGGTTTGTAGAGGCTTGGAATCACAAGAGTGTTTTTGGGGGTGACTGCAAAACCTCACCTATGAGCCTGTGTGTTATCTCATGCCCTGCCATCCTTTCCCTGCCCATGCCTGGTCTCAGTGGCTGCAGAGGAGACACCAGCACCTGAAATGAAGCAGCTGGTCTTGTGATCTCTTAGGGTCCTTCCTCTGGGGCAGCTAACAGAAATTAGAGATTCACCTTCATCCCAGGTGGCAGGGCCATTGCTCAGTGGTGATGGATCCCTCTTTGCACCTGCTTGTAGCTGGATGTACTTAAGCTTAATGAGTGAGCAACCTCCCGGCATGCTGATGATGCAGCTCTATTTCACATGGTCCTGGCCCAAACCACTGCCTGCTCTTGCCTCAAGAAGCCTCCTGCTTAAAAACAAGAGGTCTGTATGACATCCTGTGGTAAGGGACACCTCATTTCCGCATGGAGGGGAAAGAATTTCAGAGAGACTCTGACCTACATTCATCTCTCAAATCTTGGTGCCCAACATGGCATCTATGCAAGGAAGGGTCCAAAAGAGTCTGGACTAAGGCTCCAGCTAATGCTTCAGGGCCCTGGATGCAGGTGCAGAAGCAGAAGAGAGACCTACCAAGGCTTTCCTGTTGCTCAAGTTTTTTGGAGATAAGTAGACTGTCCAGAGAGATGCCCATGGTAGCACCATCATGGTTCACCAGAGCAGTATCCATATTCCAAAATGTCTCGCATCTCACTGCTCACAGCTACATTGCTTCTTGCCTTTGACCCAGTTTTGAGTTTGTTTGTACCCTGGGCAGGGGGAAAACTTTCTGCGCCACGTGACCCAGACTGCATGACCTGGTGAACCAAGAGCTACAAGGAGAGTAGAGGAGAGCTTGTCCGCCCAAGCCTAGCTCTTTGTCCAGAGTTTTGGAGATGGTTTGTGTATGATTGTAGGTGGGGATGTATTTGAATGTAAAGGCTTCTTTACATGAAATACTGCTCTTGATAACCACCCGCTTCCATGCTGAGCATTTCCTATTCCAAAAATAATAGCTTGCTCAAGCTCACCAGATGCCCTCTCACTCCAAAATTCAGACAGATTTTGGCGAATACGTCACCAGTCTGAAAATCACCTCCAGCCCTCATTCACGTTTGCTTCCATGTACAGACAGGACATTAACGGAAGAGCTAGTGGAGTGGCACATCTGCGCACAAACACATATGTGTGAGCTCCTCACACGTGCATCTCCTCATCTCCGGAAGAAGATCATCTTATCAGGAAGTCATGGCCCTGATTACTTTGTCTTCCACGTTTAAGAACATCCCTAACTGCTCCTTGGATAGCTCAATTAGTAAAGTGAATATATTATATAAAGTCTAAAAGATTAAACTATCATAGGCAGCCCATAATTTCATGAAGAAGTCAGGGGAGCATATCCCTCTTATTAACTCTATAACAAATGTGATGAAAATGTTCAAATAGAATGTTAATGCAATGTTACGTGTAATTTTCCCAGGCGATTTTCTGCTGAAATATTTCTTTATTAATAGTAATTGAGGGTATAAATTATGAATGAGGCGATTTTCTCCTTTCACTGGGAAAGACGTACTAATAGCAATAATTCTTTATAATAATTTTTTGGGGGGAGAATGGGGAGGGAGCTGGGGTGAGGGGTTTAAAGAAAAAAAAAACCTTTAAAGAGATTGCAAAATATATAGACTAGCAGTGCATGTTTTATTGCAGGGCACTGTATTTTATATCTGTGTGCTGGGCATCAGTCCTGTGCAGGTCTGTACTGCCTGTGCACTGCCAGGGTCAGGCCACTGGCAAAGGCAATTTCCTTGCACCTTTTCTATTCTACACATATTCATAGCCTTGCACCAAGCAAGAGGAGCATGAGAGCCCCGAAGCTGTGTGTCTGCCAATTCAGGACTCCCTATTTCACTGTTTAAGGCAAAGAGGGGCACTAACAACACCATGAGCCACAGGCATTTTTGGTTAGTAGGTGGGTATGAAAGGATTACCAGGTTAGTGGTACAGGCTCTTGTCAATTTAATGCAGACTCTGACACCTTTCCATGTCCTCACCACAACTAAAAGCTCTTATTTGTGCTTGTGTTGGGGTTTTGGAGGGTTTGTTTTGCCAGCAATGCAGCCAGCTGATCCTGACCCCAAGCACTTCCAGCCACAGAAACACATGTCAGAGAGCGAGGCTTACTCCTACTACAGCTGCTGAATCTTGCACAGCCTTGAAGTGAAGGGGAGTGAGTCTGGGGGATGTACTGGCTCCCAAATGCCACCCCTTTGTGGGACACAGCACAGGGCCGTGTGCTCTCATACCATGGACAGGCAGCACTGAGCAGCACAGCTGCTTGTGGGGAAACAATAAGACCTTTTTGTAATGCCAGAATGAAAGAGGCATTTTACAAGGACATCAGTGCTTGCTCTTCTTCAGGTTTGTATGTTTTTTGATGGACCAAATGACTTCAAAATTTTTCTGCTCAATTAAAAAAATGCTGGTTCAAGTGCAATTCTCAGCCCCTTCTTCCTGCACACATCTCTCTTCTCAAGGAAAGGTAAAGGAGAAAGAAAAGATGGCATACCTTAAATTTTCATTACACTTCAATCAGCTGAAAAAAACTCGATTGTTTTAGAACTTTTATACCAAAGAATCCACTTTCCCCCCTATTTCATTTAAAACTTTTTCCAGGAAAGAAACTTTTCAAACAAGCTCTAGACTGCAACAAATATAGGAAGAAAAACCTCCTGACCCCAGGCCTTTGCCATACAAACTAAAGAGCATCCTGACAGCTACAAGCTAAAAACCACCTCTGGTAATGGACAGCACTGAGGGTGGGCAGCACATACTGCCCAGCAAGGGGCAGAGATCTTGGATACACAACTACATGGGTACAGGTGTTGAGGAGTGGGGGACTTTGCTCCTCTCTGGACAGCTCTTACATCCCATTTCTACCAGAGGATCTTACCTGCCTGGGCTCTCCCTGAGCTCTCTGCTGGGCTGGAAGAGGAGGCAGAGCTAGTCCTTCTACTAGCAGCCAGGCTATGCTGCCCTGTCTCTCTCCTTCTCTGGAGGGACTCACCCTCAGGCCCTGCCTATGGCTTACCCCGCACTGGCAGGCTGTATGAGAGGCTGAAGAAAAGCTAACAAAATCAGTGTGATCCGTCACTGAGCCTCCTCAAAATTAGGTTAATAATTTATGATGTTAAATGGGACAGTTAATAGCTGGGCCAGATGATTCCTCAGCTAATCTAGAGCACGGACTGAGCTGCAACGAGTCCTTTGAGAGTTCATTACACTCCCCAGCCCTCAGTACGAGTGCTTTTGGCTCTGCTGCTACCTACGGGAGGCTGTGGCTGGTGCTGCTGGCAACACGCCTAAGACTTGCCCCTCATCAATTAAGAGAAATAAGGAAATCGACAGGAAAATTAATTTCCAAAGAGACAATGCCTCTGACACCTGCTCTGCCCTCAGAAAGCCGGGGGTTATCTGGGAAGCTGTCTGCCTGGGGAGGAGGTTGCATCTGCCTTCTTGCTGAGTGAGGTCAGGCTGCTTTTCACGACCTGGGAGAGAACAGAGGGGTGTAAGTGACTGGCAGAAAGGATTTACACCCTGACGATAGACATTCCCAAAGAAACCTCAGAGGCAAGGGGTCAGGATAAGAAGGTCCAGCAGGTCTTTTCCATCAAGGAGACAGAGCAGGGTCAGCTACCTTAGGGATGAGGCACTGCCAGGGTGCCTCTTGGGGCCAGCCCTCATTCCAGAGCATGGCAATGGGTGGATCTTCAGCCACTTGCCTATCTATCTGTCTAACCTCCCACATTCTTGTCCCACCCTCTCACTGGCACATCAGATTGAGCCTGGCCACAGAAACCAGGCATTTGACACAACAGCCTCAACTCAGCAAGACCACAGCCCCTTTCCACTCCCTGAACCCTTTCATCTCCCCAGTCCTTTCTGCTTTCTCCTGGGTCCCAGCAGCCTTCCCAGAGTGCAGGATTGGCTTGTTTGGAAATGCAATGAATTATGAAGAGTACATCTTGTCTGTGTGACAGAGGCTTTCCATCCCAATCCAGACCAACCAAAGTTCACAGTAACTGGAGGCAACAAAGACCCTCTGGTACTGATGGCACGTGTATCCCACTCTGCTGATCCCACCTCAGTTCTCTCTGCAAAGGCCTGATCCTGCAAGGCAGAACAGAAATTCTTTGCTTTGCAATGGGAGCTTTGCACTGAGGAGCGCTCAGCCTTGCAGGACTGAACCTCAAGTCAGCATTTCTTCAGAAAACTTGCTGGCTCTGGGACAATGCTCAAGTGGAAGTAGGCAAGGACCGACCTCACTGATCCCAGCTTCCCATGGAGGCATAAATCATCTCCGTTGCTCCAGCATCTCACTGGGGGATGCCACAAAGCAATTCCAGCCTTAGGAAAACCTGGGATAGGGTGCCATGACCACTCTCCTCTCCAGAAGAGCTAGATGGGTGCCTTGGAGTATGCTCCTAACAGCCTTGATCTATTTTACAAAATGGAAAAACTACAGCAGTCTATGTGACCACCCCAGTATCAGCAACAGTATCAGGCGAAAGGAGCAATTTCTCTATCAGCTTAAGGTTCCCAACCCTCGGGTGTCCATGTACTGCCCTTAGAGTCTTGAGACAGGCCCAATGGGCTTAAAAGTGACCAGCTGGGCTACCAAGTGGAGGCTGCTGTGGCCAGATGTGCATTGATGACTCATGCAGATGTTGGCCCCGCAGCGTGTCTGGGCAGTAATTCCCCTTTTCCATTCCACATTCCTACTCTGCCAAATTCAAACCATGCGCAGTGTGGGGGGATTACCTACAATTACAGCTTTCACACTTCAGGGCTGGTTTTGTGAGGCTGGGGAAGGGGGGCAGAGCAGCGAGAGGCAAGGGCATCCATATGGTGGGCTTCTGCGGCTGTTCCTCCTGCCTGAGTTAGAGGCAGCTGGTGCTGTCTTGCCCCTCCAGCCCTTTTCCCTCCTCTGAAGCCCCCTTCCAGGTGGAAAGAGCAGGAGGGAACTGTAGGGGCAGAGGGCAGCCCCAGCCCGGGGCTGGCAGCAGGGCCAGTTTTCTTCCAGCTTCTACCCAAGTGCATATGGGAGAAATGACAATTAAGTGGAAAACAAATGAGGCTGCCAGCCCCTGGGGGGTGGGCAGGGTGGGAATGTGCAGTAACTTGAGGCTGAAGCGGAAATAGCTCTGGTCGACCCACTTAGAAAATCATCATTACTATAGAATTTATGGCTGACATGAGCTTGTCTGATAGATATGACTATTTAAAGGCAGCCAAATCCTTCATTTATAACAATGTGAGGGAAGTGAGGGTGGAGTGAGTTTGGGCAGGTTTGAAGATCAAAGGGGCACCAGGGAAAGCAAAGCAGACCGCATCAACTCCAGCAGCATGGACAAAGGTATGGTGGCTTCAGTTAGGAAGCAGGCTGGTGTAGAGTGGCAAGGGAGGCTGCACTCTGCAAGAGTGGAGCAGCCCTGCGCTCTGCCATCCCAGGCCCCTGAGACCACAGCATCCTCCACGGCCCCAGAGCCACTCCTGCCCTTGGGGCTGACAAAGAGCTACCACCTGGGTGCAGGCTGGTCCGTGCTCCTGGCACCCAAGTGAGCCCTTCTGGATTTGGCATCCTCCAGGCAGTGCTGGGCACAGATAACATTGCCTACTCAGGATGTGGTGCAGTACTTTTCAGAAGTGTGCTTTTAATTAGATGTGAAAGAGAAAGCTATTGCTGGGGCTGCAAAAGAAAAAACAAAACAGTGGCAGGTTTGGAGGACAGCTAGCAAATGCCTATGAGGTTCAGATTTTCATTTTTCCTTAATCTGAAGGACAGATGATGAATCCTAGGAATGATGTCCCACTGCTGTACCCAGCCCCATAGCCATCCTCCTTGCCTACACATCCCACAGGACTTTACAAAGAGGATCACACCATCACTCAGCAGCTTGTTTGGGGGCATTTCATCCCAACAGCAAAGCCAGGAAAAAGACCCACTTGCCAAATCCCAGCCAATTCCTTGAGCCAGGCTGTCTCTCACTGATGAACCTTCATCTCTGATCAAACTGAAACGCTGCAAGGCTGGATCCTGGGGATGCCCTGTGGCTGGAGACACAGTGCATGTTCCAGCAAGTCCCCATGTGGTGGTTCCTTATGGATGTGCAAGGGAATACTGCACCCAGTGGTGAGCAAGCTGGAAATGAGCACAGAATTATGGATAGGCTTTCCTCTGAGGCTTTCTCAGAGGACTGGTGGATACAGAGCTGCAGGCTGCAAGGCAGCACTTCATGCCATCCACAGCAGGAAGCAGTCCCTGGAGGGCACCCTGCCCAAGGCCAAGATGGAACCAAGTACCGAGGTCCCTGTCCTGGGTTCTCCTTCCCACTTCATCTGCTCCCTCTCCTTTGGGGATGGTGGCAGCTCCTCACCTGATTGAATTTCCAGGCCATCACTCGCTGTCCCTGCAGCTGCAAGGCACGATCGCCCTCCCGGCAACCCCACGCTCACCCCGTGGAAGGAGGGGCTAATTCAGTTAGCCCAGTGGCATTAGCTGCCGTGAAGAATAACCCGCCAACAAGGGCCTGTAAGCCTGACACAATATTAAAGACCCCACTGCCCTCACTTGGGGCAGATTAAGCTGGGCTCATTGCTTTAATGCTGCACTCCTCGGCCGGGCTCCCTCGAAGGCTCTGCACCTTAACTGTATTACTCCAGCACCGATGTGCTTGACCTGCCGATATTGCTCCCACTGATAATTCACCTCCCAAGAAACTTTGCCTTTTTGACCTCCTGCCTGAGCAGGTTCTAACCCCATGGAGCAGGGCTACCTCTGCATCCGTCTTCCCATGGAGGTTGCCAGCCACTGCCTTCTGTCCTTCTCTCAGCACTGTCCCTCTGAATCCTATCCCTCCAGGGGTCTTGAGGTGCCTTCTGCCAAGCTCAGGCAACTCACCTCTGCAAACAGGTCACTTTGGTGATCTCAGGATCCCAATCATTACCAATGACTGCAGTGAACACATGGCCATGGGAAGGGACCATGTCTGTGTGTGGAGATTGTTACTTACAGCACCAAGGAGATATGTGACACCCCAGCTCACTAACCTCATCTGGAGTACCAAGGCTTTCTCAGTAGCAACATGAAGTGACGCACAGAGGGACCATCAGGACTCTCCTGCTCCCAGACATACAGGTGTCTCATCTGACCCAGAGAAACAATCAGGAAAATCACCCAAATACCAGCCCAGGGTGAGCCTGGGCTCCAAGGGGAACTCAACAGAGCAGTGCGAGAGAAAGAAGCAGGGTCATCCCTCTGCTGCTGCCGAATGCCAGCAGAGCAAACATCATCTTGGCCTGGCAGCAGCCACAACCTCCTCCCACCCACAACCTCCTCCCGTCCACAAGCTACCAGCTGCTGTCCTGAGCTCTACCCCTGCTTCATCTCTTGGCCTGAGAGCAGTATGGGGAGCAGACCCTGATATTACTGTCTGCTCGGACTGCTGACTTACACAGCCTTGCTTTTTGTAGGAAACAACAATACTGCAGAATCACTTCTCCACTTAGTCCAAACCAGAGAGCTGGCATATCCTACAAGACTGAATAAAATTTTCAAAGTCAACTTTTCTGAACAAATAGTAGCAGCCAACCTGTTCACTTCTGCCCCCCTCACCAGAAAATCAAAATAATTTATACACGTGTTTTCCTCTTACTTTTATCATTGGCCACACTAGATATTTTTTCTGAAAGGAGTTTGAGCACCCTTGCTGCCTGCACTGGCAGGTTGCTAGATGCTGAGAGCTCCATCTCGCATCCTTGGGAAGGAGCAGGTTTGCAGCAGTGAATTATAATTCCAGTTCAAGACCTAGAACAAGGCATCTGTACCCCACATCTGCTCCCTTGCCTTTTCATGGGTGATATTTATATCTTGTCTTGCACAGTTAGCACTTGGGTAGCAGATCTGAGGTTGGAAAACTCTTTACATAACTGATGCGTATTAGTTATAGTGCATATTAGTTATGTAAAAGTACCACTTCCTGCAAAGCTTGTGCTGCCTATGAAGAGGCTGCACATTGCTCTTCTAGGGACTTGGCATTGCTTACAATAAACAAGCCCTCACTTCAGACACATTTTCCTTCCTTATTTTCTGATTTTGCTACTCAAAGGTGTGTTTCCTTTTTTTGAAGAAACAAAACTAGAAAAGGGAACAAACCTAAACTTCTGCCCAAACCTCAGACCACAAGTCTTGGCGTTTTTCTTCATATTAAAAGACTTGGTGAAGCTGTGTTGGATCCATGCTCCTGGCACAGGAAGCAGAAGTGCCCACACAAAAGGGGTGTCACAAAGCAGTTGTGAAGCTGTGTGGTTTGGCAGCTGTCAGGACACAGGGGCTCTATTTTGGTCTTTGCCATCAACCCAAAGGGTCCTGTGACACTGGGGAAGGGACTACACCTTTTCCTGCCCCTGATGCCCCTCTCTGGGTGCACAGGGGCATTGGTAGGTGCCAGAGTTTGCTGCTGCCTCTTACTTGGTACAGAAGAAGCTCTTACCTTCGCACCGTGAAACACCACCTGACAAAATCCCATGCAGTCTCACACACTGAATTTGCTGGCTGTGTTGGTGAGCCAGAAACTGTGTGGGTCCTTAGGGGCCAGCCTAGAGCCTGGCTGAACCTGGTGCCTGTCCTAGCCAGGTGGAATGCCCATGCTGAGCCAAATCAAAGGTAGAAGGTTTTTAAGTATCACTGCTCACAAATTAAGCCTACAGACAGAAGCAGAGCTGGGACACAAGAAACGCAAAGGTTTATTCTACCATGTTCTTGGGAAAGATCCCTTTAGCAGCTTGAACATGTATAGCTGAGCAGGGACTCAATCCTGTTTCCACTTCCACTGGGCGTGACATGGCTGAGGGCAGGAGAGATCTGCACCACTGGAAGCAGGACCAGCCCCTGCCTTTGGTGTGCAGCCACATGTGTTGGAAACAAGGAAGAGTGTATAGCTTTTACAAACCTTTCCTAAAAATGCTTGACGGTGTCCGGGTAGAGTTGGGCTCCAATTTAGCCTTGGGCAAAGCAACAGGAACCATTCCCCAGTTCGCAGTTAGCATGCTTGGGAGGCAGATGGAAGATGGTTGATGTGAAGACCTTTTCCTAGCAGAGTTTAAGTACAATGCCTTAGCACTGAGCTGCCTTGCCATGGGACCTGAGCTAACCTCATGCCGCTGTGCCCATCCCCAGCTCCAGAGCCATCCCTGTGCCATGCTCCTCTGCAGATGAACAGTGCCTGCAAGCATCAGCAGCCCACAGCATCCCCTCCACTTTTCCTCTCACTGGTTCAGAAAACAACTAAACAAGACAGTAACATCTGCACAAAGGGGAGCAACCCATCCCATCATGGGGACAGGGAGCCTCTACAGCACCACCAGGCAGGTGACATGGGACACTGGGCTTTCCACTTCTCAGCCTTCTGATGTGACCCCTCCTGTTATGGGGAGATTTAAGGTGTTCTTATATCTCCATGCTGTAAATGGCCTCATAAAAGTGACAGAATGGATGCTTGTTAAAATTTTATTACTAATCACCACCAAAGTTAGCTGCTGTATTTAACCCAGGCTGGGTGAAAGAGGGGAGGGGACACTGCCTGGGCAGGATGGAGAAATCAAGTTCAGAAGGCAAAGGGAGGCCAGGGTGATGAGTGGCCACGGCACAGCTCACAGACACAGGCAGAGGCCCGCTGGAGCAACTGCAAGTACAAACCCCAGAGCCTTCACTCTCTGCTTGTCATCAGCAGCCACAACCCTTTTAAAAGTCCTAACCCAAGATCAGAGCAGACCTGGGTTGGAGCACGAGGCTACGGATCAAAGAGACCTTAGCTGAACTCCCACCTCCACAGCAGCCTTCCCAGGCAGCCCTGGGCTCTTCCCTGTGGGGAAGCTCCTCCTGTGCAAAGCGGGTAAGAACAGAGATTGAACGAGGCAGCCAGCTCTCCAGGCTGGATATGTCTCTCACAGGTGTGAGAGCACCTAGCAGACTTAGGATGAGTGAGGACCCTCCACTGGGGCTGTGAGGGCACACAGTTAAGCTTCCTTTCTGGCTCAAGTCAGATCTTGTCCTTGCAGGTATAAGAAGAGCTTAGAGGAGAGAGAAGAAAGCCCAAGGACACCAACTGTCTTGGTGAACAGGGAAGTTCAGCAGTTGCAAGGCTATCACAGGGCACTTCCAGTCTTGTCCTTGCTGAAGCATCAGTTGGAAAGGACCATTAAGGAGTTTTGGTCTCCCCAGGGTGACAGATGAGGAAGGAAGGAGGATGGTGAAAACCATGAAGTACGTGCCAGGCATGGTTCTCAGCTACTCTTCCAGGCCCGCAGGTTGTGGTCACCTCCCCAGATGGAAACAGAAGAAAAGGATGGTCCAGATGGCTACAAGGCCAGGCCCAGAAGAACCAAGATGGTCACCTGTCCTGTTGTGTTAGTGGCAT
Source organism: Galbula dea (assembly GCA_013399015.1). Lineage (NCBI taxonomy): Eukaryota > Metazoa > Chordata > Aves > Piciformes > Galbulidae > Galbula > Galbula dea. The sequence goes on from VWZX01004666.1 coordinate 4,847,914, forward strand.
ACACAAGGTTATGTCTCACTGTGTGTGGCTGCGGACTGGGGCAGCTGGGGCAGAGACTGCTTTCCCACATTGGCATGATGCACTGAGCATAGGAGACCTGCTCTGATCAGATGCTAACAAAGCATGCTTCTGCAGGGTGATAATGAAAAAGCCACGAAGAGTTTTCTTCTCTGCTATCAGTGCTGAGAATGATAGGAAAATATTTGATTGATGCAGCAAGGAATGGAACAGAGAGAGAAGTCTCATAGTGAAAATAAAGTGTCTCCTCAATTCAGTAATGGTAGGTGACTACAGGTTTCCACAGTATGAAAGACAAACTATTCCCTGAAGACCTTGGCTGCCACTACACCTGCCAGACTGTACTGCAGAGGGGAACAGGAGAGGGAGACATGCTCCCCTTTGAGGATACCTCCCTGGTACTCCCACCTGGAACTCCTTCCACATTTAAGGCACCCCCAGGTGTTTTTGGCAGGTCCCAATATCCCCATCAGCCCTCATACTTGCTGCACTGGAGCATCCCTGAAACTGCTTTGGCTCCCCACCACTGCTTCCCAGGTACATTCCTCCTAGCACTCTATGGGAGATACTGTCTGTCTGTCAGTCTTCACATTCATCTTCAGGGCCTGTGTATAAATCTCCTAGAGGTCTCTTTGCTCCCTATATATCTATCTAATTAATGTTAGTATAAGTAAAGCACAGCCTTTTCCCCTTAATAAGCAGAGTGCTGACTTTATTACAGGTCATCTTTTTTTTTTTTTTCTCTTCTTGCTTCAGTGCTTTAAATCATGTTCAGGAAAGCGCTTACAAAGGGAAAGGCATCTCGCCACATTTCACCATGCTTCTGCCCCTGCATGGCTAGGGAGGGCTGTGTGGACTGGGGGGCAGAGGGCAGAGGGAGGAAATTGGACAGGATGTGTTCAGAGTGATGCCAAGAGCTCTGTGCTGCCAGGTTAGCCAGGGTCAGGAAAGAAGTCAAAGGCCATTGATGTGTTGTCTGACTGAATGCAGAGTCCAAGCAAAACAAGGTGTTAAATGTCTGCTAATTAGAAGTGTCAAAACAGGACTGGAAAGGCAAGTATGGCTGGGGAGGGCCTGGAAATGTGACAAGCAGAGCTTGATTGAGAGGGACATGGAATCCTGGGGCTCCAGACCACACTGCAGGTGAAAGTGGGAAGGCTCCAGCCACCACATTTCATCTCCTCTGACATTTTTTTGTCCAGAAATTCCAAATGTGAGATGTAAGGGAGATGGACTCAGAGGGCAACAAGGTCTGTCCCATGTTCCTACAAATTCTTAAGATTGTAAGAAGCAGAGAAGGTTTTGTAAGTATGTTATTTTTCTCTTTGATCTTATCTCTCTCTGTTTCTCCTCCTCAGATACCAGACCCCCATACCACACTCCACATCCTCTAAGTTTTGCTCTCTGTCCCATGGGAAGTGTTTGTTCTCCCTTTATGTGTCTCCCACACTGCCATCAGGGTGCCTTGAACTGAGTACACCCAGGTCTGCGTGTTTGAGAGCACCTGGGGTTGCTGCTTTCGATGATGCAGAAGAAAGGCCCATAGCTCCTAGTGTCCTAAGGCTACACAGCAAATTACTGGTGGAGAAGCAGTTGAGGAAGACTTAACCTGCAGGCGGGGTTTGGCTCAGCTCTGTGGTGACTCTCCAGCCCCTTACCAGTTTCTTCTCCTTGTGCATCACACAGCTACAGGTTTTGACACTAACACACTCACATGCATGCTGTGCCACAAGTACCCCACTGCAAAGAGCAGAGGGGACACCACTGGAGGAGATATTGTGCATATGGTGCTCATGCTCCCAGTGCCCAACCACATCTCATGCACGTGCCATCACGGACATGCCATCAAATCACTTACAGCCAAAGAAACACACCTGGCCTCAAGCAAGCCGAGCATGAGGAAGTGGTGTCTCACTCCTTCCTACCCTACATCAAGCCATGACCCAGTCATCCCCTTATCCAGCACCAGAGCCAAAGGAATGCCCTGAAAGAGTTAATGTTCCCCCTGCCCTGGTTGTTGGGGTGAAAGGGTTACCATGTTGTGCTCAGATTCTTTATCTGTAATGTGATTTCTTGGCTCTCACGTATATATTTATGCAGTTTTGTCCACACTCCCGTCCACTCCCCCCATGCAGTGGCTATTGATCAGGCTAATGGAAGGGATCCAATTGCACATACTCTGATGTGCTCCCACATAATCTCACCAACTCTGGCCCAGCCAATCAATGTTGTGGTGCCCCCGAAAATTTCCCATAATCTGATTTGAAGATGTGTTATCACTTAATAAAATCCACACTTGTCCTTCCTCTTCCCCTCCTACTGAAATGCATTTGCACTCTTGCTCCTAGGCCAACTTCTGCAACACTCCTGCATCCTGTCAGCCTCTGGGAGAAGGACCATGAAGTGGTCAGGGGCTAAAAATGCCCTAACTGGGTAAGGGAGGGATGGAGAAGATATCTGTCCTCTCCTGGGTAATCAGCACTGACCAGCAGTGTCAGGGGACATGCATGGTGACATGGGCTGGTGTGTGAGGGATAACTGCTCCTTGTTCCCTTTCACAGTATGGTGGCTGTAAGGGTGGCAGTGAAAAAAGGAGATGAAAAATGTTCCTCTTGAAAACATGGTGAAAAATGCTATTGGATTTCTGCAGCTGTCAACACATATTCCCATGGTCTTTGGAAAACAATTTACAACAGCATATAAAAACACCAAGGGTATTTGTTGTGTGAATTATCAGACCATGCACAAGTGACAAAACGAAAGTCCTAGGCCGTTGGGGCAAGATGTTAGCTGGGTTTAAATGAGACACTTCCTGTCACTGTATCTTCTTCAAAGAGGTTTGTTTCTCCGAGAAGAGTGAGATTTATCAAACCAATCCTTTTTTCCTTTCTGGCTCTCTGCTTCAACAAAAGAGCTTGGTGCTTCGCATACCTCTGCTACCTCCACGGCACACCGCTGTTCCACGGAAGGGAAAACACATATACATAAGTCTCAGGGCTCCTATCTGGTGGGCAGGTCACGAATGGGAAGCCGGCCCGGACCAAGTCTGTCTCCTCCCAACCCTATCGGACACAGGGAGGATGAACGAGCAGGATCCAGACCCCAGAAGTGTCATCTTTTAGAGACACAGCCCCAAAAGACAGGGTTCCCCTCCCACAGCAGAGCAAGAAGCCGTGCACACAGGGAGCCATGGCTGCCTGGGGACCCGGGGACAGGCATGTGCCAGCAGCAGGCTGAACCTGAGCCCTGCAGATCAATGGCGTGCCTCAGAGCCCTGCGCGTGTGGGGCTGCTCCCTGGGGCCTGAAACCCAACACCAAGGTTCAATAATTCAGGGGGAGAGCTATCAATGGCTTCTCAGCTCTACAGAGAGGAGAGCAAATTGAAAGGCTTGTCAGGAGTCAAAACAGAGCAGGGCAAAGCTGGGCTGAATGTCAGAAAGATTAAACAGGCAGAAAGCCACAGGGATAGGGATGGGGATGGGGACAGGATGAGCAGAACAGCCACTGGTTTTTGTAGTTCGCTTTGGCAACAGTAAAAGAAGCCAGGCTGTGGCAGAGCAGGACATTTTTGTAGTAGGATGAGATACGAGTGTTCCAAAAAGCTCTCTGACAGACAGAGAGGACTTCAGCTGCTCTGTTTGCTTAGGCTAAGAAGGAGCCTGATGGCTTGAGATGACCCCAAGCTTAGGCACTGGGTCCCTGAGCACCTCCATGGTGTGTGACCCTCCTGCCATTGGGCTGGTGCAATCAGTGCCCAGGATAGAGGAGACCCATGCTGGGGCTGTGTGTCCCATTTCACACAGTGCCTTGTGTGGGGAGGACAAAAACAACCCCATGGTGGCCTCCACTACAAAATAATTCTTCCAGTCCCAGACGGGACACTGCACCAACAGTGGATGATAAATAATGGTGATATTTCAATAGACACAGGTATGATAATGAAGAGCTATCCTTCTTTTGCAAAGATCACTTGTAGAATTAAATATTTATAAATGATATTTAGACTCCCGGTCCTGTAAAATGCCTTTTTTACACAGATAATATATATTGACTTGCTGGAGAACCAAACCAGTTTGATATGATTAAATACAGAGCTGAGTGACATGATTCATGCCATCTCTTCACCACTTGCCAGCCTGTAGCACATGCAAGACCGTCTCAATACATTTCAACAGACATTCACTTAAAATAAAATAAAATAAATAAATTCACAACCACCTCAGCTGCAAAATACATTGAAATCCCCACAACACCCCGAATGCCTCTACCAACTTGGCAGTGTCTGGCTGGTAAGACATAGTATGTTGCACTACATGAGGTAGCTCTTTTTAAGGAAAGAGTTTAATTTGTGCTTTACATATGACTTACATCAAGCTCTAGTACCTGACCCTGCAGGGCCTTCTGTGGGGAATTAGGGGCTGATCTGGAAGAGATGAAGCTGAGCAGAGATAAGAGACCTAACCACTCTCTCTCTTCTTTCTTACAGTGCTTTGGTACCATAGTCAACCACGTTCTGCTTGAATGATCATTTGGGTTAAGAGGGATGTGACCAGGGGTGAACGCCTTTCACAGAGCCTGCACTGTTTTCACATCTTGAAAGTACTCTCCATAACCGTAGGGGCTAAAAACAGAGACAGAAAGAGGCAGAAGGAAGAGACTGCCAAACTGGTGAGCTATGCCTGAGGACGCCTGTCCCACAAAGTTCACATAGACCTCAGCTTGATCACAGCATGGAGCCTTCGTTTTGCCATTTCACATGTACAAGGAAGAGAAAACTGTCCATTTTACAGAAAGGAGATGAGACATCCAGCTCAGGATTTCAGAAGCTGGAAAGGGCACCGGAAAACTGACTGCAGCACCGAAGAAGGGCTCCTTCACCTGAATCGGATAATGCTGGCTCAGGACAGGTTAGACAGAAGTCAGGGAAAATGAGGAGAGCATCTCAAGCCAGCTCATAAAAAGGACAAAGCTACAGTCTGCTCCACAATGCCAAGAGAGGCCATTGGGGCTGTCAAGTCAACCCTGAGGATGGCTGCAAACCAGGAGCAGCTCATGGTGAATTTAGGCATGTGGAAGAGCCCCGAGGAGTTGTCACCAGCACCACGTCCTCCCAGAGGAGGCCCATGAAGGTGGTGAAGGGTTTAGAGGAAAAGTCATATGAGAAATGGCTAAAATCACTTGGTTTGTCAGCCTGGAGAAGAGGAGACTGAGAAGAGAGCTCATCGTGGTCTGTAACTCCCTCATGAGGGAAAGTGGAGGTGCAGGAACTATCTCTTCTCTCTGGTGACCAGTGACAGGACCCGAAGGAATTGCATGAAGATCTGCCAGGGTAGGGTTGAGGTTGGATATTAGGAAAAGGTTCTCCACCCAGAGGGTGATGGAGCACTGGAATAGTCTCTCTAGGGAAGCAGTCATGGAGCCAAATCTGACAGAACTCAAGAAGCATTTGGTCAATACCCTCAGACACATGATGCAATTTTTGGGATTGCCCTGTACATAGACAGGAGTTGGACTCAATGAACCTCATGGGCCCCTTCCAACTCAGGACATTCTATGATCTATGATTTTATGTTTTTGTTCTCCTTATTCCCTCCTGTGTTTCCACCTTGAGAAGCGAGGCTAGTTTCTAGCCCTCAGAGCACACAGTTAGACTTGTTAAAACAGTACAGGCAGCACTATTGGAAGGAGAAGTTTCCATTAATTTGCAGGTGCTGGGGGGAAGGGAGAAGGAGAGGCCAGGTGCTTTCTGGATGCTGCCCCCAGCAATCTCCCTCCAACACTGGTCCATTCCCATTGTTTTGCAGCCGTCCCATGCGCCTCTGCCAAAGGGGTAACAGGCTCAGGAACAGGCTGAGTGACAGCAGACACCTTATAAAATGCCTCGCAGAGTGGGCCTGGCGCCTTGCTGCAAGCAGTGCACATGCCCACAGCCCAGTCAGGCTCAGCCCCCGCATGCAGGTAGCAAAGGGGGAGGCTCACATCAAAGGCTCTGGTTTTGCAAGGCTCTGGGCGCGGGAGGGCGTGAATTATAGGCTTTGATGTCTGAGCAGCAGCAGAGGAATCGGTGTGAAGATCGTTTATAAATTGCTATTTACAGTCTCCACTAAGTGCCAGGCAGGCCCTTAAAGCAAGGGATCAGGTTTAACTGAGGGTCGTTGCACAAAGTGACTGCTGGGGGCTGGACCAGGGCTTAGGCTGGGTTTTGCATGGGCAGGATATTCTTTAGATGCTTTCCAACCGAGGTAGCAGAGTTCAACCGTGAGATTTTCCCTGCAAATCTCCCCAGGGCTTTACCCCTGCCCTCCAGATCAGTAATCAGTTTGGGGGAGCCCAGCATGGGAAGCTGGTAGTGCTTTCAGGGCAGGAGAACTGTGGCTCCTGGAGAGGCAGCCCTGTGCCACAGGACAGCAGGTTTTGGAGCTCACGTGGGCTGATCCTGTTCCCTGATAAGAGGAAAAGAGGCAAAACAGGAATCTCAGCATCCTGCCTCTGCTCCTAAAGGGTCTTCTGGCTTTGCCTTGCTGCCCACTGTGTTGCCTGATGCAGTTTGGGATAAAAAACAAGCCTGGATAGAGCTGCTTTTCTTTCCTTGGCTGACTCGATGCCACGAGGTTCCAGATGTCTTGTTCCTCTTCAAGCAAGGCCAAGGACACAAACCAGGCAGCTTCACAGCAGAGGAAGGGACAGCATTCAACCATCCTGCCACTCAGGCAGAAGGTCATTTCTATCCACAGAATGTCTGTCACATGCTGTTCCTGCACCTGAATGTACCCCCACCCTAGTATCCAGTCCTCTCCACCCTGAAGCTATTTCTCCGCCCTCAGTGGTGTTTGCAGTTCCCCCCGGTGCAGCTTCAGCTATGAATACCTCCTCATGGCCTTCATGTCCCCTTAAGCATCATCAGTGCAGGCATTGGCTTAGACAAGGCATAAGCACCAGCCACTGCCATTTTACCTGAAGAAATGCCATCCACACTGTAATCTGTGAGCTGATCTGATTTACAATCCACCAGTCAGTTCCGAAGCCACTGGCTGCATCGCTCCAAGGCACACAAGGATCTTGGGCCATGCACTCATTGCTGTTTAAACAGCACAAAAGGCTGTCATTAACAGAACAACATTTTCCCTATATCTTCAATTAAAAGTTCATGTCCAGCAGCTGCACAAAACTTTTCAAATGTAGCTGCTATGTTCTGGAAGTTGAGACAGACTATGCTGGATTTTCGAAATCTAATTCAGCCTCCCCAAATCAGTACACATTTTTGCATGCTGGAAGGCAGACTGCAGCACTGAAGACAGGCTCCTTCACCCACACAGGGCAATGCTTGCTCAGGACAGAAGAGACAGAGGTCAGGGAAGAATGGGGAGAGCATCTCAAGCCAGCTATTAAATCAGAAGCGAAGAGACAGACTTCCTCATTGTCCTCTTCTTGCCCTACAGACTCTGATGGTACCAGCACTCAGCAGGCCTGTTCTGCCCTTATATGCACATATAAACTGTAGATGAGCACACATATCTCCTCATCACAGCCACCTTCCAAGACTTATCTCAAGCGGGACAGGGAACCCTCCAGCTCAAACTGATCCCTCAGACACAGTCATTTTTATGTCCAGAAATATTTATATACTTTGCACAACCATTGTTTGCAGAATCTCTCTTGGTGGCTTCTACACTTCGCGGCAGCCCCTTTTTGAAGTTGGACCAGATGGGAGCCTGAACCAAGGATAAATAAACCAATCAAATCTGAGAAAACAAGCCCCCATCGCTCCTGCCTCCTCCTCAGACCAGTGTGAAGATCCAGTCTTGGAGAGGGGGGCAGGCTGTGCTCTGATGCTCAGACTGCTTTCTCTGTCCACCCTTGAAGTCCCTTCCTCCAGGCAGAGTGTGGTATGTGCTGTTTGCAGGGGGCTTGTTTTTCTAACATGGTGAACACATGCTCTCTCCCGAGAATCATTTATTTTACATCAGAGATCCTGGGGCTCCTGATCCAGAGTTTTGCAAGATGGTTTTGTACTTTCCCCATGAGGAAGGAAGACACATTCCTCCAGCTACCACTACAAGAATGGGAGGTCCCGGATGTGTCCTTCACAGACTGGGTTCTCTTCCATTTCCCTCTCAAGACAGAGGTTAAAAATGACACACTGAGGTCAAATGATGCTCCAAGGGGCTACATAGAGGTCTCTCAGGAAGAAAATTCTGTTTCTTTTGCTGCTAACAGTCTTGTGCTTGTGGAGCACCAGTAGCTCAGGTGAGCCAGGAAAGATGGACCCTGGTTACCCAGCAACCAAAGGGGCTTCTTAAGATTTTATCCACTATTTTGACTGTACCCTAACACTGCAAGCCTCAAAGAAAGGCATAAAAAAGCCCTGAGGATGTCAAGGTCTCTTCAGAGCCACCAAGAGCCAGCGCAGTAACTATAACAGCCTGAAGTCAGACTCATCTCCAGTCCCACCAGCAGACCTGGCTGCTGCTGTGACCTGCAACGAGTTGCTCTGCCCTCCGCACTGGCCAGGCTGCATCACACATGGCTGGAGTTGTTGCCTTGCAATGCCAAACACACCTTCCAGCACCAGGGTGCAGGAGAGTCAGTCCTCTCCTTCTCAAGAGTGATAGTCCCCTGAAAAGCCCATTGTGCATGAAGTTCAGCACCTACGTTCCTCCCCTGGCAGGGGAAAGGATGGTGAGGGAGAGCGATGCATCTTTGCGTAACCCGATCTGTTAACACGCAGCTCCTCTGATGTGGGCAGCTTGTGCTTTACAGCATTAGAGGAGCAACATTTCATGGAAAATTCAATAAATATCCCTGTACAGCCAGACATCTGTAAACAAAGGCTTCCAAATTCAATCAGGCTGTGGGCTCAGAGCAGCATTTATAGGCTACAGCATGGAATATTATATAGGAAGGCTAAAAGTAGGAGGAGGGGCAGATTCCTGGAAAATGAAAGATCTTATAGCTCTCCTTTACCCCAGTGAAGAATAACTATGTCTGTGTTGTACCTTCTTGAGTGGCTGGGGCAGGCTCGCCATTCCCGTCCTGCTAGCTCCCACATCAGTCTATACTGGGCTCTCACCTAGCACAGGTATGGCAGTAAAAACCACAGCAAGACAAGTAGGGCAATGCAGTGACCACCATCTATATGGTGTGCTGCAGCACATCCCTGCTGCCAACTATGGGGCAACCTTCCAACAGGTGGGTGACTTTCAGGACGTAGGTCTGAAGATGGGTCTGAAACACCAAGCTTTGCTCCAGGAGTAAATGTTTCCAGAGCCTGGGGGTATTTACAGCCAATGCTCAACTCTCAGTGGGATTTGGGAGTGTAGAATTCTGTTTTGTCTGTCCTTGGGGCTTTCTTGGACCATGACATCCCACAGCAGGTCACAGGGCACCACCCATCCTATCTCTTATCCTGTTCTATCACAGCCTCAGTTCACACTTGTATTAAACCAGATAAACTGGGCAAGGTGAAATGGAACGTCCAGCCAAAGATCTGCTGGGCCCCATGGCCAGTTACTGCAGTGAGTGGTAGTAGTGCCATGACCCACAGCCATCCATGCTAGATGGCTGTTGACACTGGTGCCGAAGATTTGCTCCCAGAGTTAAGCAATACAGGACTTGTGACACACAGCTGAGCACTGCTGGTGTACACAGATACATACACAAGCCAGTACAGCATCTCACACTTTTGTCCATACAATCAGATAACTGCATGTCTCCTCTCCCAGCAGCACAGTAATTGTAAACGTCTCCAGCTCATGAAAGTGATGTTGGACAGCATGGGACAAGTGTGCCTGCTAGTCTCTGCTACCCTGAGAAGGTCTTTTCAAGCCCAGCACCAAAGACTTCCACTGGCAGGAGATCAGAGCATTGTCCTCCCCAGAGTGACCTGTCTGTCTGTCATCTGAAGGAAGACATCTACAGATGATTTCGGTCCAGGCTACAGGTAACTGTAATTTTAAACAAAACCAAACTTCTTCATTAGCATCTGATGGATACAACACCTGGCAGGCTCTGGACTCGGCAACCACAGGCGTGCTGAGGACCCATCTGCTGGCTGCTCCAAGCTGCACCTGCATGGTCAGGGGTCTCAGTTTCTCCAAGCTCGACTTTGCCACTATCTCAGAGAGAGCTGCTCAGATCTTGCTGTGCTCCTGCAGCCCTTTTGGCCCCTCAGAGATGGTTATGAGAACAGGATGACTGCAGTCCCCAAAGGAAGATGACTTTGTGTGACTGGGGTTGCATCTGGATAACACCTTGAATATTCTGGCAGCACCTACAGAGCCTATAAGCCCAGGCAGGCCAAATCAAGCATTTATCCCCTCCTTCCCCTTGAGTGCACTTTTCCTTACAGCTCAATCAGGGTTTACGAACACACCACCACACACAGAGGACAGTATATATAATAAATAGAGCCTAGCTCTGAGGGCAGCCATGGTAAACTATTGCCCAGGGGACAGGAAGGTTAGTGGGATTGTGATCTAAAACCCAAGGCTGGCAGCTATATGCTCCCTCAGGAGAGATTTCCACAGCTACTGCAAGGAAAACAATCACCGTTTTGGTTATTACACATCATTTATTGTTTTGTTCAAAGATCACAGCCAGGCAGGCCCTAAATTCAGGGACGCTCTGGAGCAAGGGTCTCTAGCCCTGCCCTCTGTGGTGCAGTTCATGGGTCTACCCTGCACTCCAGGATGCTCCCCCAGTTCATGTCCTTCTTTACCCCAGCTCCATCTTGACTGCCTCTGTAGAATCCCTCCACCACTATCAGGTGAAGCACAGGAGGGGAGGTGACCTCAAGGAATATGCTATGCATGGAGAGAGATGTACAAGCAAGACCCCTCACTGATGTCTACACAGTCTGATGTCACAGCAAGAGGAAGCAGTGCATGTGTGCCAAAAGGACCATCCAGCAGACATACTGTTGGGAGTATGTTCACTTCCCAGGAAGCATCTTTCCTGTTACTTCAGAAAACATTAGAAATTATGGGCTGAAATGAACACATCCACGCTTGCACCTTGGAGGACAAACAGCTGAACATGAAACTTGCTGCTCCTCAACTCATCATGTGAGCTCAGGGAACTGCTGAAGGACACACGCTATCAAGTTCACCCACCTGGGTTGTTCAACAGGCACTCCAAAAACCTGGTAAGACAAGAGTGTCTATGCAGTGAAGAGGTCTCCAGAACATGTCATCGGCACTCTTTTGTGTGGTGGCAGCACAGGCAGAAGCAATGCAGTGACTAGATGAGGCTGCTTCAGCCATACTGTCCCCAGAGTAAATCAAAGCAGCTACTGTCCCCCCAAGATGAGCACTGGGTCACGGCTGAGATTCAGGAAATGTGGGGTAGTTCCCCCACAGCTCCTGAGCCAGCTGCCCTGGAAATGTTCCTATAAACTCCTATTAATTAGTTGACACTTAGGCTGTGCAAACAGGCTTCCCCCTCCCTGCACCCCCCCAGGAGACAGTGCTGGAGCAGGCCAGTGTGGGGCCAAGTCTTGGGCACATTCTTCCAGTTAATATTTCAGCCTGCAGTTGCCAAGGGATCAGGGCTGGCGCTTCCCCCCTTCCTCCCCCTTCCACCTCCCAAAGCGCCAATGGTGAGCAGATAGTCAGGTTATTGCCTCCCCCCTCCATTTGCAAGCAGATGTATGGGAGCCAGAGGAAGAGATTGATGGGGTTTATAGAGTCTCCCTCCTGACCACCCACCATGGCTCCAGCTACCCTGGGCCTGTCCACACTGCAGCCATAGTGATAGCTCAACTGGTGTCCATCACACAGAATAAAACAGCTTGGCTACATCTTCTGGGTAGCCTGGGTCACGCTTCCCACTTTAGAGGACCTTCCTTTGGTCCCAGGCACATCAGCTGAGATGGGAGAGAGCATACAGCTCCCTTCCTGGCACATCTACAGATCTGTATAGTGACAGGAATTTGGTACAACCTGAATCTCAGTAAAGATCAGGACTCTTAACTGTGCTGGGCTTTCACAGGCTGCATAGAGCAAACTCCAGCCCTCTCAAAGTCTTCAGCAGGTCAAAGAGTGACCATATAGAAAGGGCTGCAGAGCAATGCTGGACAGCACAGTGCTTGCACACAAAGGCCCTCCAAAGAGCTGCATCAGTCCCTCCTGGGTGCACCAAGATCCTGGCAGGTCCTGGGAGGCATGAGGTTGGGAATAAAAGTCACAGAGGCAGGCCAGGCTCAAGGTTCCCACGTGCTGGGACATGGAGCAAACAGAAAAACACAGAGAGGGGCTCACAGAGCCCAGCTTGGACATGCAGTGGGGCAGCCATTTGGAGTGGAGGGAGGCAGGTTTTGGTGGAAAAGCCTGGGAAGAAGCCTCAAAAAAACCCAGCTCACAAAAGTGCCAGGGCTGGCATTTGGTGTGAATGGCATTATTGCCACCAGCACCACACTCTGACAGGGGCATTGTCCGAGCAGAGGCCTGCATGAAGGACTGTCCTGGGGAGAAGGCCGGCTGCCACTAAAACTCACAATTGCCAAATGAAAGCAACCGCTCCTGCCACCCCCACCACCCCCAAAAAGGAGAAACAAATCAAGCAAACTAGACCCTTTGGTAACATTTGGGCCATTTCCTGTATGTTTAACACATTTTCTATTAAGCCCACGACAAATGGCAAGGGCTCCAGGCATAGCCATAAAGGCTCCCTGACTGCAGCAAGCTGAAGGGGCTGCAGGCAGGGAGGGGAAGGTGAACCAGCTGAACGGGCAGATGGAAGGTGAGCGCGTAATTCACAGCAGATCCACAATTTGATTAATTTCCCTGCTTTTCCTGCTGGAGAATTCCATGTTTTATTGGTCGTTAAAAGGCACCATGCTGCCTGATTTCAGAGTAGAGCTGTGCCGGGGAGAGACAACAAGGGGGCTGGCTGTGGGGACATGCTGGTGTGTGAATCAGGTGTGCAGGATCAAGGTAAGCGTTTCGGTGTTGAGGATTCCCTCCTAGAGGATAACCCTCCCCCAACATGTTTTCTGTAGATAGGCTCATCCTGGCAAGATAGCTTAGTGGGGAGGGTGGAACAAAAACCCTCCCATAAGCTGATGGGACCCTCGCCAGGCTTATTTCTCCCTCCCTACCCTTCTTCAGCTGCTTTCCCCCATCCCTCCCCCTCACACTGAGCTGCTGGGATCGGCCCCCATAGAAAAAAACGCCCAATTTGTCATGTCATGTCCAGCTGTTAACCTCCCGTTGCTGAGCCATAGGGAAGACTTGCTTTCTTCTATTTATTTATTTGCCACTTGGACAATGGAAGGTCCCAGGCCTGCTGAGCTCTTCATAATAACTCCACCAACGATCCCCTCACCCCACACTTTCCCCCAGCCAGCAGCACCAGCCAAGGAGCTGCAGGTGTCAGTGGGCATTAATCCATGCGGGGCTGCCTGCCCCCACGAAAGGCCCATTTGCCACTGGGGAGGCAGCCAGCGAGGCCCACAGCCGGGGCTGGGAGGTCCCCTGGGCTGGGCTCACATGGAAAGCCCTGCACAAAGAGGGAGAGGAGGGAAAAGCCAGGCGATAATCATCACTCGCAAAAGCATATCATGATGCTTTGGGGATGCTTGGCCAGGAGAATGGGGCCATCCAGCCACTCAGAGAGTTTCTGGGAGAGCTTTCTCTGGCTGCCATAGACACTGTGGCTCTGGGGACACTTAGCAACTGGGTGATGGGAATGGCAGCTTGGGCCCGGCCTACCCTGCCAGCAGCCAGGCTAGAGGGTGCTTGGGGGCTTTGCTTCCTGCCAGTGTTATCCAACTGGGCACAGCCAAGAGTAGTGGTTTGGCCAGGTTGGAGCCAGGAACACTGCTCCAGAGGCCAAGCCGTGTCCGGGAGGGGAAAGCCCCCAGCCACTGCTTCAACCTTTCACTCAGGCCTCAGCAAGGAGCTACCCAGCCAAGGCCTGGAGCTGAGGGCTCTGCTTGGGAAACTGGTGAGCTGTTTCCCCACTGGGTAGTGGAGCCAAAGGTATGGAACCCTCTGCCAAGGGTACTTGCAAAGCCTTAGGGAATTTCACATTTCCCATCATCATGGGTGGGAGGCCAAGGGCCCACTGCCTCCACAGGGACACGAGCCCATACTCCCGGGGCAGCATGTGCTCCTGTCCTTGCAGGCGGCATGCTGCCAGGGCTGCAAATACATCAGCGGCTGGGTTTGGTGTGCATTTGCTGCACTGTGACAATAAAATGCCTCTCGGGTTACTGGGAAGGTATCGGCGCCGAGCAGACGAGGAGGGAGCACACGTGGGCCTGTAACTCCTTCCTGTCTGCCGGGCTGTCTGTCAGGCCTTCCTCCCCCTGTCAATGTCACTTTATTTGCTGCTGGGGTGGCGATAGGATCACTATTAAAAGCACAAGTAGTAGGCATTAAAATGCATTTCAGTTAGTCCAGGATAATAAAGGCACGTGAGGGGTAGGGGGGAGGTGAAAAGAAGGAAGTTTTAACTCGCTAATAAAAATCAAATGCAGGCAGTTTGCAGGAGCGAGCGGCTCTGCGCTTTGCCTTTCCCTTGTTAAGGGCCCGCTGCCATAAATAACTTCCCTGAGCGAAAGCAGAGGAGAGCTGGAGAGCAAGGACGCAGCAACACAAAATTTTTCATTTTTCTCCATAAATCATTTCAGTGTGTGATAATATTTGTTTTTTCTAATGAGTCTCCTGTGATCCATTCTGGGAGCTAACATCAGGACCTGTCAGGGTGTGATGTGTGGGGTACTTCAGCACTTTACAAAAACTGCCGCCTCTACAGATTCCCCCCCTTCCCACCCCTCACTTATGCTCAGGACAAAGTGGCCACATTTTTTTTTCTCTAGGATTTCAGGATCTCTCTCCTTTTGCACAAAGTTCCTCAGCATCAAGCTAAATGAAGATGGCTCCCAGAAAACCAAACCCTCTGGTTTTTCCTTTCTCTTTGTCCTCCAGAGCAGCTCACTTCCAGGATGGTCGTCTCTTTGGGTGAGAATAAGCCAGATGCAAATGCGAAAACCCCAAAGAAAACACTAGTGGTGAACCCCCTATGGAAGACTGACAAAAGGCAGCTCCCCCGAGCTGTTTAATGCCTCATACCTGCCACACGTGCCCTGACACATGAGCAGCCCAACAGTGAGACTGGCGCTGATCCAGGTCTCTGTGTCCCCACCCCAGTCCATGATCTGACTCCCCTGCATCTTCATGAAGTCCCAGACACCCCCATTAGCACTATGGTGAATGCATGAAGCTGCATTTCCACAGAGGGCATGCCCCCTCCCATACATCTTATTTTGGTCAAAGCCCAAGAACTTCACAACTGGACTCTCTAATGGAAAGCCTCTGAGCAAAGTCCTGCTTGTTTCGGAAATGGAGCTCAACACTCTTGTGGACGTGATTGTGTGCCACAAGGGCCCAAAAAGTGGGGATAAGGTTTCATTGATATTCCTTCCATTCCTTCACCCTACTGGCTCCTCAGTAATCACTGCTTCAAACCAAAAAGCAACCTCAGCTAAATGAGATATCGCATCTCAGACCTGGAGAGAAGAGAGCAGGCTGGATTTGGGGTGGGAACAAGACCGCATGCATTCACACATATGTGACCAGACTGGCATCAGCCCTGATTACGACAACCAGAAATGATGACAAATAGATCAACAGAGCACTGGGCACCCAAGCTGGTGGATTCAACTGCTATGCACAGGAGTACAGCTCCATGGCACCACCTTCAATGTCCCAGCTGAGCACCAACAGACCACAGAGACTAATTTCAGTCTGTGCCTTGGTACATATCTGAGTCATGCAGGCAGGAGAGACAGAGGTTGCCGCCAGTGTCTTATGGTCTAATTTAAATGGAAAACACCTATATTCTGGGAGGACTGTACATCATCAGATACATGGTTGGAAGACAGAGACCACTTTGGTGAGAATAAAGGGAAAGTAAAGTGGGACACAAAGTATAATATACAGAAAACAGGAGAGGAAAGGAACCCAGAAGTCAACTTCAGGCTGACATCTATCTCTCAATAGCTTGGAAATCACTGAAAACTATGAAGATACTTTGCTCTGAGCATCACATACCAAGAGCACTAACACACCATAATCCTGTGCTACAAGAAAGCAGGATATCCCTGCAGGGCTGGAAACCGAGGCCAACCCTTGCTCCTCTACAGTATGACCCAGGTGACAAAGAGCTCATTCTGGCTCGCTCCAATTCTTCTCCTTGCTCCTGCAATCATCACCATGACTGCCAGAGCCAAGGCTGCTCTTAGCATCACCATCATCATCAGGGTTGTTATTATTATTAACATCATTGTTATGGTGTTTCCAGAGGAGGCTCTTAACTTCAGTCGTCAGGATAAAGGCAAGCTGGTGGCATCTTCAGGGAGCCATAATGGTATGGGGCCCAGCTCAGTGTGTGTTTACTCTCTGCCAATGTATGTGAGAGAGGAAAAGAGAGAGGTAGTGAGATAAACACTGTCATGGGCTGCTTCCATCATCTACTCACAAGAGCATAATAAAGCCCTTGTAATATACTAGAACTTGTGTGGTCCCGGGGTCTAATTTGCATACTAATTACTCAGTGCAAATGGGAATGAGAGGTAGGGGGAGGGTGTGCGGGTGAAGGGGACTGGACTATTTGCTCTGCCGTTTCATATCATGCTAACAAGCTAATCCGGCGTGCAGTTAGCTCCTGATATATAACTGCTCATTAGTATTATAATAAAGTACATGAAACAACCATAAAACGTTATATACTGCACAAGTGTTGTTTTCTTGCCAATTATCTGCAGGCGGATTTATCACCACAGTTGTTGCAAATTCCCCTTGGTGAGGTTTGGGTCGAATAAAGAAAGGTGTTGGTGTGAGGGGGGAGGGGGGGGGGCTCCTTTCAAGGGGGAGAACATGTGTTTTCTTAAGTAGCACTTACCGATGCGCCATTTCATATGAGAGAGAGGGTGAATGCTGCATCCTTAGGAGGCTGAGAGGGGAAGAGAGCCCAGGGCTCCATGATTAAATCAAACAAACTTGTGTCAATTAGGGAAACAGGACCATAAGGATGGACTTCAACCCAGAAGAAATCAACTAAGGACAAGGTGCTGTCTTTTTCCTGCTACATTCTTCTAAGGTAGAAGGACCACAGACAGTCATATGAGATAGAAAAGTAGCTCCATTTGATATAAAAATGGCTTGCTTGGCACATTTGCCCACAATGAGGCAAATTCCTCAGAGAAGACAAATCCAACCCAGAACCCTCTTCCAAATCCTGCTGTATCTTCTCCTTCCCACCACTGCTCTGGGATCATGCAAGAATTGACAAACTGCAGTGTGCAGCACCTCCCAGGTCTGTGCACTGCTTCTGTCCCTGTGGCTGATGTTTCTGCCCTTCCAGTCATTAGCACTGCCCCAAAACTTGCTGCATCGCACAGACGTGCTGAGTAGCTCTGTATTGCAGTGAAAATCATGAAGATCAGATGGTTCACTGCTTAAACTGGGTGGTCAGAGGTCACCATCCCCTGTCCTCTGATAGGCATGGAGTCAGTTACAAAACTCTTTGACAGACATAAGCAGAGCACAGTGATTTGCAGGCCATGGTCTGTGGCCCCTGAAGGTCCATGGATTACTTTTCAGCTACCCAGGAATGCAAGAAAAGCAAACTGAGGATCAAATAGTGCTCTGCATGTGGGCTCTACACCTCCAGTGGAAACTTCCCAGGGTACCACAAAATGAGAAGGGGCTGAAAGCTGTTGGGAGGATGTGGATGGTAGAGCGCCCACAGTGGAAGAGGCCTAGATAGGGCTGCCAGGAAAACCTGCTGCACCCATTAGCAGAGACAGGGCACTATGTACCAGTCCCTGTTTCAGCCTGGGAAGGATAGGCAACATATTAATGCTGTAGCCTTCGCAGGGTGCATGCAGGAGTGGAGGCTTGGGGTCTTTCACTGACATTCTCTAAGAGAAGCTATGACAACCCATCTCCATGCTTAGCTCTTTTCAGAGATGCTTTTTGCTCAGAGAAGCACACCACTTTCCTGAACCTCCTGGTTTTCATCTTCCCAGGACATGTGCAATGCAGCCAGGCCCAAACGCATAAACAACAGGTACTTTTAAAACTTCTACCAGCCTCAGCATCCCACTTTGTTCTCCCAGAGAAGTACCCCTTGCAGAGAAAGCTCCCAGCTATGTCTTTTGCCATTGTATCCTCACAAACACAAACTGCTGTGAACGTGCTTCCACCCACCCTGTGCTGGCACACTTTCACCCAGACATGCACTGCCTGGTGTACACAAGGTTGTGTTTCCAAACACTTAAGCAAGGCAATACGAAGGCACATGTTCTTTTCCATGGAGACGCAGCGGTATAAATCCCACCCATTTTCCTTCTTACAAACAGGGGTTACACACACACACACACACACACACACACACACACACACACACACACGCACACACGCACACACACACGCCCCCTTGCTGTGAACTATTTGCTTATTTATGGATTGTTTTCGTCAAGTGGATACAGGACTGACAGCTCTCAGTGGTGGGGCTCTGTCTAACTCTGTAATAAGACGCATGATATCCATTCTGCTGCCAGCGGGAAGTGAATGACGCCAACCCCATCACCCATGCCCGGTCCTGCCCGAGCCGGCCTTCGCCTTGACGAGCTACGCAGCTTGTTAGCATCACAATATTGGGAGCAAAATGTGACCCAGCGCTGCCATACCGCCTCCTACCTCGGTCTGAAAAGAGAGGGGGAGACACACACGCTCACATCCCGACACCGAGAGAAGGCACAAATCCCCCCCCCCCCCCCCCCCNTTTAATAAACTAATCGGAGAAGAAACTCCTTCCTCTGGGAGACAGTCTCTGAGCAAATGCCAGCACTGGCTCTGTCCTGCTCTGCCCACCCCGTAGCTGCGCTGGGACATCGTGGAAGGGTCTTCCCTGGACCCTGTCTGCTGCGATTGGCCTGGCAGCATCTGTCCCCCGCTGCCACTGCCTAATGGGATGCAGCAAGGAGCATCCTAGCAGAGCTCGGCAAACGAAGGCTGCTGGGGCCCATTTGCAGACACCAGCGTCCCAGGCTGGGTCAGGAGGAGTCACCACAGGGAACAGTGCAGGAGCACCGGAGGACCCCGCTCTCCCTCCCCAAACCCCTCTGGTGACCGGGAGGGGAACTCCTACTTACAGCTTGCTCCCAGGAGATAAATAGACCTCCGTAAAAAAATTGCTATATCCTTTCAATAAAGATTTTTTTTCCTCTTTCCCAGACAGCTTGTGAAATGTTTTAAAAGCTTCTCACATTTCCCGTGAAACCCACAGAGAAGAGTTTTGCTTGTTATCAGCCCTGGAAGCCCCTGATAGACAGATGATATTTTTCCCCCTCCTTTCTCTCTCTCGCACTCTCTTTTTTTTTTTTTTTTACAAGCTGAAAAGAGAGTCACAGTGTGTTTTATAACCAGCTCTCTGCATTTCAAAAGCTCAACGAGAGCTCTCTGCTAACCCCGATAAGCCCAGGGCTCTTAGTGTCTTAAATACCTTTGACAAGCTATACATTACAACGCTAATAATTTGCCAAATTTGCGCCCATAATATGATATCTGTAAAACGTCAAGGGTGGTAATGCGATTAGCGGCCTCAAATGAAATATCGAACATTCAGTGTTTAGGCCCTGAATAGGGGAGAAAGGAAAGGAAATCAATTTCAAAAGCAGGAGGGAAAGAAGCGATAAGCGTGTAATAAAAAGGGAGAGAGGGGAACATGGACAGGCTGGGAGAAAGAGCATCTTGTTTTTCATTCTTCCCTTTTTAAGGCATTCAAGCCTTAAAAGGAGAAAAAAAAAAAAAAGAGAGAGAGAGAGAAAGCACAAACAAACATCTCTGAATTAAGTTGGCTGCAACTTCTCAAAATAACATTTGGCTATGCTAACAACCCTAGGGTTTGGTTGATGGCAAAGGTGGGGGAAGGACTCACTATTTGCTCTCTGATCCCCCCCATCCAACTCCCCACCCCGAACAGTTCAGGTCCATAAAACACAGGATGTGAAATTACAAGTAGTTTGAGGGTGGGCTGCCCCCTCCTCTCTCCCCCACTCAAGATGGGGGGAATCATAATGTACTAATTATCTGAAACCACTCTGAGTAGAAAAGAAACTGTCACATACCAGGCTGTAGACTAAATAACAAACACCCAGCACCTGCGGCTTTATGAGCGCTTGCTGTGCAAGGCAGGCAAAGGGAGGGAATTCCCAGCTCCCCACTGGCACAGTGGACAGGATCCTGCCAGGATAGGGTACCGGATGCTGCGACCCAGAGCTGAGCAGGAACTGGACCCTGCAAGTTGCTGAAATCCATACGTGAATCTCATTGCTCTTGCTGTCATAGGCTTTACATTTGGTTTGGTGTGAAAATGAATCTTTTGCCAGAGTTTGGATGGGAAGTAGGAGAACACCAAGAGAACCCATCAAAGAAGGGGAAGAAGAAGGGGGCAGTCAACAATGTCAGGTCTGAATTCCAGAAACTGGCAGATCTGGACACTGCTGAGACAGCAAGGGTTGGAACATACTGTGGCAGACCCTCAAACCAGCGCAACCAGGAAGAAAATCCACCAGGAGAGCCACCAGGTAGTGACTCTGTCTCTCTATCCCTCTTTGCCACAGCATGAGTCTGGAGAACGTTGTGCCTGTATTCAAAACGACTTGTGGGTGCTCAGCTGTCTGGGGTTAAGAGAGACCAAAGCAATGTGGCAGGGTCAGACTGCTGCCAGTCCCACGTGTCTTGTAGGGTAAGCAGCAGCCTCAGAGGCTGCAGGAGAGCCAGGATGCACACTTTGCATGGCAACAGCTTCATGCTCCTTGGCCCCTCTTGGGTTTCAGCCTCTGTAACAAGGCTGACAAGAGAAGAACAGCAGAGTCCCTGACATTATGTGCATGTGCTATCAGAAAGTGAGTTGAGGGCCACCAAAACCCTCCCATGGAGCATTAATAATGGTACTTGAACAGTAGAAAAGCTGCATGAGCACCATGGCTACTGGATACCACCAAGTCAGCAGGAGGCTACTTTCTAAAGCTTGGGATTGCTTGGTCCTACAGGAGTTCCAGCAGGCAAGCCTGGTGCTGGTGTCCTGGGGCTTAGCTACTCCTCCTATAGGGAATGCAACATAGCATTCTTCCTGAAAACCAGCTCCCAGGCAGTCAAACAGCCAGGAGTATTGGTTTAAGGTCAGGGTACTCCCCTTCTCCCTCCCACTACAAGCAGCAAGTGCTTTGACTTAATGCTCCTGGATCTGCATTCACAGTCCAGCTTAGCCAGCATCTGTAAACTCACCACAGGTAGGGAGAATTCACACTGGCCCAGTGCTGGTGATGGGTACAGCAGAGCCAGAACAAACACCTGCACAGCCACCAGAAGCACACCCTATTGCAACCTGCAAATCCCCCAGACCCTTCTCAAAGGTGCTGGGGTCTCCAGGTGGCCTGCCTGGGGCAGTTGGAGAGCGGAAGGTGCTGGTCCCCAGTGGGAACAAGAAAACACACCAGTGTAGGGGCAGAGCACGTGCCCCTTGGCCAAGCATGGAATGGCCATTACAGGGCCACTTCTTGCGGCATCACGAGTCATTAAAGACAAGAGCGCTTGGGGAATCATCAGCACCAGCCAAACGACTTTCCCAGATGTGGCTCATTCTCAGGATGTGTGAGCCCCTACGGACACCCACCTCCGATTCCAGCTCCTCCAGACAAAACATTCCCAGCGTTGGAGTCTCCACCCAGGACCCTGCTTGCAGAAGCTTTCTAGGCCATTTAGCAGGAGGCACTGTTTGGTTTTGAACAGATGTTGCCTTCCCCATGCCCCCAAGGTCCCCAGCAGCTCTGCTGCCTTTGAGCTGGGAAGGCAAACGAGTTTTGCACACTTGTTTAAGGGCAGTCAGGTGCATGCGCACAAGCACACACATTCACACACACACACACGATCTTGACAGTAGGGTGGGCAGAGAGGCACCCCAGAGCAAACCGAAGCAAGCACTGGGAACAGTTATGCTTATGCTCAGCTTTTAGTGTTAGAAGGATTTCCCTTCCCAACAACCAGCCAGCGACACATACATTGGATCTTTGCATTTCCATCTTTAAACTGGAGTTAAGCGTATTCCCCCTGGGAGACATGGAGGGCTCAGATGGCTGGAGAAGCTGGGCCAAGGAAAGGCCCTCTCCAGGCAGACTACAGTGGCATGTGGGCTTGATGAACAAACACAGAGCTTCTGTGCTGCAACTCTCAATTTCCTAGGCTGAAGAACAGACAACTGCTTGTAGCTCATAAATAAATAAACTAAATAAACTTATAAACTTATTTATAATATATACACTTATAAACTTTATATATAAACTTATTTATTCCCAAACCATCATATCAGAGTGGGCCAGCTGGGGTCTGCAAATTCACCATGTATTCAGTGAGCTCAGGTTACCCTCCTGGACCATGGCATACCACTTCCAACCCAGCTATACACAGGGAATGGTGTTTGCTGAGATTAGTAATTTCTCTGCTCAGTCTGGTCCAAATGACTATTGATCCCATAACACAGAGGTGTAACAACAGCCCTCAGGCATTTTCATTGAGATACCCTGCTTTAAGCTCCTTGTCTTTCTCAAACTGTACAACTGCAAATCTACTGATTTTGTTTTGGTCAGAACGGGCACAAGACATCTGTACAAGCCCTCTTCGGCCATTCCCGTGGAACAAATGTACCTGCTATACATCCAAGCTGACCCTTGAAATCAGTCCTTGAACAATATTGCCTGACTTCCACTGGATGACAGACATGACAAGCCTTGAGCTTATTTGCTAGACACACTTAAAGGTCCTAGTGTCAGTAGAGTGAGAGAATTGGGACCCTTTCAACCAACAAACTAACTTACAGACACACATCCCAATTCATCACCTTTCTGTCTATAAGGCCAGTACAACTTTGTGCTAAATCCAGCTTGGAGACAGAGGAATTTGTAACTCAGTGTGAATCTGGAAACATCTTCTAGAATATCTTTGTGATCCAAATTGCAGTGATGCTATTTGTCACTGAGCTGTTATAACTATATGTGATAAGCATGTTTACACTACAACACGTACACACTTTTTGAGGGCTCCTGCAGGGTTCTTGTACAAGTTTGAGACTCTGTACCAAGCAGTATATAGAAAATCACACAGACACACACAAATGCTCATGGTACTGTGCCTCCAAGCTTCTATTTGCAGTCACACTTCCAAGCCTGTGGTTGCTTTCTAGCTAAGATCCTTCAGAGTGCAATCTTACAGTATATAGGGTTCATTAGCACACATCCTCATCCAAGGGAAAATAAGCTGACTGATATAACTGAGTGAGGAAAAGTGCAAGGGAAGATGCAGTAGCAGGGAAAACCTGGGTGATGGCAGGAGACACTAAGATGGACCTTATCATGGCAACACAAAAGATGCAGCACAGTCCAGGCCTGCAAAGGAATCGGAGCTCGGAACAGTGTTTCACTCTGGCCAGTACTGACATTGTCATATTGAAGAAAAGACACAGTCCTCTGGGACTGCAGTGCTGGCGAGAAGCAGAGATGATCTGGAGCACAGCAGCAAGAGATCCTGGGAGATCACCATGGAGCTGACAGGCTGGGGGAGCTGTGGTTATGTTCAAGGAAGGAAGTTTACAGGGTCCAAAAATTGGTAAGATATCGTGGACCTGTACTCAATACCAGACCAAACATTAAAGCAAACACAGTGTGCTGAGAGCTAAGGGGACAGTAGTGCAGCCTGCAGACACAGTGCCACCCTTTCCCTGGCTCACTGGCTGTATATCCCTTTCACTATTCTCAGCATGCACAGGATCTTGTAACACCTACAAGGGGAGATAGAGAAAGGTAGAAGGGATCTCACTTGGTGATGTGGACAGCAAGGGGAAACAAGCCCTCTCCACTGCTCCGGCTTCTGCACTCTTCTGTGCTCCTCGCTTTCTTATGCTGACAGCCTTGGCATAGCTGAGCTTCAGAAAATCTCAGTGTGGTCCCCACATGAAGGAGACTTCAGCAGTGCCAGCTTCCAGCATCTGACCCAGAGCTTTAAAATCCTGGGTGCTGCACGGAGGGCTCTCTTGTTCAGGGACCTGAATTCTGACTTTGATTAAGTGACAGTCATGAAAACACACAGACACAAACCCAGTGCGAGGCAACATCCCCAGAGGAATGGGAAAAAAAGAGATAAAAACCAAACAGCCGTTTTCACCCCCCAAAGCGTATAATTTTGTGTAAATTTTTACTTTAAACATCTCTTTTTTTCCTGAGCTGTGATATAGGCCCTGTCAAAACCAGGGCCAATTACTGCCATTAGGTTCCCATTATGTCACTGCTTCTCCCCCCATTATGAAGGTCTTCGGCACACAGAGCTATAATCTTCACTCACTCTCGCTCCATCACTCCCAGAAGGAACAAAATTGTTTAAAAAAAATAAAGCCTCTATTTTGCCCCTGTCAACACTGAAAAGGAAGGAAGGGAAAAATAAAGAAACTGGTAAAGTTTTTAACTGTGAGGTTGCCAAAAGGACCAAGAGAAAGAGTTCAGCACAGCTGAGGCATATGAAACTGGGGCTTGCAGGAGGACTCTGTAGAATCACCCAAATGAATTGCTCTCCTTACCCCTCACTGGGGAGACATTTACTTCACTTCCACTCTGCCAAAGCAGATCTGTGGTAAGACTGACTCTGCCACTGGGAACAGAGAAACAGAGAATGATTGCTGGGAGCAGCACAAAATTCATGTTCCGCATCACATTCCTCATGCCAGGGGTTACAGCTATCTGTTGCTAAAGCAAGTACCCTGTCTGTTTCCAAATGCTAACCAACCTCTTCCCCCAAAGTCCTAGCACTGAGCTGGAAGTGATCCGAGAGCATCCTTGGACACTCATGGACCTGACATCTGCTGCCTTTGAGGCAGAGACTTGCAGGATTATGCCAAGGAAGGACGACTAGCTGAGGAGGGCTGAGATGACCATGCTCTGAGTCCTGAGAAACAAGAGCCTAAAAGACACACCAAATGAATACATGTGGGAGCAGAGCTCAGCAAGGGTGTCATACAGCTCATGAAGAATCATAAGGTACAGGCACTTAAAGGGGCTGTACTCTTGCCACAGTAAGAGCAGCACTGGCCCAGGGGCTTAAGAGAATGTATCGTCCCAAACACATTCACACATGCCCACAGCTAGCCAAGACCATGTGATTGTACATCAGGAGAATGCTACTAGGCACATCCTCAAAAGCTCTGCTGGTTCTCTCAAGTCCTGCTTCTCCCTGGGATGCTGGGAGATAAAAGTGCAGTGTCTGCAGTTGTCTGCAGTAAGCTCAGTGCAAAGGCACAAAGTGAGCGCAGCAAGAGGCTTTGCACCATTGCGCTCATTGCCATATGTCCAAGCAAGCTGCGTCTTCCTTAATGCTGTTCCTGGCTTTTTCTTGATCCCGTTATCCTGCATTTTGTGTGAGATTCGTGCAAAAGCCAAGGGATGGATCTACCCCAGCTTCCTATGGGAGCTGGACGTGGTCAGAACAGCTTCAAGTAAAATGAATGACTAGAGACATTGAAATGCAATACTGAATCCATCTCCCTCAGCGCCAGTTAATTCAGACCTAGGGCTCCATTTTGGTCAGGACTGGAGGTGGAAGCAGCGTGGGAATCTGATGTGGTATCAAGTAACAGCAGAAACTCAGATCAAAGCATCCAGGGAGAGCCACTGCTCAGCAATCACATGGAGCTCACGGCCCCAAGATGTGAGGAAGGAGCACATGTACTTTCCACTCAGCTGCACTTCTTCCCTCTGCCCTTGCTCACATGCAGTTCCCCAGACAAGGACCACAAATCTTCCAAACCTTTCTCCCTCCTTGTATCCCTGTCTCCCATTGAAAAGTGCTAAAACCAGCAGTTCCCCTCCCAGAGACCTTCCTCTCCCCTCATGGCTCTCGCACCCCTCTCTGGGGACCCCCTGCAGATGACAGCATCTGGTATCTCTGGAGCTGCAGAGAAGGGGCACAATTTGCCCCTAAACAAAGAAACATCATCTCTGCTAAAGCAATTTCCACCCTCACTGAGACCTCACAGAGCCATCCTCCCTTTGAATACAAAGGTCTCACCCATTTCTCTACAGAGAGAGGGAGGGAAAGAAAGGGAACAGCAAAAGAAAAGATGTGGGGAGGCCGGGGGGGACACACAGTGACAGACACTTTGGCTTTCCCGAGCGAAAGGCTGAGCCAGGGTAATGAAAGAGCTCAACAGCGGCCCACTGAGCTGTCACTTATGCGAGTCTGTGTGTGCGAGACACAGAAGAAGGCCTGCGCCCGCCAATCGCCCTGCTCTCCACCAAGCTCCCTTTTGTTTTTGTTTAAATCAAATCAAGGGCTGCTTTAACATGTGCAGCAAAGCAATTTGCTGAGTATTCTTCCCCCCTGTCATGCCAGCAGCAACCCCTGGTAATTGGGAGGCTGCCCGCATGGAGGGAGAGACCTATGGGCTGCTCTCCCCAGGGAGCTGCAGGCTAGGCAGGGCACATGTCAAATGCAGGGTGAGTGGGCACTGAGACACTGCTGCGAGTGGCATCTCTCCCTGGTTGTCTGCTAGCTTGAGAAGTGATAAGCTTGAACTGCAGTGGAGGGCTTGGAAGGACCCACATGCCCCAGTGACCTCCCCTCCTGGCTGCAGAAGTCCACTGATTTATAGACACTGTCTCAGAGGGCTTGTTTTTGTTTTTTTTTCTCTTTACTTGGTTTTACTTAGCTGCATGAAACAGGTCTGAAGCAGAGATGCAAAGGCTGCAGTGAAGCTATGGCTTTGCTGTTGCCCCCAGTCCCCCTGTCCTAGTTTCTGCAAGAATGGGACAGAGCAGCCTGGATCCAGGGACTGCCTGGATTTGATCTGATAGGAAGCAAAGGTCCTCCATCCCTGGCCTCCAGCCAACATGGCTGTGGATGAAGACCTGGAGTGCGCAATAGCTATGGACAAAGACTGGACCCAGCGACTGCACCCATGCAAGTCCATGCCCCCAGTATGACCACTGGGAGGGGAAACAGGCATGGGGACATCCTTGTGGGTTTTTCCCTGAGGTCAATGCTGGGGAAGAGGTGCTCCTGCTGCACTGCAAACATGGATGAAGAGAACTTACTGAGGAGGAAGGCTGGGGAGGAGGAGAGTGTGCAGCTGGGAGGGCTCAGGAAGGTTGCTGAGTTTCTTGAGGGGTGAGGCAAGGGATGAGCTGTAGGAGCAAAAGTCTAGGTGTTTCTGCCGGTGTGTATGCACAGCACATAGGTTGGAAGAATTCAAATTCCCAGATGCAGGGGAGACACAAGCAAGGGGATGTAGGAACGACAGGTCTGGATATCCTCCTTGACACCAGCAGCTCAACTCCACTGGAAACAGTGCAGCCTGGATTTCCAGCTCATGGATCAGACTGAGCCATGACGCTGGTCACCCGATGATACCTCTGCTGAGTTCCTTCACTTCCTTATGCTTCACTTATCCTTCAAAATGAAGTACTAATGGGGTTCATCTCCCTTGTGAAGTACTGGGAGTACTTTAACAACTCTAAAAGAGTCTTGTAAGAGCAAATAGTACAAGGATTATTGAAACTGCTAAACCCAAGGACTAGAGGCAAAACGTTGATAATGTTTCTCAAAGAGGCTGAAGGATGGCCATGAGGATTACAGATGAGCAAAGTCCTGCTTCAGTTATCCCGCAAACTTCTGGACACAGTTTCAGAATTAAAGACCCTATGACTAGGATTTAAAACTCCCCACTCAGGGAGACTCCTGCAAAGGCAAATACTCAGTTCTCCATGGGAATTGTCCAAGTGCCTCAGCTCAATGACTGGCCAGCAAGTTGTTCTAGCTTTACCAAACACAGTTCATGAAGTAGCTTAAAAATGAGCACCTAGGCCAGCTAGAGTCATCAACAGGATAAAGGCAGGATTCTCCCCTAAAAAGCTATGGTAAAGAAAACCAGGAGACACGTGTGCATTTCAACAGTCAGCAGCAGGGATGCTGTGTCCCACGCCAGCCCCCACACCTCTGCTGTAAACAGGAGCCTTCACGTGAACCACAGCCACCATCCCAAGGTCAGGGGCAGCCTTTTCCACAAGAGAATGAAAATACCATTTTTTGTAGAGAACAAATAAAAATGGTCACAAAGGACAAAGAGAGTGGAATAGGAGTCATTTTAATAAAATAACACCTACTATGCCTTTTCTTCAGTAAAGGAAGAAGGAAATTAAATGAAGAAGTGGAGATGGATGGCAAAAACCCCTTAAAATTGAAAAAAAAAAAAGGCAATAGTTACAGACAATGCAGAGTTAACCCCTGTGAGTTCTTGCCACAAGATAGCGCTGGGGCTACAATCAAAGAGAGAAAAAAACCACTTAAACAGGATAATGAAAACATCCAGGCTTGTATCAACAAGAGTAAATAAAAACTGCCATTGTAATTTTTTAAAGGAGTACACACTTTTTCAACAGAGTAAGAAAAAGTTCCCCTGTGGCACATTTATTCCAAAATTACGTTTCTTTCTGAACCATCTTCTAACTCAGTCAGCATGTCCTGTCCCAGACAGGACACAGGGTTTCATGGACACTGTCCTGATTGCAGATGTGTTTTTACACGTGCCCTGCCCTTGCTGCCCCTATATCTCATATCTTTCCCATCCCAATGGCTTCCAAGGGGTTAAAATAAAACTTCTACCCCAAGAAGATGAAGAAAAAAGAGCCAGAGAGAGAAAAAGTTAATTGAAAATGCTGTTTAATTTTTCAGCTCCACTGGATTACACTGTGGCACAGATGGTTCATCAAGACAGTCTCTGTCTGTATCGCTGTCCGTCCCAGCCTCTCCCCCAGTCATGCAGAAGGGAGGGGGAGGAAAAAACCACAGCAGGCAGTGGCTCAAAAAAAAAAAAAGAAAAAAAAAAAAGAAAAAAAAGGCAACTTAACACAAAAGAGCATTCTGTGCAGCTCTTTTCAAGGCGCTGGGACAATGCTCCCAACTTGATCCTTTCATAAAGAAAACGTTTCGGGGTCAGAAAACAGGACACATTAAGCTCAGAGAAGCACATTGGCCATTTTACTGCTGACTTTCGTGGTGAGCTGGAGGGCTGCACCGGAGCTGGGTTGGTTTAGTTGTTTCTAAAGGCAGCAGCCCTGTAGGAACAATCGCGTTTGGGGTTTGGGGTGGCCTCGGCTCCCACCCTCCCACACCATCCCGTGCTCCAACGTAGCTCATCCGTCCCTCTCTGCTGGGAAAAGTCTAACAGGGATGAAAGGCAGCCTCTTTAACTGGATTACCCTAACAAGCAACAAAACTAAAGAGACTAAGAAACAGCTAATTAAAGCTGTTCAGATACACAGAGCAAATCCTTCCTCGTGCTCTTCCTCCTCTCCCTTAGCCCAATTCATTAATATTTCCCCTTATGCCTTATTAATTACTTGGTCACTGCTCTGGGGGCCAAAAGGAGGGGGAAGGGAGGCAGGTGGGGAGTGTGAGAAAGGGGCCAAACCTATCCATGGGTCAGATTTTCAGCATTGATTGGGCTTCTGCCACGGATACAGCTCATTGATTTTTAAGCTTAAATTGATGATTAGCACTTTCTGATTGAAATAACTCCTGGGTCTTTGCAAAGGAAAAAACCCTTATTTTGTTTTATAATTTACTCTGCTAATCAAGTGATTAGGGGGAAGGTAAAACTCCCTCATTTTTAACTCCTGCTAAGCATCATGTCTCTAGCTAAGGCAGGAAGAGGGAGAAAAAGAAAAAAATTAAGTTTTGAGCATATCAACTTCTCAGTCAGATAGCTGCTGCACTTGAGGTAACGGCCAAGTCTTCTTAACTACTGCACAAAATTCAAACCAAAGCTTTTCCAAAGGTGACATACACATGTGGGACAGTTTTGGTATTTCCATACCAGGTAAGTAAGATATGGAGAGGCCAAACTAGAAAGGTCCAATCTCAAACGAGAGAGATTCTGAGCATCTCAGAATCCTGGATGGGCATCCAGAAGGTGGCTGTGGACTCCTTTATAACCAAACCCCTTTTCTCTGTTTCCTTCCAATGAAACAAATACTGTCTTGGCCCTAGCACTGCTAGCAAGGTGTGGGGAAAGGGTTGTTCACCTGACCTGAAGGTCAGGCCAGCTCCCTGTCACCCCACCCCATCACATCAGCACACACTTCATGACCAGGAAACTTCCAACTTTCCAACCAGAGCAGTTTTCTTGAACGTGGAGACCCAGGCCAAGTCAGTAAAGAATGATTTTTTTTCTGCAACCAGAAATAAGATGAGAAACTGCAATCTTCATTTCCACTGCCTCTGGACAGAGAAGAGACAGGAGGCTCCACAGCAGGTCTCTATCCCTTTGGTACAGCACTTTCTGGATAGTTAATTAAACAGACACTCATAATCAGACAGACTGGGGGCAATGGTGCCATTCCACAGTCCAGATTACTGAGGTCCAGGAAAAGTTAGCATCTTTGTGAAAGTCACAGAAGCAGCCCATCACAGACCTGCACTGCCACACAAGAGCCCGGCTGGCACTTGACTTCTCCTCTTTCACTGAAAAGAAATCGCAGAAGAAAGCAACTCAGGTGGTTTCATGCTGGAGAGGAGAATACAGGTGGGAAAAGAGTAAAGTCAACTACCAGAGCCCTAGGATGACTGGTGCACCCACTGCAGCAACCCCATTCTGGGATGTTGCCACTGTCCGCAGTGAAATCACAACTGCCTTTCACGATTAGAGAAGGAAAAGGGAAACTCACCCTGGAAGAATCACAAATCCACATTTAATTACTCCTAACAAGGTAATTATCATGTATGGCAGGATGACACAAACACTCCCCAGGCCCCAGCACCTTGGGAGCTGTGTTTTAAAAAGCACACCTGCCTCCATGACCTGCTCCCTCCTCCTCAGCATGTCTGGTGTGCGGGCAGCTGCTGTGCTGGTGCCAGCAGGCACGGGCACCTATGAGCATCCTTAGCTGCTGTGTGCATGGGCTTCATTAGCTCTGTGGAAAAGCCTGCGTTATTCTTGGTTTGGGACACGTGCTTGGGATTTCAGGCTGAAGGACATGCCTGGCTTCCTGTAAGAAGGTACTTTCCTTTTTTTTTTTTTTTTTTTGCTTTGCTTTTGAAGAGGACCTGCTGGCTTCCCACCTCCCATCTCACCTGCTGTAAACAGGGTGCTGAGAGGTGGAAGAGCCTGAGAGGCCAAGAGGGAGAGGGGGCTGGAGGGGGAGGGGGAGCAGAGATGACTGGAGGGAGGTCGAGAGAGGAACGAAGAAAGAGGAAAGAAAAGAAAAACCCAGCAGTGCACCATGTTGCATTGTTCACGCTCAGACCTTCAATTTGCTCTCTGCATTCTCCTGCAGCGGGGAGAATGTTACGCTGGCTTAAGAGACAAATCGGACACAAAATAAAGACCAAGCACTCAGCAGTAAAGCAATTATCGCAACATTTTATGCCGGGCCTGTTCCTTTTGAAGGCAGCCTGGTGCTGCCCGCATGTACCTTAACCCGTTCCTAATAACCATAAAGTCACCATTATTTACGGTACAAGACATTAAATAAATAATGAAAAAGCTGCCGGCGACGGAGCGAGGCAAGTGGGGGTTGCGGGGAATCTCCTGAGACCAAGCTGGCACTGGCTTAACCTGCACTGCAGGAAGCAGAGGAAAACAGCCTCATTGGACCTGAGGAAGGAAGGGTGCATTTTTATTTTGGGGTGGCACCTCAGGTCCTGGGATCAGCCAGAGAGTAAAAATTAGGCTTTATGTTTTTTTGCAAACAAGAGTAAAGCAAAACAGAATTACATGGGACTCACTAGCAAGCCACGAACCAAGAAGAAGAAGGAGGGATGGCAGGGCCAGATTCTGACCTCTGATGTGTTGGTGCAAATCCTAGCATAATGCTGCTGGAGCCAGAAGCTCCTGCAGGCTTACAGGATGTAACTGAGGCCAGAAGTCAGTCCCCCTGCAAGGAGACATCCACTCCTGTCTCTCTTAAATTGAGAGGTAAATAGATAAAAATAAAGTATGAATGTAAATATGAGTCACAGCAGCAGTTCCCATGGTCATGGTTCAGGTTAATGCACAAAGAAAGGGAACATATCCTCTTTGACCTCCACCTTTCACCACTGCATCCACATAGCCCAACTAGGAGCTAAAATCTGCCCTCAAAGGTCTGCTGACTAGTTTCATAAACAAACATCCAATATCTCTGTTTACAAGGTCTAGCTGCTTTCCCCAAAACTTGTTGCTCTTT
Source organism: Galbula dea (assembly GCA_013399015.1). Lineage (NCBI taxonomy): Eukaryota > Metazoa > Chordata > Aves > Piciformes > Galbulidae > Galbula > Galbula dea. Next base: position 4,880,208 of record VWZX01004666.1, read on the forward strand.
CAAACTCCTTCCTCTCTTGATAATCTCTCTTTTCTGAGCAATGGTGGGTCACGCTCCAGGTACGAGTGAGTTTGGACATGCCACCCTCAACAGCCTGGGCTGGTACAGGCACTTCCTTCACCCTCAGATTCACAGTAGCCTGCGTCAACACCTAAGAGGACTTGCTCCACAGTAGTACAGCAGCTCCTACCCTCCTACAGGTGGTGATGGACACATGGATGGAAAGCAGGACTCAGTATCCTTTCTTCCACAGAATGCCAGGTCATTTCCAAAGTTCCTCACGATGAGGGATACAAAGCACCTGCAGGTGCATGCCAAAGCAGGAGCAGACTGCTTTCTTTGCAGGCATGCCTTTGGTTTACAGTGAAGTTACTGAAAGGGATGATGAGTCTTCCTTGTCCACCAATGTTTTCTTCGGACTCATTTCTGAATTATACCCTTAAAGGTCAGTATGGACACGGTGAACATGGACACCACCATATCAGACACCAGCTGAAGGCACTAGGCTTACATCAGAGACTGAATGCAGGAAACATTTGATCATGTCCTGCACCAAGCATCAGAGTGACTCTGAGAAGCCGCTTTATGCCTCTCAAGACAATCAATATGAATTTTGTTACTGTTTTAAAGACAAAGAAAACTCCACACCAGCTAGAAAAGGCACATGACAAGACTACCCTAAGAAATATTATTTACATTGTGTGCTTTTACCTAGTAAGTACTGCTTAGGGGCAGAGCCTGAGTATACTTAGAAATGTATAAACACAATATGTAAAGACAGAAACACCTTCTCCATGTAGACATTACCCTTACACAGCCCCTAGGGCAGGACTGATGTTCTGGATCTTCTGACTTTTGAGGAAGAGAGATGGGTTCTTTATATTTGTAGAATAGGAGATACCTCCATTTGTAAGAGCTAAAGCCTGCTCCTAACACCTTCTCATCCTCTTGAACTGCTGCTTCTGAATGATGCATAAGAGGAAGAACTTATTGCCAACGGCACACTGATATGGCAGCACACACATCTCTGGGATATAATTATGTTTCTGATCAAAACCCAAAGGTTGTTGTTTTAATTTTGTTTACACCAGAAACGTCCCACTCTTTCTATGACCTCAGAATTGGGACCTATGATCTAGGATTCAGGATTCACCTCAAAAATGGAAAATATAACTTGAAACCATATTACTTCTCTTTCCATGAGCTCTTCTACATTTTTTACTCCAATTTGTCCCACAAAGAACTGCAGCAATCAGGAGAAGAGGGCAGTATATGATTTTTAATAACAGAGGTGTATATCTGAAGAACCCATGTTAGAAATGCTGAGATCTGCTCTTGGAAGTGTGTGTTTGTGTTTTACTTAAGTCCACTCAAAACAAAGGAAAATAAGCTTTTCTGCAGCTGAATGGGAAAGTCAAATGCAGCCACACACAAAAGAGGAAGGGCCATCTGCACCATCTGATACAACCATGGAAGCTGGTACAGGTCCTCCTCTCCACCAGGCAGATAGGGGACAAGAGCCATGCAGCATCACCGTGTGCAAGAATGGCACATTATTGGAGAAGATGACAAGCTGGAATGAGTGATGCTCCTCTCCCCTTGATCTCTCCCTGGCCAAGACTAGCCATACAGAGAGGGCAATCTCCAGCTACCTTTGCACTGGGAAAGGGGCAAGCAGAGTACGTAAGGAGGTGAACCAGCTCGTGGAGGTCATGGTGTGGTGCCTTCAACCTGACACAGTCCTACAAGATTGGAAATTACATGGCACCCAACTGAGGGCTGCTGCAGCATCCATCCAAACGAGCCTTTCCAAAGCCCGCTCTAGGGTGGCACTGCACGGGAGAAGCAGATCTGAGCCTTCTATCTTGGGGGACACCAGGCACCCCACGCCCCCCTTTCACTAGAGGTTAGAGTGGAGCATGGGGCAGGCAGGCACGCGGGCAGAGGCAGCTGCTCCCTGAAAGATGTGCTCCATTACACCTCTCAGAAAAGGGGAGAAGAGGTGGAAAGGGAGGGAGGAGGCGGATTTCTAGGCATGGGTAGGTCCATTCTTTACCAGCTTACACAAGTCAAAGCTGCCACGGAGGTGGGGAGGGGGGGACACAAGCTGGGCGGGCGGTGGCCAGTGCTTCGCAGGGACAAAACATTCAGGCAAGTTCGTGTTTCACACCCGGCACTTCAGATGGACATGCCTATCTCAGAGCTACTGAGAAAGCAGCCGCAGCACTGTCCCATCATTCCCCTCTCCATGTGTCTGCCAAAGAAGCAGGCTCTGGGATGACACGTTTTTTTCGGATGCACAGCCCCAAAGCCAAACTGATGTCATTAAAGTGGCTGCCCCACCGCCTCCCCCTCGCCTCCCCAGCGCCCATCCACCAGGCCCAGCTGAAATGTAAACCTCCCCTCCTCTCCCCACAACAAAAGCCAAAGGCTTTCAAAGCCAAACCTGATTGAAATTCAAAAAACTTTTTCAGTCCCTTTCCCTCCTCCCCACCTTGAAAAGAGAGTGTATAAAACAGGGAGACAAAAGCCTCCCCCAGCCCACCCTCGGCATTGTCTGCCCGGGGCGGGTTCGGGCCAGCGACAAGGGGCACCCAGCCCCGCGGGGGCCCTGCTCCCTGCTCCTTGCTCCCTTCTCCCGGCCGCTGCTCGCCCTCTGCCGTGGGGGGCCCACGCACCAAAACACGCCCTTACACATCAAAACTAAACCACTCCCGGCCTTTGTGCTGTCCACAAAGCAGAGCCCGGCGGTGATGGAGCCGTGCGGTGTGATTTACTCACCTGCCTCTCCAGTCGCCCATGGATTTCTACGGGGTGAAGAGGGGGGGAGGGCTGCCCTTTGGTTTTGCACCCACACCTCCCACACCTCCCACACCTCCCTCCCGTCTTTTGTTGCTGCCCTCTCTTCTCTTGAGCTGACATCTCCTGGGTGATCCTTAGCCTCACCACTAGCTGATATTCCTCCCCTTCATACCAGTGTGGGTGTCCCGTTCAGTGCTGACGGTCCAGACATTGAGTCCTGCAGCTCACTTCCCTTTAAAAGGGAGACATTTCAATGTACTCCCTTTGAGGTGAGCTCCCTCTACACATCGTCTAACAGTCGCTCTCTGTTTCCCTCCCAAGTGCCCTCCCTAGTTCTGTATTCCATTCGCATCAATGAACTGACTTCTCTCATGTCCCAGTCATGCCTGGCTGTGTAGGAAGCCAACTCCACTAGCTCATCCAAGTTTTGCAGCCAAGGCAGCATATCTCAAAGGCTTCAGAAAGGCAACAACACTCCTACAGCCTTGTTGGGCTTCAGAGCCTCATGGTGCTGACCCAGCTGGTCAGTCAACATCAGCTGTCCCCATGTGGCCAGTGGGACAACTGAGATAGATAGGGTCTAATGCCCAGACTGCTCTGCAGAGGTTCTTAGAGGTGTGTTTGATGTAGTTGGGTACCTGCCCCAGTAGAAGATCAAAACTGCACCAACTAAGCGGTGTTTTTCAGACATTAGGCACCAGCTTTCTTGAGGTAACTTCCTGTAGCACTTCTACCAATGCCATTTCACAGGAGACAAAAGAGGGCCTGGCATTCCTACCACCAAGCCTCTCCAAAGCTTCCTCAGAGGCAGCAGAGGATCCAGTGATAAAACTTGTCCCTTTATGGAATAAAGAACAGAGTCCAAGTAACTGTGGGTACAATGTTTCTTCCTAGTTCAACAGCAGGCTCTCAGAGGGCATTTTTTGAGGAGGGAAGGTGGTACAGCCTACCACACACTGACAGCAGCCCACTGATTCAGTCTTTGTTCCTAGATGCTCCCTAGCACTTCTGCTGCTGCTCCATTATGACACCTTGAGCCTTTCCATTTTCTCTTTGATCCTGCTTCTGCTGCATGTCTTCCCTTGCTAGACTGTAGGATCTTTGGAAGCAGCTCTCCTCCCTGCTTCATGCTATCCTGCAGAATAACCATAATCCATAGCAGCAAGTCAAATGGGTACCACCACTGTGACCTGGTTGCACACACTCGCAACCTGTCCCCTGTGCGATACTAACTAGTCCTGTGCTCTAAGAGGACATACTCTCCCAAGATGAGATGTTAAAATGGCAGTTGAATGGCATCCTTCAGCAGAAGCATATCCTAGTTCAGATGCTGCTACTGTGTGAGAATCCATTTTAAAAACTCTTGAGAATGGCTGATGTGATGCATAAAAAAGGATGAGGGAGTGCAGACAACAGGTTCTCCTCTACTACTACTCATAGCAATAGAGACTGGACAGTTATTCTTTTCTCTGGACCTCACTTTCCCCATCAGTAGAAGGCAGGCAGTGATTCCAGCCCACTCCTTTAAGCTGCTCTGAGATTTTACAAGTCAAAAAAGTGAGTGTACGAAGTGCCAGGTAATAGCTGTGACTCCAGAGTTGCATGACAGACCCAGCTCCTGACTCAGCTTCCTGCCTTTACAGCTCCTTGGCTATCCAAGACAAGCTACTAAATTATGCAAAACCTTTGAGTGAGCCTTGTCTTAATTAAGTTTTAATTTTAGTAAATTACCAGTGTGGGAGTGGTTGAATCTGCAAACCATTACTCCTGCTTGTTTTGGATTTTATTTGGAAATAAGACACTTCATTACATCTCTGTAAACAAGATCTACTCAGAAAGGAGAACTAGCGCAGAAGATCAATACAGAAGTGGGAAGAGGAGGTGATGGGACTAGCAAGCCTGTCTGGAAAAGCCTGATTAACCCCGAGACTCAGGAAAAACTGTCCAAGGACTGCCTATGCTGCACTGAACTTCTCTACAGCCTTCCAACATTCACCTTCAAAATGTACTAGTCTCATCCTGACGCTTGCAACACCATTGCCACCCACAGTAATGGTGTAGACTCTTGCATGAGGGCTCATCTGCCTACAACATTCTGTCTTGAGAGACCTCCTCATCCTTACACCCACTTGTCCTCAGAGCAGGGGGATGTAAACAGGGTAGGTTCTTCACAAGCGCACAAAACTGATCTCCCCACAGCTAAAATGGGCTTGTAAAGCCCACCAGGTCCACAATACCAGTACTACAATTACTGCTGGGAGCTGATACTGCTTTCAATGCAGAAATCACTTTTTCCACTAAAATACTACCACCAGACAGAGGAAAGACCTAGCAGTACCTGTGCCTCTTCTGGCTGGCGTGCGAGAAGCTATGAGCAGCAATGGGACATCAACACAAGTTACACCCTGAGATCTGACCTTCCTTGCCCAGGACACCAGTTCTATCATTGTAGCTGTCTAATTGGTTTTACAGAATTGTGATAACCCATGGTACTGCAATGCCTTCCACTGTCACTGTCACTTTTGAACCCACTGCTATTAGCTGCCACCAGCCATGTGGCAGCACAGAACTTGGGTACAGCATGAAGGTGAGCAATGACTTATCCTTCCAAAAATCTGGTGGTTTGGATGCGAACCAGATATGCATTTTTACAAACAGGACCTATTCCCATGGGAACAAACCTAAGAAGTGACTAATTTTCTCTCTGTTACTTCAAAAAGTTATTCCTAAGATATTGTGTCTAATTTTTAAATCGAATGCAGCTTAATATCTTGTTAATAAAATGTTACAGTGTTTGTAACTTAAATATTCATCCAAAGAGAAATTATGATGCTTTTACAAATCTCCTTCAATAGCTTAAGTTAAAAATAAACTATCCAATCTATCAATCAGCCTTCTTCATTCATCTCAGCTATTGTGTGAAGAAAAGAGCAACATACACAAGAGAGAAGCAAATGGTCTGAGAAGAGGCAGCTGAACGTATTGATCAGAGTTAAAAAAAAAAGAAATTGTTAGAAAAACCAAGACACACGTCATTTGGTTTATGGCAGCCCATACAAACAGATCCAAAAGGCCACAGCTGCCTGCCTCAAGCTTTGCTGAAGTTGGTTGGTGCCTCTCACCCAAATTACAACTCTTCAGAGTGGGCAAGACCTCTCACTATTCCTACTAGTTTAAAACTACTCTATCTTCCCTGGAACAAATAAAAAAAATATTAAACCAGAAGTCAACATTGAATCCTTGGGGTGCCAAAGTAATAAATAAATAAGCAGGAATGCTTGCAACCCACAAAGTCTGACAGCTGAAAGCATGTGTAAAGAAAAAAACACTGGTGAAAGAGTGAAAGCCATCCTTTGAACTCCTGCACCCAAGCACTCTCAGAGGCAAGGGATTTATGCATCTGCTCTGGCATGCCAGTTCAGAGAGACCCTTTCTATACACCTCACCCTGATGGGGCTCTCAGAAGTGATTCGTGGCCTTTCCCCCACTTTTGCCTTTTACCGTTTAAACTTTTGTTGTTTTCCTGCAGATGAAAAAGGGGAGAGAATCACCTTACACTTCTTGTGTGGGAAATGAAAGAAAAAGAAAAGTATTTTTTCTCTCCTGAAAGGAATGTGTTGGTACTATTCTGATTTTTTAACTTTTTTTTTTTTTCTAAATAACCTGCCCGGAAGACCACAGCCCCCTGGGCTGAAGAAGGAGCTCCCCACCTCTCTCAGCCTGTTGCATTCAGGCAAGGTGAAGAGACACAACTCCTGTTATACCGATGGGAACAAACCCGCGCTTTTGTTTCCTGCAAAAGGCTTTGCTAATTGCCGTTGGCCCGACTCTGCCTTATCTGCGATTGCTCCCAAAAGGGGAGGGCATAGGCAGGTTCAAAGAAAGGAAGAAAGAAGAAAAGAAAGAAGAGAAAGCAAGAGAAAACATTCTTTCTCTTTTTTTGCCAGCAGCCAGTGCAAGACAGAAAACCAGAAAGAAAGAAGAGGGAGTGTGAAAGAGAACAAAAAATAAATAAATGACCTGAGGCTGCTTGGAAGACCCTCTTTCCTATCAGCTTTTACAGGGGGCAATACATTTTATTCATTGCCAGGTCTGACTTATCGCAGCCTTGTTTTTAATGAGGTATAATAAGGGGAACATTTTGTAACAACACGGTTCCTCTATTTTATCCGACAAACAGCTGTGTCATGGCCGTCGCTGGGAGAATGAATCATATCTCCCTGCCTGCATATGCTAACTCCCATGTAATTACCCTCGCATCTTAAATAAAGCAGGCCCTAAACCTGTCGCTCAGATTACAAGCAAACGGTGCAGACCTCGTAACTGGGGCCTCTATCATTACAATTAATTTATCACAGGAGTGGCTGAGATTAGAGACTAGAATTAAAACACGGAGCAGGGAGGGTGCCACAGAACTGACAGGGAGAGAGGGAGAGGAGCATTACTGCAGAGGCAAGGCAGGCTAATTCCTTAACTGGAGCAATCCTGGATATTCTTTTCTTTCCTTTACATTATTAGCTCAGTAATTTTACTGAGGCTACAACAGGACATTTTCCTCCCTGAACTGTCAGGAAGTAGAAAGAGAAGGGAACTTTGCCCTGTATTAAACCCATTCAATAAACATGAATGTACAAAGGCCCCAGTCTGGGTGTGTGTATGTGTGTCCAGATATGCGCATACCTGCAATTTTATGGAAGACACGCATGCTGTGCTTGTACATGGATATGCCGGTGTCTATGTACATTACATGCACAGAGAACATGTAAGTGTGCAAGACTCTCTTCTTCATTGCTACACAGAATTGTTTGAAACACAAAGTTTTGCCTTTTCAAAACTTCTCTGCTTTAAATACAACTTGTGCAGTAAAACAGCTCATTGCTTCTTGAAGCTGCCAACAGCGCCAATAGAACATAGGTTTGCTGTGGCACGTCTGCCACAGCATGTCTGCAGGACCATCCCAGCTCCCCATGCCCATGCTCACTATATGGGCTCACACATCCACATCGGGCTTCTAGCACGGCTCCTTCTTCTTCCTTGGAAGAAGGCAGAGGCAATCAAAGGTGCTGAAGAAAATTCAGATACAGGCCTTGCCTACAGAGAACCTTGGCAGCAACACAACTGCTTTCCCTGCAAGGCACATGTTTTACCAAGACCTGAGTACGGCTGCTCTACTGCGAAATCAGTGCACAGCTTGTTTCCCCCTCCAGGATACTCCTTTCAACCACTGAGCTGGAGCCTCATTGGGGATGCTGTGATGCCCAACACAGGTACCCAAACAAATGATTCAGAGAGCTGCCAGGAACCTCAAGCCAAGAGCCTCCCATCCCCACAGCCAGCCCTGCAGCCCACTGGCACAGGCACACACCACCGCATGCAGCAGCCTGCATCTTATGTGAGCTGTCCTCACTCCCTCCTTCTCAGGAGGACAGCCTGTCTTAGGGCCAAACTCTGAGCCACTTACACATGTTTACTGATATATAGTGGGATCAGGGAGGAAGGAAGGGGAAAAGCCTTTAAAAGCAGTCCTTTTAAGGCCATTTTGCATTAGAGCAGCAATTTTTCTTGATATGAAGACTCTTCGATGCTTCAGCTGTCAAGAGTCCCTCCTGGCAGCACATGATCTTTGGCATGAAAACCACTCCTTTTTAGCCATGGACTATTGCAGATTACTTGAAATATCTAGCAAAACAGCAAACACAAAGAAAGCTGATGACTGACTTTATGCTCACATCAGACCCACACACTCCTGCACAAGGCTGCTCTCAGTGTCCTGCCTTTTTCCAGCAGCACTTCCCCAGAAGGTCCCAGGCCCCACAATGCTTGCTCTACCTGTGGACAGGCATCTTCAAGCACAGGAGAATCATTTCATCCCAAGACATCAACTCCGCAGCTAGATGTACAGAGGAAAAGACTCTACGGATAGCAAAGGCCTCCTGGAGTCAGAAGGAGTAAGGTGATTCTCAATCAGCTGCATCCAAAATAGATCTAACTGTAGGATCAGGGTCTAATTTAGCAAAATAATAAAGAAACATACTTGGAATAAGATCACATGTATTTAAAAAAAAAAATTCTGGGTTTTTTGGTTTTGCTTTAGAAACTTCTGTGATTGGTGCACTGGGAAGAAACATGAAAATATATTTTACTTTCTAGTATTGGGAATTTGGGCACTTTTATCAGTCTGCATATTGAAAACAGCTTTCCCGTCCTTGCTTTTGCTTCCAATCACTCTGCAGCACCTTATCTTTCAGAGTTTTGTGCAAAAGCTGAATACTGCAATGCCTGAGCTCCAAGATGAACAGACGAAAGCAAACTAGGAAACTTGTTTTTTAGAAGATCAGTGTACATATTTATTTCAAATTACTCTTTGTTTGTTGGGGCTTTTACCTTTGGAGGTTTTGTAAACATTGTTTCTTACCAAAAACTGAACCTGAGACCAAATGTGATAGACACTTTATCGAAAAGCCAAATCACTTAAATCATAGCATGTTGGTCTGTCACCAGCATGCTCCAGCCAGTAGGAAGGCTATAATTTTATGGGCACCAGAGCCGTCCATTGTGGGCAGAAGTGACCTGTGGTCCTTCCAGCCCAGTGTGGTGTCTTCAGCAAAGGCCAGACCAGATGCTTCTGCGAAAGATCAAAAGAAAGAAGACAAAAGGAAGACACCACTGTAAACAGTTACAGGGTAGCCTCAATTGAAGGGAAGTTTCCTGCCCAAAAGCCAGCCACTGGCATATGCTCTGTTCTCATGGCAGAAGGCATTCAGCAACATCTTAGAGGATTAAGCCCTCACACTCCACTCTCCAGTATCAATGGGACTGGAATGCTGGAATCTTTTTTTAATTATTATTTAAGAGTGCAGCCTTTTGCTTCTCTTTTCTACCTGCTAGTGCTTGTTTTTATGATGTGTTTGCTAGCCAGGTCCTGGAAATACAGGACTGAAACCCTCTGCTTCCTACTGAGTGAGCCAGCATGTCCAGTTTAACACATATAATATCTCAAAGCACATCCTGCCCATCCTACCAGGATTTCTTTCTTCCCTGAAGGTCCACTGTGGGACGTAGCCTGCCAGCAGCGACAGATCAATGGATGGTACTGCATGCTCCCTTTCCTGCAGCACCAGCTCGGCTGCTGCTGAGCAGGGATGGGGGGATGCAGCCCTGAAGGCAGGCAGTGAACATGCCACTTATTATTTTCTGCTCACAATTGGCAGTTTCCTCCACCCACCCAAACAGACCCTGCAATGTTTTTTAAAATGCAGTCAGCAGCTGGAAACTAAGGCAACTTCTGTCTCCTATTGAAAGTCTCTCACCAAAGCCACAGCCTTCCCTGGACCACCCTGGGTCATGTAAATTCAGCAGATTATCCATCCCTAACTCCCCTCATCTATCACCCGCCCCTGTTATCGATCTGGTCCTCTGAGTAAGTGGGGCCTGGGCTGTCCGTTGCTGAGTCCTGCAAATCTGGCCAGACGCCTGGGAGAGCAAGGAGGACAGGTTCAATAATGCCGGGTTACTGCCACCACACAGCCTGAGCCAAGCTGATCTATGGGCTCAGCAAAGGGAGGATTCAAAAGCAGAACAAGACTTGGCCATAATGCCAAAGGACTCAATCTAATCCCATGACACTCAGCTTTAAAGACAATATTGCCAGCTGCTAGCCAAGGCTTGGAAGTCACTTCCACTGCCCAGTGGAACAGATTAAATGCCTTCTTTCCATTCATAAGATACCAACAGCACCTAAGCTAACCATCTCCTCCTCCATTTTGCAGATGAAGGCTGGGAAGTGCCCATCTCCGATGCCCTATTCAAGATCTTTGCCAGAATCACATAAAATCCCAAGACTCAGGACTGTAAAGCTCCCCCATTTCAAAACCCGCCAACTCACAGCTGAGCTAAATTCCCCTCTCGGTTTCACCCAGGCAAGCCCCACAACAGTGGTCCAGCTGCAAAGCACAGCAGAATACAGCCCTCCACCTAGGGTCAAAGCCTTAAATGTTACACACACACCACCTGCACTGCCAATCTTTATTTTCATTAAGAATAACTTTCTGTGCTTTAGTTTATAAATAAAACTGAAAGATGAACCAAGTATAATCAAACCAGTGGTGTGTTCCTCCCCCTGTAAATATCTTGCTATCACCACACAGAGAGGTCTGCCATAGTAACTCACCCCAGCAAGGTGCTAATTCTGGGAGCTGGAGATAACCATTGAAATGGGAATACTGTTAACAATTTCACTGCTGATCTTTCAGCAAATATATATATCTACAATGTTTATTCATAATCTCAAACTGCTCTCCACATGTCCCAAAGAGGTGACAAAAACCTTACGTGTCTGTCCAGCTGCCAAAACCTCCTGCTTCTACAATGCAGTTGTGTATTGTTAATATGAAAATCTTTGGCCTATTGATCACTCAAAATATGAGAGTGACAAAAATGCATTGAATTTAACATAAAAATAAACAACTCATGGCTGCTATATTGACTGTATTATTCATACTATGTTTTAATTCATTCACCTTTCACACAGCAGCAGCAGATTTTCACTATCTGTGTCAGAGCACTTCCAAGGCCCAGGCCTGAGAGCTCTTGCTTGTTGAAATGAATTGGATCTCCACTCCAATGCTACCAGATCAAAGTCATGGTTGGAGAATACCACCCTGCATGGTGCAAAAACTTGAAGCAACATGTGGAGGTGCTTCGTTCTGGACACTAACCATTGTTACAGGACATGACCAAGCTTACCTTGGTTTCAAAGTGTGAAACAGTGAGGAAGATATTCCATCCTTTGAAAGATAATGAACAGCCTCACAGGCCTAAGACTGACTAACCTAACTCTAGCCCTACACCAAGGGGTTGGCTAGGCATTTTCAACACGCTCAAGGGACTTTTATCTCAGCCTGGTCCATACCACAACTAAGCAGCACACACCAGATCATCTTTCTCCCTGCTAGTCCCACAGACCAAAAGTTTTGCACACATTAAGGGTCCCAAAACTTGCCTGCGGATGAGGTGAACACAGAAAACTCGGCACCATCTCCAGTCCTTCTCAAGGCACTGGAACAGCAGGGCCCTGGGGAAGAAAGGCCTGATTTTAAATGGAAAGATACGGTTAGGACCTCACCCCATGTCACATCAAGCACCACTAAAACCAAAACAAACCAGGCAGCCCCATAAGTCGTAAGAATTAAAGGCACGATTCCCCCTTTCTAACGATGCTTTTACAGAAACGGTTCCACTGTAAAACTTTATGATTTGAATCTTTATAGCTGCCAGCAGAGCACATGTTCACTGCCTTAAATTATAACTTAATCTCAACAGAATTTGTGCTTTTCAGCTTTCTGTGGATGGAGTGAAAGATGAGAGGCAGAATTTTGTGCCTGTTACCCACCTGCCTCCTTGAACCACGACCTCCAGAGGTACTGTGTGCTGAAGTACAACCACAAGCCCTCAGACTAGCTGCCATCTGGAAATGCTCTGCAGCACAGGTACTTAAGTAGGACCTTACAGCACAGGGATAGAGGTGCCTATGGGGCACCGTTACAATGCTGTTTATCACCGTGATTGCTAAAACACTAAAATGGAGGAGTGCAGATATCAATAAAAGAAGTAAAGGGGTCAGTGGAGATAAGACAGCAGCATACTAGCCACATTTTGAGGGGCCAACACATCCTCCTTGGCAGGATCACACACGTCCACTGATAGTATTAAGTACCTGGGACAGCAAGGAACCTTTCACTCATTCAAAGAGCAGAAAAGGACCAAATCTGCAACTGCTGCTATCATAGGTTCAGTGTATAGCAGTCCCCCAAAATACCACACCTTCCAGTGGATGGAAGTACATGTCTGTCTACCAATACATTTGTTCTCTGTAGCAGAAGTCATGCTGGAAAGGCCATACTTAGGCTGCAAGAAAGCAGGACATCCTCCTGTGGTCTCTGACTTGCTTTCCCTGCACAAACACCTTGTTCAGAAGAATCACACTAATTATTTCTGTCTTTTCTAAAACCTTGCTGCTATAAAGCAGTGTGCACATGTGAGTTTCAAGCACAGAATCACAGAATCATAGAAACGTCAGAGTTGGAAGGGGCATTAAAGATCATCCAGTTCCAACCCCCCTGACACCATCCACTAGATCAGGTTGCCCAGGGTCCCATCAAGCCTTGTCTTGAAAGCTTCCAGGGGTGAGGCTATGTCATGCAACACTAGAAGAAGCCCATGCCTTGCGCCTATGTTTGCACATAACAAGATGGTAGCAGAGGAAAATACTAAAAGGAAGCTGCCAGACATCTGTAAGTTTGGTGGTATATTGGGAAGATTTTTCTCAATTCCTTCACATCTTCAGCAACAAGGCAGAAAAGACCAGACAATCAATACAACAGTAAAATCCGTAACCCAAGTAACCTTTAAACACAACGTAATACTAAAATAAAACAAACTACACAAACTCCCAGTTAGGTCTGAAATCATGCTGGGTCAGTAAAAGAAAACAGAGACAAAAGGCTTCAGCATACTGCCTTACCGAGCTCTGGTGTCCTCTCTGCTGGGTCCTAGGTACCTATAAACAGGTGATCCTCTTTGGGCCACACACCATAGCTTTGGTTTTATGAGTGCTCTGGACAGGTGACTGTGGTGGGTTTAAGGGCTCCTCCCAGCCCCCCCCCACACAGCAGGTAAAGGAGAGACTGGATTGGAAGTTAAAAACTAAAAACTGCTTTAATAATAATAACAGATATAAAGGAAACAAAATATAAACAGGTATAGGACCCAAGATACTGAACCGTCCCGATGCCAGCTCCCAGTGGAATCAGCGCAAGCAGTCCAAAGCAGTGAGATAGCACCCGCNCTCCTAGATGGCTGGGGCCACCATATTTGAGCAACTCCTAGACTTGAAAAAAATTTAAGGCCATCTCTTTAGCTGCATGCCTGACTTCTAATCTCTGCACAATTTGTTCACACTTTTCCCATTTGCATCTTCTTTCCTTTTCTTCTCTGCCTTACCTGCACTTGGCACATCTTCCTCCCACTCAATCTGCAATGCCCACCTAACATGATATCCTCAAATGACGGTGTTTTTCTTTTCCACCCTCCTAAGGAAAGATTGATCATCATCACCATCTTCATTTTAGGTAGGCTATAGCTGAAATAGGCATCAATAAGAAGAAATAAGAAACTGTACAGCCCTCCATTCTCTGCAGGACTATGAAGAATTTACAGATAAACTTGGTGTGCCTTTTAATTTCTTTTTCCCTTAATCTAATCTCATTTTTCTAGAGGAGGGGGATGCAGAGCTCCTGCAGGCAGGACAAGAGAATGCTCTTCAGGAGCTGAAGTTTCCCAGTTCAAACTGGACCTCTACTACCTGGTAGATCTCACCTTTCACATAGCCACATGTGACTAAGAGCTTTGCTTTGATGCTTTCTCCTCTGGTTCTTTTAGGCTGCAGTCCAGTAACTTTCCTTCTTTAAAGGAAGGCCAAGGCGATTTTGTTTCCTGACTTTTGAAGAGCTTTTCCTCTTATTTCTTTGATCTGTGTAGTGAATTTGCTCTCCCAGAAGAGCAAGATGAGTGTGTCTTCTTGCAGCCTGGTTCCAGACAGCCAGGATTTGATTCATTGATTCATTTATTTTTATTTGGCTTTTGTGTTTGGCAACATGAAGAGCAAGGGTCTTTCTTCAGATCCAGGAGAAGAAAGGTGTTTCCCTGAACCTGGCTGAGTCTGTGCTTCCCAGACTGTGGGCTGATTGCCAGGCCACCTCTGAAGGTATTTCCACTGTCTTTTCAGGGATGCAGGGAAAGCAGCTCACCCCTCCCTCCTGCTCCATCTTGAGACTGGACATCTAAACAGAGTGTGCTGATAAGATATCTATGTCCTCCAGAGAATTCCCAGCAGGCAGGGCTTCAATTTCCATCCTGTTTTCTGGCAGGCTCTGGGACCGGCATCTGCTGACCACTCATGTTCCATGTTGACCTGGCCACCAGAGAAGGTATGAAGAGGAGTAAAAGAGGGGCCTTAGCCTCTCTGGGGATAGAGAGGAGGCTGTAATAGACCAGGCACTGCACAAAATCGCCCTATTGAAGGATGAATTAAAGCCCTTTGAGGGTCTTTATCTCAGTGACAGCCCTTCTGGGACTCCAGCACTAGTCTGAATGCTTTTTCTGAACAGCTATGCATGGTGAACCCTACAGCAAACCTCTCCTACACCTACTGGCACCTTTCCATCCCAAGAGGAGGAGACAGAGATCCTGATATGCCCTGATCAGTTCCCGGTTGGAGTTTTAGAAGACCTGTCCTAGATAGGAATCAAAAAGGTTGGGAAAAATAATCATTTAGAAAAAGTGCTCTCAAAGGATGAGACTGAGAAGGACAGAGTCAGTTCAACTGGTCAGAGGTCTCCTCCAAAGAGGTCACTGGCAGAGCATCCTCAACTGTATGCCAAGACACCATTCCTGATGTTGCCAAGTGCTCGAGCCAGTATGGGACAATTCCTGCTCCTGAGCTGCTGATGAGGCAGCAGATCAGGAGTCCTGCTTGCAGCCTAGCCAGTGGCTTGAACTTATCATTGGGAATCAGCTCATGCCTGCAGTGAGATTAAGAGCAAAACTAATGTTTGTGTGGGTGTTACTGAAGTTTTCAAGCATGGGATAAGAAGAGTAAAATAAGATAAGATAAGAAAAGATAAGAGCCCTTTGCTCCCAGCCCTGAGACAGGCAGCAATGCTGTATATTCAATAAATAACTGGAGTATTTACTCAAATGAATGACTCTGAGCCTGTTCCAATGAGTTAATTTAGTGCTAACTGACTGGATGAAAATGAAAAGGTCTCATTTTACATTAAGAATGATCACCTGACAGTTTTACTGAATATATTATGACAGGATTTATATGGCTATATAATTTTAGGGTATGTTTGGAAGATTATTATCCTGATTTAAATAAACATGATCTCAAGAAAATCAACACAGAGTCAGGAACTCTTCATACAAGAAAAAAGGCAAGAAACTGGCTCAAAAGTGAACCTTAATTATTTTGTCTTGTGCCTTCCACCAGCTGCTGCTTTGTAAAGAGCAGATCTCAGAGCTCATAGTTAAGTGGCAAGAATCTCAAAAAAGTCCTCAATTCTGATAACTTGAGCATCACTAATATCTTTGCACCAAGAAAGGAACAGAAGGGGAACCCAGAAGATTGTGTGGGCTCAAGGGGAGAGAACGTGAACGGAGGAAGGAAGAAGAGGCTCGGCTGTCAAAAATGCCGCTTAAAAATGTGTTGCTTAAAGGACCTTTTGCAAGGAAAAAGGAAAAAAGTGAAAAATCAAAAGCAAATATTTTGTTACTTTGGTAAAGACATTGCTTTCATGCATCCTATTTCCAGGAAATGCTCCCATTCTCCAAACAGAGATGGGGCACAAAGGAGACTTTTGGTCACTTTTGTCTCTTGTGCTCAGGGGCAGCTGGCAGGCTGTGGGTTTCTGGTTCACACAAGAGCAGCCCTGAAACGAAGCTAAAATATGCCCCATTGCACATAACCCATGGGATGGTGAAAAGGCTACCCGACGCAGCAAGGTCCTGTCGTGTTCCCAGTAGGTCTGCCATACACTGGTTTCAGTGCAAAGCCCTGTGGCCAAATCTGTGCTGGTGGAGCACCAGAGCTACTTTCCATAAGGCTGTGCCCATGTCCTTTCCAGCTTCCACAGGCTGTGATGGCTTGCATGAAGGCGCCTTAGTGCAATTAAGTGTCTAGGAATCAACCAGTTGCCTCTTTCAGCCTCCCCTGGTCCTGACTCCCCTTCCTTCTCATCCTGTGTCTCTAAGTGCAATGTGTACAAGAAAACCCCTTTCTAGGCTTGCTCTTTTCCAGACTGCCTGGTGAGATTATCTTTCCTGTCATTTTGAAGCTTGTATAAGGGTATGTCTTATGCCACTCAAGCTAAATCTCACTCAAGGCACCTTGTCTATCTAAATTGTTTTGAGGACCAAGGCATTAATTTATTGATAATTTTATTTATTTATTTAGTAAAAAAAAAATTTTAAAAACCCTTCTAAATTAAGTATAAGAAGTAGGTAATAAAGACACTGCAGTCAAGTAGCAATATCCTGTGGAACAGAAAAGTGCCAAACAGAAATGATCTTAAATATCCTGAAAATTGCACTTTCTGGTCTCAGACCACACAAAGAGAAGGCAACTTACTTGGTCAGGCACAGTCTTCCTGGGAGGTAACAGTCACTTAGATATTACAGTGATGATAGGCAGCCTAGACATACCCAAGACAGGTAGATCGATTATTCCTGTAGCAGTAACCTTGGGGCAATATTTGTCTGTCATAACCCCAAAGCAGATCAACTAACATTTAGGAACTAATCTGATGCCTAGTCCAGTCAGTGCAAATTTTTTCCCTTTATTTACTTCCATGGCTGCTGGATCAGACCTTTTGGGACCGCAAAATATCACACAGGCTCCTTTTGCCACTGGAAGATCTATAAATGTGCAAAGAGCAGAAGTCAGAAAGAGACAGGTGGAATTCGGTCTTGGGTTTATTGAGTAACAGAAACATCACCCAGAGCTGGAGGGTGTCCGTGCCCAGAGTGGGGGTCAGCGGCACACACAAGTCCCTTCATTCACTTGCTTTATGCTTGGTAAGGAACACACCTAGGATCAAGTCAGGTATAGGGACACATCTCCACCTCCACGCTGGGAAACTGGTGGCAGTCACACAGGGCACAAGGGTCACATACAGCATCACTGCCCCACACCTATAAGCAAGGATTTCTTGCGAAGAGCAACATGATGAGGCCAAAGTCTGTATGCATCCCTACAGTATGGATCCAAGTGGCAGAGCTGAATTTCTGGGGTTTACTCTGGATTTTAAGTGGTTGTTAAAAAAAAGGCTCATCAGAGAGGAGACTGTGTGCTTTAAAGTGCGGCAGCAGGCTCTGAGAGTTCACTTATTTTTGAGTGAAGATGGATACCTCAAGAGGTTCTCCTCACCAGTAAATAATTCATAAAAAACAAACAAGTCCAGGCCTTGAATTAGAACAAAATATTTCTTTAGAAATGTGAAGTGATTAAGCACAGAAGGTGCAGGAGATGACAGCTGGTGTCTGCAGCTCTAGATGAGTCACCTTCACTTGCCAAGGCCCCTCTCTCCCGGAAGTGCTGCTGCTTTTTTTTTTTTTTCCCTTTTTTTTAACCCTTTGAGATTCCCAGGAATGATTTGTCACCAGGGTTATTAGCATTTCTCCCTTGATATCGACAGCTTGTCTTTCCTCCTTCTAACCAGTGAGTGATTTCTTCACACGCTCGCCAAATATAGCCAAATCACCATGGTAAACGTATCGACAGAATCATATTAACAGCTGCTGAACATTTACAGGGCTGTAAGTTATACAAAAAAAGAAGGAAGGAAAACACACATGGAAATAAACCAACTCTGATCAGCAGTGACAAGCATTTATTTAGGAGTCACTTGATGGAAATATTCTTTATGCTTTAATTGCTAATTACAGGCTCCTGCAGAAAGGTGGCTTTGGACAAAATTATCTCTTTAAACTGGAGCACTCAGCCAGCATTGAGCACACCCTACCTGGATGTACCTCAAGGAAGCAGGAGAAGGAGGATTTAATTTTAAAACACTGTGCTTGTTTAAATCAAGCCTGAAGTTTGCAAGACAAATTTACACCTCTCTTGACTTACCAAGCAAGGACTTTCTCAGTTTAAAGTCTAGATAAGAGCTGAAAACACACCCATGTAGAGAAAGGGAGGCCTCTTCAAAATCCATTTGCTGGAGATGCCTAAGCCCTGGTCCTCCTCTCCCAGCTGGACACTGTGGGGCTGGTTTTCACCATCCATGCGCTTACCAGTCACCCTTGATCTAAAACAGTGCTTCTCTGAGTGTGGGTCATGACCTACAGGGGGTCACAAAAAGGCTCAAAGGGGCCACTAGGTACTGGGGAGCAGCCAGCAGCATCCTCACTCCTCTGCTTGCAGCTGCTTGGAGCCCTGGACAGAGCATGGGAAGATGGTGCAATGCCTGACCAATCTGGTAGCCTTCTATGATGGAGTGACTGCAACAGTTGATGAGGGAAGACCGACTGATGTCATCTACCTGGACTTCTGTAAGGCATTCAATATGGTTCCTCATGACATGTTTATCTCCAAACTGGAGAGATATGGATTTGATGGGTGGACTATTTGATGGATAAGAAATTGGCTGGATGAACGCAGGCAGATAGTTGTGATCAATGGCACTTTGTCTAGGTGGATACCACTAATGAGTGGCTCTGTCTTGGGACCAGTACTCTCCAATGTCTTCAGTGACCTGGACTGGGGTACTGAGTGCACCCTCAGCAAGTCTGCAGATGACAAGAAGCTGAGTGGTGTGCTTGATACACCAGAAGGGTGGGATGAGATCCAGAGGGAACTGGACAAACTTGAAAAGCGGGCCCAAGTGAATCAGATGAAGTTTAATAAGTCCCAGTGCAAGGTTGGAACTAGATGATCTTTGAGGTCTCTTCCAACCTGGGCCATTCTATGATGACACAGACAGTGACACCCATGTTCAGGCAGGGTGAAAACACCCATCAACCAGCAGTGCCAGGGCAGATCCTCCAATATGGGGCAGAGCATGGCTGTGCAGCTGACAGTCACCCCTCTGACCTGGAGAAGAGAGATAATGCTAGTTCAGAGGACTTACTAAGGCAGACTAGCCATGGGGGGAGAAGACAGTATTTCTTCTGCTGATCACCTTTCTCAGCACATTCAGGACATGCTCATCATCACCTACTTGCCTCCTCATTTAAAAGTATGTGTAGGACTCACTCTCAATATCTGCTTTGAGTCACTGAAGGTCCAGGATTGTTTCTGAAAACAGTCTTGGGCTGCAACAGCGATCCTCCCTCCATCCTAGCCCTTCATCCCTACTCTCCTTTCCTACAGACACTCCCACCACCTCAAAGGCTCCAGCACCAACCCCAATGTCCTGAGCTGCTCTTGTTTTAAAAGCTGTGGATATTAAGTCCTTTCCATCTTCCCTGCAGGCTGCTGCTCCTGGCTTTCTCTGCACTGTTAATACCTTTAGGTATAAAGGTGGTGTCTTGTGGGAGAGAAGAGCAGTTTGTTTCTCATCCCCATGTCATGTCAGACAATCACTGATGACAACATGGAGCACTGTGAATTCATTTAACATAAATCTGCTTGATTTTGGTCACCTGCAGCATCCTGGGCTAATGCTCTCTCCTGACTGGTGAATGAGAGGAAGGGAGTAAAGAGAAAGTGAAGAATACAAGAGGTCCAACTCAGAAGCACCCTTTTTTTTAACATTTTGAGATTCCCAGAAATTCCTCAAAAGCCAAAGCATTTCACTCCAAAGAGTTGATGACTGGGAATTACAAATGAGGAATAGCACCCTCCAGAGCTGCTTCCACACCACCCTGCACAGGACACAGGACCTGTTCTGCACCTCAGCAGCCACCCACCTCCCCTGGGGGGTCATAAAAGTAAAACTAATTTTCTCTACAAGGTCAAACACCTGAGGAGGGCTGCCTGTGTAGAGCAAAGAACACAGACCCGCAGAGAACTCTTTCTCAAGTAACTTGGATGTAGAATGAAAAATCTGCTGTAGCCAGGGCCTCAAGCAGCAAGTAACTGCGGGGCCATGGACTTTGGACCACAACAGGGAGAGGAAGAGGAGATGGAGCATTCTGCTGCATGGAGATATTCATAGTTAGTACTTCAGGCATTTCACTAAGATGCCAGTGTGAACAACACCATGACGCTACTGTCCCTTCATGATCAACACTGACAATCTGGACAGTGGTTGTACTGCTCAGTGCAAGGGTCCAAGCTGCTTGAGACTCACGAAGAGGGCAGGGCTTGGACCTTCTTTACCGAGCAGCATCTTCAGCTGCAGCACTACCTGGGAAGCAGGACTCCCCTTGCACCAACTGCTCCCATGCAATGCATACGGATCCAGCGATGACTGAGGCTGAGATAATGCACTTCAGTCAACAACCACAACCTAGTCTGCATCCACAGACACAGGAGAAGCATCAGACCAACACTGACATGATTTTTAAATGCACAGTTTGGACATTTAGACCTCTCAGTGCAAGAGGTTACATGTAATAGCTGCTATTTCAGGATTTTCAAGGACTGGTCTGCCACTCTAGTTTTGGGAAGCAGCCCTGAAGAACAGCACACTAAGTACTCTCATTGCTTTCTCAAGTTACCAGAGTTCTTTAAAGCTAACTATTAGAGTAATGGGTTATTTTTTCTAGTCACACTTGGACAGGCACTAACAGAGCTGAATTTCATGAGTTGTACTCAACTGTGCAGCTTCCTCCTGTCACAGACAGAAACAGGATGGGCTGAGGCCTGGGCACTATGAACACAGAGAGACATTTCCTGAGACCCCAAAGCCAGGTGTGCCTATCCTGCCCTCTCTCCTGCAGCATCCCCTCACCTCCTGAGAAGTCCAGGGCAGAGATCCTTTCAGCCAGCTGCTTCCCAGAATCTGCTTGTGCCAACTTGAAAAAGGGAAGGATAGAGACTCAGGTATGGTTTGCCAGCTAGCTAAGCAAGGACAGCAAGATGAGGGAAGGAATGGCCATTATCTGAGACACAGAAAGAAGTCGTCTCCTGGAAAAGTGCCAATTCCAATCCCACGTAGTTTTCTCCCACATTTTTCAAGCCAAATTGGGGGCTAGACTAAAAGTAACTTCTGCCTCTGCTGCTCACAATTGTCCTTGCCTGCTTTGGAAAAAACAACAGACTGCACTATACACTGAAGGCAGAAAAAAAGTTAGCACAAGCTTTTCTTTATAAATTAGATTAAAAATGTGCTTTAGTTCTCCATTTCTTCCCTCCAAACACCTTCCCCATTCAGGTCCTTACTCTCATGTGTCCTCTACTTTCCCAAACTCCTTCGTTCAACAACAAAAAGAAAAGCATACACAGGAAAATATGCACTGTCCTACTCCATCTGTCCTTGATTTCCCCTCCCAGCTTTGTCTCTCTGCAGCCCTCTTTTAAAGCAGCCCAACTGCTAGACTGTGGGGCTGTAGAAGGATCATCCCAACCCTGCACACCAGTGTCAAGGTATTTGAAAGGCTGTATTCAGCTCTGTGTGAACTCCACTATAAAACCTCTCTGGAGAAACTCCACCTGCATTTCTCTGCTTTCTCCTGCAGAAACTCTGGCTTTTCTGTGATTCTGTACCTAGGGCGTCCACATCCTCCTTTCAAGCTGTTAAGCCAGCAGGTTCACAGAGCTGGGGAGGGGCAGTGCAGGTTTGTAGGGGCACAAGTGAGGCAAAAAGCTAACTGAGCAACAGCCAGCCCTTGCGTAGCAGGGAAGTGTCCAAGGAGCAGTGGCCAGTGACACCACTGCATGGCATCTCTCCTTTGCTCCCAAGGATGCCTGTGTGAGGATCCCAGCCACTGACAATATTGTGGATCTAGGCAAGCAATGTGCCAGTGTGGAAAGGACCTCTGCCCTCCTCCTCTACCCAAGACCCTGCCCAGCTTAATAAAATAAACTCTTTAAGCAGGGGCTGTGAAAGAGAGAGAAGACCCCTCTGTTCCCTAGACTGTTAAGCATCTTAGGAGGTAGAAGGGTAAAGAAGACAGCCAGAGGGACAGACAGGCAGTGCCAAGCAGGTTAGGAAGACCCCAAGAAGAGACTGGGCTGCAATTGGGAAAGCCTGCTTTGGCTGGCAGGGTGGACTTCAGCTCCCATAATTTCCTGGCTGTGCTCCCTGCAGGTACACCCAGGCTAGAGGAGCCTTCCCTTTCTGTTTTTTGAGGTGGTTCTTTTTTCTCCTTGGATAGGAATGGTGCCAGCAGCAGGGAGGTTTCCTGGGGAAAAGGTCTCCAGCAAAGACACTGTTGGCCCTCTAGAAGTGAGAGAATCACCCTCCTCCTGCTTGCTGGGGCAAATGCAGCTAACACGGGGACTTGGACTGCCAGAGGATGGGATGGAGGAACAGGGCAGCATCGCCTCTCTCAACTTCCAGCTTTACCCCAGCACCATCAAGCTGTCCCTTTGAATCCACCATTCCCAGATAGGAGCTTTCTGGACCCAAGAAAGAACTGCATAGTCCTCCTTCTATTCAGTCCTCCTTTTAAATGACATCTCAGGCACTGTCAGCTCTCGTAAGACCTCTGCCCCAGTACTTCAGCAAGTTTCTCTTTCACTGTGTTAAATCAGTGGGTGGCCTGGAGGTGCAGAGCTACAATTGCTGCCTCTGGAGAGCCACATCCTCTTTGCTCTGCTATGGAAGGTACACAAGGATACAAGCTCCTTGTCAACTCATTCATGACTCTCACTGATGTGTTGGGGTGTCCAGAGGCGGGCTGCCCTGCAGCCCCTGCTGCGAGCCTCTGGGAGACAAATCACACCAGGTTTTAGCCAGATCTGTCTGTGAACTATGGAAGCACCCTTGGATCATGGATCTGTGTTCCCTCCAGCATCTCCCAGCCTGCAGGAAAGAAAATACCTCTTCATCTATCCCCAGAAGGTCGCAGCTTTGTATTCAGGCAGCTGGACCTACACAGAAGGGGATGAAGGGATATGAATCCATTTAAAGGGAGAGACCCAAAGGGAGAAACTGAGCCACCTCAGACCAGCACATAAATATCTCCTAAGTGAATCAGCCCAATAACAGCACCCTCAGCCAACAAAGGAGTCCTCCCTCCTCTAGGCATAGCAGAGAGCAAATGCCTGGCACCTCAATAGCCATGACTCATCTGTGAGGTGTGAGAGTGCTACTGGGAGCAGGAAAAAACAGGAGAAATGCTATCATCAGAAGAAATCTCCATCAACTTGCACAAGAAGCAACCACTGGAAACTGAGCAAGGCTCCTAATCTGGCACTTGCACAGAACTTCTCCAACCCTCTGTACGTCAGCTCATGGAAATATAAAGAGGAGGCTGAGGGGAGACCTTGTCGCTCTCTTCAGCTACTTGAAAGGCCATTCTAGGGAGGCGGGTGTTGGCCTCTTCTCCCTTGTGACTAGTGACAGGACTAGAGGGAATGGGCTTAAACTGTGCCAGGGTAGGTTTAGATTAGATATTAGGAAGAATTTCTTTACTGAAAGAGTGGTAAGATATTGGAATAGGCTGCCCAGGGAGGTGGTGGAGTCACCATCCCTGGAGGTTTTTAAGAAGAGGATAGATGTGTTTCTTCAGGAGATGATTTAGGGGTAAGAGTAGTGTAGGGCTATCGGTTGGACTGTATGATCTTGAGGGTCCTTTCCAACCGTAATGATTCTGTGATTCTGTGGTATACTCAGAAACGCAAGCTGAGGATACAGGAGGCAGAAGTTTGCTGAAGATACACACGCTAAAAGCTGTCTAGGCCGGCTGTGCCAGTAGTCTCATTCTTCATGTAAGAGAGCTCCCTCTAGGTTAAACACTCGGGTATTTCAGAAGCCATTGCTCATTTTGGAGTATACGCTCTGCCCAGACGCCTTTATCTCCTAAGAATTGCCCATTAGCCAGAAATCCTGCAAGTACCCAGAAAGTGTGGGTTTTGCTTTCCACTCAAAACCCAGCCTTCCTGCTGCAGGCATCGACCACCCATGGTTTTGCATGTTACATGCACACGTGTGTGATGCATGTGCCCTCGCACCTGCACGTAATCAGAGGCCCTTGGTACTTCACCCACCAGAGCTCTCTGACATGTTCAGCTGGAGCTACACCGGGGAAGGATCTGGCCTGCAATTTCCCCAGCCCAAACCCAATCTTTACCCTGCTTTGAAACACTTATGAATTATTCCACGAACTGATGAGCAGAGGAGTTCACCAGAGGCTTTCAAATTCACAGAACTAGAAAAATCAAGATGGAAAACACTTAATGCCAGAAAATGCAGGACCATTCCCTGCAGTGGGATCCCAGGAGCTATATGCAAACTAGTTTTAAACCTTGATGTCTTTAATACAACTTCCTGTTTTATTTTTATTTTACCTAGACTGGTATTTACTAATAAATATGCAGCGTGCTGTATACAGAACAGCAGGTAGCTCCCATTTACAGCTGTATATAACTGTCTGCAATATTCAACACCCTTACTCTGCTATGCAGTATAATACTCACAATAAAACACATACCATATTTGCAACTGTGTCCATGCTACTATTCTGGTACGTGACACACATTAAGAAACAAATTCAGAACATAGAAAAGAATTTACTATTTACACAAAAAAAGATGTGTTGGGATTTTCAATATGTTCTAGCATAATGCAGTATCATTTTTATATCTTGTCTGCTCCCTTGCTCTTGCCAACTGGATACGTCTTTTCTCTCTATAACCATAAACTTAAAGGTTGTATATAGATTTAAAAACAAACAAACAAAAACATAATATATGGTGCCAGTGTGTGTTTATGAAACTTTACCACAGAAATGTCAGAATTGCCAGAATGACTCAGTTCTAGGGCCATCCAGACCAATATCCTTCTCCAACAGTTTTTCCCATTAACATGGAATAGTCAGACAATTCACTTTACTATAACCTTGTTTTATAGCCACATTAGTGATAATAATACTGCCTTGTGTATAAACGCTTATAGCACAGGGAAACAGCATCATCCTCACTGGGAGGGAAACTGAGGCAAGGGAGATGGAGATTTTATATATGCATTATCATATATAACTTTTATACAACTTGATGGAGATCATATATAACAGGGAGCCATCAAGAGCCCTTGGATCTCACCACCACCTGCTCCAGCCCCTGCACCCCACCACAGAGCCCTGCCAGGCACCAAAAACCAGGCCACAGGTCTGAGGGATGCTGCCCTGGGAAGAGTTAATAGTGGAGGTCTCAAGCCCCAGCGCTGCAGGTGTCTGCTTTTAATTCTTTGCCGCTCTTATCCCAAACAGCCCACAGATTTCCACCCTCCCTCCTTCTCCTTTACAAATGAGCGTTTAGCATAAGAAGAGGAGCCAGGGCAGCAGGGAGATCTCCTACAGCCCTTTCTAGGCAACCTGAGCAGGCGGGAAAAGGCAGCTGGCTGGAGCCCAGCGACAGAGCAGGGACCATGGGACGAGTCTTTTCACATCTGGTTAAGTGCTGCTAAACCCTCCGACGAGCTGCCTAATTATTACAACACTTCTGCCGAAAAATTAATGTGCTTGGCTGGCTGCACTGGGGCAGAAAGGGTAGGAAAGCAGCTGTCAGGATGCAGGCAGTGATGGAAGCACCAAGCTCTTGCAGCACGAGAGCGTTAAGAGAAGGGCAGGGAGCTCTGCGTGCAGGGATCCTGCTGTGAAAACAGCCTCCTCCCTGCTGTTTTTGCAGAATGGGCCCCAGGAGAGGACAGTGCCAACAGAGCTGTTGCTCTAGCAAGGGCAGTCCTTGCAAAGAGCTCAACTCAGATGCCCCTCCTACCAAAATCAACAGAACAACCTACCAGCATCCCAAAAAACACATGCCTGTCCTGAGGGACCAACATTAGGGCCAGGAACAGGACTCAGGGTTCTGGGCTCCCCTCTGCTTGGCCTGTGCTCACCTCTCCTTGCTGAGCTCTCACTTCTGTAACTTCCACAAAATCCAAGCATGGCACTTATTTCTGTAGGTATCTATAGGTCCTGCAAGTACCTCTGCGGGAGCATCATTAATATGTGGATGTCCCTGGAAAAGCCACCTAAAAACGGCTGCAGAAAAGGAATCAGTAGCTCATGGGTACTGCTCCCCAGGGCAGCTGTCTCCATGTCAGTTTATCACCAGCATGCCAGTGGGTAAGCCTCTTTCTGCTACAGCTGCTGTGAGATTAATCTCCCTCCCTAGTCAAAAAGGTGGGCTTATTTCCCAAGAGGTGTCCAAGTATACCCAGAGAGCTCAGAAAAAGCAGCAGCCTGCTGGGTGCCTTTTACCCACAGACATTTGATGAAATTAATGACACAAAAGTAAGTATAAAGGCTAAGACAAATAGAACTGGCAACAACTTGAACCTTTGGCCTGTCCTTTGAAAATCTCTGGCAAGTCTCAAATCTTCTTGATCTGCTCACTAAAGGGATGACTGTCCCACAATTATTTTCCAAGCATTTGTTGGCAAGTTGTAGGAGGAAAAAGGCATTTCACTGAAGCTGTTAGTACAAAAGCTCAGCTCCAGCCAGGGCCCTGGACTCCACTTCAAATTATAATATTTTAAGTACCTGAAAATAAATATTTTGTCAGCTGCTGAGAATTAAGAAGTAGCTTCGACCTTTCAGAGAGGGGAACCCTGCGGAGAGCGGCGAGCCTCAGAGAGTTAGCTGCAAAACAAGCTTTGCTCAAGCCATTCAACCTGTCTAGCACACACAGAGCCTTCCCTCCTGCGCTCCTGGCTCCTTCTGCCCAGAGCGTCCTAGGGCACGACAGGCGCTCATGTACCCAGCAGCTCCTTCCCAGCTGGGAAGCATGCTAACAAAAAACAGTGGAGCAGCACTTACTATAAACTGGATGCTATGAGTAAAATGGTCATCCCCAAGACAGCAACGGTGCTGTGCCATGGCTTCCTAGTAAGAGTTGCCAGTCCACTGGTAGCTTGCTCCTTGGCACTGCTGTTTCATGCCATAGCATGCACAATGAAAGGAATTTTATCCACAATAATTAAAAATACTCACTTTAGTTTTGTAACATGTGACTGTGACCAAGCAGCTGGATAGATGTACCAATCATCTCTCCAACCTCTGAACCACAACACTATTCGTGCTCCAGTGATGGCAAAAGGAACACACAAAGCAGAACATCTCTGGTTTTCCAGCAGAGCTCAAAGAGTTAAATCCCTCTCCCTTCCCCCCAGTCTTTCTGCCTTTGGCCTTTAGATCAGCCTTGGTTGCCAATGAGGACTCATCGAAACACCACGAGGCTGGGCCTTTCAGGAAGGAAACCAGAGCGTCCAGAGTTTTGTTGTTCTAAAGACTTTTTTTTTTTTATTTTATTTTACTGCTCAGGAAGGAAGCCAGAGCCTGTGCTTTGACTCCAAGAATGTCGATTACTCATCCTTCCCTGCATTATTTCTTTTATCTCTCACTTTTATCTACCTTGCTCCAAATTTTCCCCTCCCAAGATCTTTCTATACATTCCTAGCCACTTCTTTCAGCTGTTCATCCAAAATTCATTAAAAATTAAAAAAAAATACCTGGCAATTGTTTCTTCAGAATAAAATCCCAAAGACAATACTTATTAAGCAAGCCCATTCCCATGTAGCCTTTTCAATCCTGGTGTAACCATCCAGGTACCTTGATTATAACCACTGACCTAGGACTCAAGCACCTCTGAAACGTGAACACAACCACCCTCAGGACATGGCTATGCTACAAGAATATTGTAACCCCTGCTTTAAAGACCAGCAATGAGAATTGACTCTGCTTGTCCAAAGTCAGTAAGTCCACAGCACAAGCACAACCCACGCTCAGGGCTTTGCCCAGGCAGCCCTTCCCTCTTCCTGCTCTGCATGGCTGCCAGGAGAAGGCACGCTCAGCTGTACAGATAAACATGCCCTTCATCTTCAATACCCCCACACCAGTCAAGCTAGGAATGTGCAACAAAAGTACAATAATTGGTATGTGACATGTTGATGACACACTTCCTTAGCTGTGAAAAACCATGGGTCCTAGATCACCCAAACACCAAGAAGCCACCTGAGTACATAACAGAGAGAGTATCAGCAAGTGGTGTCTAACTGCCTTCTCCTCCCAGGGTCTGCTAAATCCATCACACCACCCGGGGATTTCCTTTTCTTCTTTGCCCAGGTGCAACTAACAACCCAGACACAACTGGCAACATCTGGAAGACCACAGACCCAGATGTTTCTCATTGACATAGTAACCTTCCCCAGCTTTCACCAGGGTGCGCCTGTTCCCTGGGGTGGGCACCCAGGGGGAAGATGCACATGCTCAAGGGCAGACTTGGGTCCTCACAGTGTTCCTGAAGAGATGACCACAGGTGAACCTTTATTTTTTTTTTTTTTTTTTTAAGTTTGAGGCCCCTTCTTCTTGAGGTGTGCTGTAAATCTTGGAGCCTGATGTGGATTTCACCATACGCAGCTTCCCCAGACTACAACAGCCCCAACACTTCAGTCACATGCAGGCGATGCCAATTCCAATTCTCTCTGCCCAGCTTTGTCTTGCTTTAACTCAATCCTCGTGTTTCCACAGATAAAGTGTTGTTTTCATTTTAAGAGAGGAAAATAATGAGATGATGGGAACAATACTTCTGGTTAATGGAGACAGAGATCTGCAAACTTTCACAGCTTGCTTTTTCCAGTATATCCCAATCCTGATCCAAACAGCATACTTATTTCAGTCCTGGACCCAACACAGGACAACACATCGGTCCATTTAAGACAGAAATAGCTTATAACACTTTTCTACTTCACACTTCAAAGACC
Source organism: Galbula dea (assembly GCA_013399015.1). Lineage (NCBI taxonomy): Eukaryota > Metazoa > Chordata > Aves > Piciformes > Galbulidae > Galbula > Galbula dea. Next base: position 4,909,385 of record VWZX01004666.1, read on the forward strand.
TCTTCACAGCTTACTGGGTTTTAATTTCTGGCCTGCAGACTCTCTGCTTCCCTCACTACTAAGTCTCCAGGCACCTACAACACAGCTTCCCTGAACATGGTAGCCCCAAATCTTGAGTGAAGACAGGCTGCTGATCACGACACCTCTTCCGTAACCAGAACAACTCTTGGGGGACAACACTTTTGCATGTGAACCCAAATATGCAGAACAGCGCAATATAGATGGTGGCAACCAACCCCAGGAGGAGATCACAGGAGCAATGCCAGCAGACTTCTGCAGGGCTGTGCACTGAGCAATGGGCAAAACCAAGGGTAAAGAAGCAGGGTTATAAGTTTAGCTGCTCATTCTCAACTTCTCCTGCCTAAGGGACACCTCCTGATGCATGAATCCACTCAGTCTGGCAACTTTTTAATTGTGACTATTAGGTTCCTCTGCTTATGCTCTGCACAGGGTTACCCAGATCACTGATTGCTTTTTGAACTTTCTAGTAAAAAAACCCTGCCTCCTCAGGGACTCTGAAGACAAGTGCTTAGGAGGGAAAAGCTGTCACCCTGGCTGAAAACTCTGTTGGAGGCTCACCTTCAAAGTATAGTGCTTGTAGTGGGAAGTGAGACTGGTTTGCAAGGAGGAAAATAAACAAGAGAAGTCAGCAAGACTCTGCAGCCCCCTCAATGGTGCTGCAGCGTTTGGCCTGGATCCCTCTGACCTGCACTGATACCCAACACCCAAGATGGCATTTCTACCCATCCACAGTCATCAGGACCTCACAGGATCCTCCACACTGCAAAAAGAGATGAGGAGACAAGGTTCCTTCTAGTTTGCACAGGCCAAAGGTTGGCCTGGGTGTGGAGTGGCTCTGCTATGGCACAGCCACCCTGATAAGGCTTTTGCACACCCAGCCTGAGGTGCAGCATGCAGGATGCCATCTGCCCCCATAAGCCCTCCTCACTCACTCACACGCACCCTCACATCACCTCTGGCACCTGGGCAGGGGGCCTTGGTAGGGAATTTTGTGGAGTCTCCCCCAAAACCAGAGCTGGGACAAAAAACTTCTGAAAGAAATCTTCAATATTGGAAGCAATGTTGGAGGAGAAGGCAGAGATGTAATCCAGTATCAGGTCTTTTCCCATCCTGTCACAGCTGCCAAAGCAGGCTCTCTGCAATGAGAGATTATTATCCTATGCCTTCTTACAGCGAGGGATGTTACAGGACAGACAATTTCACACACCAAATGGCTTTGCAAGTCAATTCCTGAAGCACAGGGAAGCAATATAAAAATCAGATTAAAAGGTTGAGTACTTATTAATTAAAAAGATATAAATTTGAACCAAAGTACCAAAAATCCCAATGGAAAGAAATGGGTCCTTCAGGGCAGTCCCAAGTTTTACTTTTTGCCCTGGTTACAAAACCTACTGCAGTTAGTGAGGCTGTCAGGAGAAGCCTTCACCCTGGCAACATTCAGCTTGCCTGGTGACTGAAATCCCAGCACCTTCTGGTTTAGTTTTCACACAGGAGAGCTGCAAAGCTCTCCACCTTCTTCCAGGGAACAAGCCAGCACTCGGGAAAACAGCCATGACAGCAAACCCAGCATCTGCAGCTGGATGCGTCCTGCCACCCTCACCCTGCCCTAGGCTGCGACATCACACATTGGCAAAGCACAGGCAAGGCTGCAGTACTGTACCAGTAAAAAGCTCATGTGTCAAAGCTCTTGGGTCTTTCAAATCAAAAACTTGACTTTCTTACTCTGGCAAGAGCCAGTTGCTAAGAATTGATGCTGCTAGGGGAAAGCAAGGACACAGCTTCCAGCTCTTCCTTTCAGAGGTACCCAGAGACACTTACTGCCTTCCTCCTCCCACTGCAGAACAGCCTGGTGTTCACAAGAAAAAATACAAAACACATTCTTGCTCTGTAGTTTAGTGAGATCTCAGCCTCAGTTACCAGAAAGAGGAAGGTTTTAAAACAATACTGATTAGAAACAACAACCCAAGTGAGGAAAAATACAATGGAAGTGCCCCACACCTGAACTCAATGAGCAGTTTCACTGTCACCAGGACTCCCTCCACATGTTATCTGTGTTTAAGACAATAAATATCTCTGCCTCTTTCCTTCCCTGCATTGCTTTTCCACTTCTGGTGTTGCTGTGGGTACTGCTGCAATTCAAGATGCCACCAAATGGTTGAAGGATAGGAGAAAGCAATGGCTAAAGAAAAACATCCAACTTATCAGAACAACCATCCACATTTTAAAAAGACAAGGCAAAGAAGAAGAGGACAGACACAGATAGTACCAAATCCCACAGTTCTTCTTCAGTCAAAGCTGTCGTTGACTTCAGGGCTAGGGTCCAGATGACAACTGCCACTCTGGTCAGTAAATACCCAATACCCTATCGGCAACAGGAAAAATCTTTCAGCACTAAGATGCAAGGAAAACTGAATTCAGAATGAATTTGCTCTGAATGTCTGTAACCTGCAAGCTTATACACACAGGGATCACCCAGGCCAGCAGAGCCAAGCAGGCAAACAGCAAGGCTGCTTAAAAGGGGAGAAAGATACGTGTGCAGACCACATGTGTAGATCTACAAAAAAATCACACAGAAGAAGCTGTATAGGAATCTGATCCTACATTAAAGTTTCCAAATAGAAATCCATTATTCCCAAAGAATTTCAATTGCTTTGCATAGCTAAAAAATGTCCTCACAAGTCCCCAGATATGATATTACATCCTGAAGGACAGAAGTGAAAAATTCATAAGCTATCAAGCAAACTGACATGATCAAAGACCACCAGTGACATGAACCACAGGATAAAAATTGTTACAATTTGTTTTCAATGGCTGCTTTGCTTGGAATACGGCATTAAAAGAAAACAACTTTGCCCCCACTATGAATTTGCATTAGAAATCCATAATAAAAATAAAGCCTAATATTATACAAATGGGTACAGTTCTCTATAGTGCTCCTGATGCAGATTAAGTTTAGACAGATTTTAGATGACAGTTATTTACCTCAGTCTAACATCACGTATGTACAAATGGAATTTATTTTATAGCTGCAGATATTAGCCAGAAAAAAGAGATGAGAGGAAATCTTACAGTCTCACGTAAAATATAATTATGTCTGTTTTCTGCTCCTTGTAAGGCAAACAAAGAGGGGAAAATGAATCTGCTACTAGCATTTAATGGGACTTGTCTAAATGATATCAAACAAATAACAACCAGCAACAATTCACAAACACCTTCATTTTTATTTTTCCCATGGGGGAATTCCAGAAACTCTAAGACCTCTTCACCTTAAACATTTTCACTCCCACAGAGCAAGATTAGGCCCATGCCTGAGTATGTCTCTTTCCTTCGAGGCTTTCAAATTATCAAAGAAAGAGGGAAAAAAACCCCACAGAGGCGCATTCTGCCCCTCCTGAAACGCATGCCCATTCCTCCCTGTTTGTCCCAGCTCCTTACGCAATCATCACTGATCAACCAGGAAACTGCTGCTAACTCTTGAATTTTGCAAGTTAGCAAGTAAAATAATAAAACAATGTTTTAACTGTCAGAGATCCTGGCTTGCACAGTGCACTTTGGTCATTTCCTTTAATAACTGTAGTTTAGCAGTAATGATTTATAATAGTTCATAATATTCTACTAACTGTACTATATTAATAATACTAATACTTTGCCCTTGCCTAGTGTTTTCTGTCAGAAGATATCAAAGCACACACCACCGTGAGGGAGGTATCACTATTCTCTTGTTAGGGATGGGGAAACTGTGACTCCAAGCTGTGCCCAAGCGGGAGATTCCTGATCCCCAACCCAGCATGGTGGCCAGTGAGTCTGTCTTCACTTCTGCTGCAATTTTGTGACAGCAGTCGAGGCTGACTGATGGGGCCGAAAAATTAATGTGATTAAACCCTTCTCAAAAAGCCGGATTTGGACAGGGGTTTGATGGTCATGGTTTTGATGGGAAATGCCAAGCAAGACAGGGAGTTCGCCCTGCCATTGTGCGACAAATAGTTTCACGCCGGCATTCAGACACAGGAGGCAAAAGAGGAGTGGTAAGGATCTACTGCATCTGTGCCCACATCCCCAGCAGGAGGTGGATAAATACGACTTTTTGGTGTTGCTTGGTGCTCCACAGAGCGTGGTTATGAGTCCTGACACCAACTCCTGGGAACTCCAAAAAGGAAGAAAAAGGACTGGCATGGCTGAGATGACATGAAAGCTGGCCGGACAACAGTGGCTGTGTGGGGAAACATTTTGAAGGAGAAAACGGCCACAGCTCTCTCCCTCAAATGATCAATTAAAAGCCATCCTTCTGCTGAGTGCCAGGTGAGGACAGCAAATGAGGGCTTCCAGCGGAACAGCCACACAGCTAGGCTCTGCATGACAATTGCTGAGAAGGGGAGACCAGAGGGGGAGGCAGCCCCATCCCTCCTTTCACCATGGTGATTAGGTATTCCGAGTGTGCCAGATAGTCCCAAATAACAGAAAGAGAAATATAAACTGGAGACCAGCATATCCAAGGCAGGCCAGATGGCCCCGCAGCCGGCAGAGGCTGCTCCCATCCAGCCCTTCCCCACTTTAACTGTTCAAACATTTCTTTATCCCAACAAGACAATTAAACTGAGCAGCATGGAAAGGAGACTCGGCAACAGTTTGCAGAGGGAGCAGGACGGTTGTTGCCAGAAAAGCAGAAGAAGGAGGCGATTGCTGCATGATCCAAGACCTCTCTCCTTGCGATGCACCTCGCTCCACAAGGACAACGAGTTTTTGGTCACGCAGCAGAGATGGATACATGGCCCTCATCACTGCTGCTGCCCATCTACCTGCACACTGTTACTCCTTCACTCCTTTTACATCATGCAGGGCACTGCATGACAAAAAGCAAATGTAGCATTTCATTTATTTCACTATTTCATAAGTAATGTTAAGCTTGCAATTGCCCCTGGTCACAGCTGATTAGCAACAAAGCATCACTTCAAGTTACACCCAAAATTTTACCGGCCTTGGAAGTGGTGCATCCCAGCAGCAAGAGTCATAAGCATGAGTGATGGATGTGTGTGCATGTGCATTCTGCCTCCAACACGTTGCTCTAGCACAGAATATAAGAAGATAAACCTTCTTCCCCCAGCACAAATACATACGTAAACACACAGCTCTCTACACAGGTCCCAGCCCATAACACTTCTGACTCGGTGGGTGTCTGTACAGATAGCCCTTGGTCTGATTTCCAAAGCACTATGTTATTCAGGAATTCAAGCTGTGGTCATCATAGCCCTGATGTTCACCACCTGAAGTGCAATTTACATTTGATTGACAATAAACCAGTTGTTTCCGAACAAAAACCAACTCCATGCTAGAGATGTTCTTGGAACGAAAAGCTCACTGACTTGGGGCCAGCCTCTCTTGCAGGGAGAAACTGGTTGCAGAACAAACTGGCTGTGTCCAGATAACCAAGGTTAAGTATGATTATAATAATAATCAAAAGAATGTTAATAAAACCACCCCCACTTTACCCACCAGCCCCAAGAGATGAGCGATATTTGCAGGCTGCTCACCAGCTCAACCACTTATCCCCAGCATGCACCAGAAGCTGGGCACGAGGGTCTAGGGGGTCTTGCTCTGGAACAGGGATTGGACTAGATGATCTTTCTAGGTCCCTTCCAACCCCTAACTTCCTGTGATTCTATGATCCTATGCCACCATCATCACCAGGGAAAGTAAGGCTAGGACAGCCAGCGGCCAGATGTAGAAGGTCACCTTGACACACCAGGCTGTGCTCCACAAGAAGCCACAGACAATACATGATGAAGACCAAGCAGCATCAGGAAACTGTCATCTGTGGTTCCAGGAGGCCAGGGACATGGGAAGCCTGTTCACTCTGACATGGTTCAGCTCTTTGCCAAGACATTCTGTCTTTGGCATGAGCCTTTGCCTGTCGCTTTGTGGGAAAGCAATGCCATGGTGACTGGGTACAGAAGGACACTGGGACAGATTTTATCGGAAGCAAAGAATAAAACCAGGGATTTTTTTTTCCTGATTTTAAAACAGAGCTATAAATCTCTTTTGCAGAAAGGAACATACCATTTATTTCCACTCCTTCTAGGAATCTCAACTATTGTATGCTTATTAAAGAAAACCCATAAAATATGTCTCCTGGTGTCTTTAACACATGTTTGCTAAAAGCCTCTAAAGTATAACAAATGGCATTATTTTTCTCAGTAAGCACCTAAGGGGACATGCCTATCCAGTACATGTTCCGTCTGCTTCTCCCTGGAAAGGCTGGACTTTTCTACGTGCTCCCTGTACACTCCATCACTTACGGATGGCCTGAGTACCTGCATTTTACAGCAAGAGACAACTTGGCCAAACAGAGACATCTCAACTCAATTTCCAGAGTAACAAGGAGAACAGTCCCACCCAGATGCATCTCAAAGGAGATGCTCTCCCTTCATGGGATGCACAGGTACAGGGCAAGCAACACTCTGCTTTAAAAGTAAGGAGAGGTTCACCCCAAAGACTGAGTAATCTTCACTGCACAAAATGTATCTTATAGGGCCAGGTGCTAATCTGGGTTACATCAGCACATAAACCAAATCATTTTACTAAATTTTGCAAATTTCCTCCACTAGTGGTAAGAGGATGAGACTTTGCACCATGATGCGGAGGACTAAATAGAGCAACTTCCAAACACCCCTTGAGAAGAAAATGCCTGATTTTGGAGTCTCGTTTTGCTGCAGAGTAGCTCAAGCATAAACCTATCTTTCAGGAAAATTTAAACACAGTGTACCAGATTCCTTTCTTTGAAAAAGAAAAAAAAAGCAAGCAAGTTTCTTAGAAAATTATTTATGCTATGAGGTAAAAAACATTTTAATGAACTATGAAGAAAAAAGGTTATTGCGCAGTAACATAGAAGCACATGTGGAGCACTCACAGTAAGTCACCTTCTGTGTAAACACAGACCCTTTCACGAATATGAAAAATACAACTGAAGGACTAAGCTCTGCAAATCTGAAAAGCCCACGTTAGACATGTAAAGGTGCCGCTGATCTAAGAAAATTTTACAATTACTGCTCAGTGTTATAGAAAAGCCTTATGAAATTTTTGCCTAGAATCTACAGCCACCTACCTGCAACAGATTCTCCAGCAGGAGCACAAGTAGGCAGTTCTTACAAAGGGTTAGATATAATAATTACACAAGGAATCCACACAACTTCACAGGGGCCAACAATCAACAGATTTTTCTTCACAGAGGCCAATACAACAATCCCTCAAAATTGTGCATTTGTATAGAAATTCAAAATATATGTATGCAAAACAGGATCACAATTATATCTGCAAACTGTGATCCCTCAAATTCCTCATTGCCAAAGTTTTTCTTTTCTAATGGTCAACGTCAAAGATCATTAGGATCCTCTAAAAAGCTCCACCACTCTCTCCCTCGGTCTCTAACGAACACACCCATACGTGTGTATGCAGACACCAAATAAACTCACCCTGTTAATGGAGTGAAGTTTCCATGGTGCAGCATCTATATGTAATGGGAATATGATACAGAGCTAACAGATATATTTAGTATAAGCTGTCCTGGTAGTTAGAGAAGAATTCTAATGCCCATCAGGGATGTTGTATTTGCTCAGCTCTACCATGCAGCAAAGTATCTTAAAGAAATTTAATGATATGGTTAAAAAAACCCAACAGAACAAAACAACTTGTACTTCTGCCCAAGTGTTCCAAGCTGCCTGCAAAGTTTTTATTCTGCTTCCTCTCCCTGGCAGGTCTCCTGCCCAGTGCTGGTGGCAGAGTGGGGAGCTGGATGTCACCATGCCTGCCTGGGCAAAGCCCCATCTTCTCCCAGGAAGGAGAGGACCCACGTTCATCACACTCTAGTGGCAAAGGCAAGGCGCGGCGGCAGATGCCGGTGCATCCATCTGTCCACAGCTGTGCTCCATGCAGTCTAATTCTTTTAACAGATTTACTTCTTTAAATGGGGTATCTGACAGGATTTTGCTAGCAAGATCCATAGCAGCTGATGTGCTCTAAATTCATTTAGCTCACAGATCCACTCCTCCGTCCCTATCTCCCAGACTATTCTTTGGAGCAAGCTCCATTTCCACAGCCAGGTTATATCGATAAGGGAAAGAGGATTGACAAAGATGTTTCTAAGCTTTGCCATCTCACCTGCCTCCCCTAGGATAATTATATTACCGGTTTACACACATACATATCCATACACGCTCCCACCTTCAGCCACTTTCCCTATGAACCCAAAAGAAGGGAGAGGAGATGCTCAGCAATGAAAGGAGCTTACAGCACAAAAAGTAGCACAGCCGGGGGTGAATAAAAGGAGAAGGGGGAGACAGATGAGAAATCATATTTGCAGTGTAAGAAATACACAGCTTCTGCCTTCAGTGGAAATTGCCCTACACTTGCAAATGCTGACATAAAAGACACACTTGCAGCATATTTCAAAACCAAAGAGCGATGGATTTACAAGGCAGGTTGATTTTATGATGACTTTTATTGAAAAGGTATGCTGGGTTTAGGCAGATGCCTTTTAGCACCGGTAAGTTAGCACAGTGCCTAATTCAAGGAGACAGCCTGAGGAAGCAGTACCGACAGGGGAGAGAGAGCCACAATGTCTCTATTAGTCTCCTTGGTATCATAAAGGGGAGAAGAAAAATCACATCTGAAAGGGAGAGGAAGGAGCAGTGCAGCAGGTTTTTGTTAAAAAAATAATAACAACAACAACAATAACAAAACTGTTTTCTAGGAAGAAAATTCGACACATCGGAGGAGCCCATGTGAAAAACAAACCACTCACTCCTTAGTCTACATATCTGGGTTTGCAGGAAACTCTAATCATAAATTAGTGCTCCTCTTTGGGGTACCATGCTCTGTTGTTCCAAGACCACTCCCCATTGCAAGTCACCTCCCAGCTTAGCAAAGCTGGAAGCCTACCCTTCCTGGAGGACAGTTTTGCCACTCTGTGTGGGCAACCACAAAGAGACAATGTGAAAGAGGAGCAGGGAGTTAGAGTATCTGGACTGGTTTCCTTCATCTGCAAAAGGGCACATCACCTTTCAACAGGCACCAAAAGGGTGAAACACTCAGAGGAAGCACGTGGTGCAACACCTTATTGAATTGCAAGAACGGATTGGAGTTTATGTCTTGAAGAGCGAGCTTGGTAGCCAGAAATATTCTTAAGTTAACCAAAGGAAAAGTAACTTTTGCTCTAACCTCAGGCACAAATCCCGTAGGTGATAAATTTGCCCGAAGAATGGTGTGCATGAAGAAAAGGTCAGAAAGAAATACCTGAAGAAGCAGGGGGTACTTTTGCTGCAACAACTGGCTACACACTCCAGCTGCATCCCTGTTTACACACATATATGTACCAGCACCTATAGCCTTGCACTGGGGCACAGACAGCTTTTTGCATGGTCAACCTTGTCTCTCCAGCTATGTGCTGGAAAATAAATTCCCTCCAAGAGCACCTCACCTCAAAATCTGTCAATGTCCCCTTAGAAGAGACAAGGCAATACTGTGTGGCTGAGCTTGGCAGGTAGGAAAGGCTGGTTTTCCTCTGCCTTCAGCAAGAGCCACAGCACTGAGGGACAATCACCTGCTGAGTATCTCAACAAGGCACAACTAAAGAAGAACCAGTAAGTCAGTGGAGGTACTTACATCTGTCACTTCGGTCCTCAGGACTGGACGAGGTCTCCCGGTCAGAAATGAGGCCAGAAACAGCAAAGATCTTCTTCCCCGTATCATCAACTTTGAGGGAGCCGGGGGAGCTGGAGGGGAGCTGTGTGCCAAACTCATACTCCTTCCCATCAGCATCCGAGAAGCGTAGATGGGGTGACTCAGTGTCATGGCAGTTTTTCAGGCGCTTGGCCGGTGTAAAAGCTGACTGGTAGCTCTCCCGGTCTTCAGTAGACGCAAAGGGGCGGAAAGCCCCAACGCCACTATGGTTCAACATACTGATTGGGGTACAGTCCAGGTTGGGGGGTGCAAACTGGGGGTGGAGATGAAGCAAGGATGGAGGAAAGTCACGATTTGCAAATGTTCCCGGCACCCCACCTTGCCGGTGATACATGGAGGCAAAAGTATATGAGCCATTGGTGAAGGGAATATGCACGTCCTTATCTGCTGACACAGGGACCCCAAAAGGCCTTGGCTGCTGGCAGGGAATGGAAGCATCACGGCTGGCTTCAGCAGTGGAGGCTAGAACCATCAGTGCCGGAGAGGCCAGAGGATTGGGGAGGTAGGGTGAGTTCTCCATCTTGAACGCTGCCCGGTGTAAGTCCATCGGAGTCTCTTTCCTCAGCAGGACCACAAGTGGAACTATCTTCCCTGGAAGGAAAGCAAAGCGATGCCTGGGAATGGGGCAGGGAAAATTACTGGAGCATCATCACCCTCCAAACACTGCAAAGAAACAGAAGAGAAAAGAAAACACAACTGTTTAGGTTTCTGTGCTTACGTTTCTGGGATACTCCAGCAGCAGGGTAGACACATGCTCTACAACTGACGGGCCGGAAACTGGCCACCACTGTTCTCATTCAAGAAAATCAATAAACAGCTTCACACACTAGTGGAATCGGCTCTGGCCCTCCAGGTTAAAGGGTATCATCCAGTGCAAATGATGAAAGGCAAACCAAACATAATAACATGCAGATTTAATAACCCACTAATAAACAAGGTTTGGTCTAAAATTAAGATAGTACTTCCAAATTATAGTTGGAATTTTATATGGCAAAAGAGGCATTTACATATAATTGCAATAAACTTAAGAAAGCCCTCCCACACACACCATTGTTTACCTGGGGGTGGGGGCATGTGGAACCAACACAAAAATATCTGTTGTACATAGTTACCCAAATAAGCCAACGTATGTTGCTGTACTGTACACAATGGCTAAGACACATAAAAGACATGCATTTTCTCTCACTCTCACAGTATATATGGGTAGGTAAGACCTTGTATGTACAGTTCTCAATACCATCCTATATATATACGTATGTACATATACACATACATACACCATTGGAATGTACAGGTGAGTGTATATAACACAGAAACACCCATGTGTGCACACACAGTCCCTGACAGCCAAAGGAGAAGAGACTTCCCCAGTAAAATGCCTGGCGTCTCTGACAATATTTAAAATCATAATGGGTGCTTCTGCCATCTGATCTCTGCAAGCGTCTGCCTTTCAGGTGGGGAAAAACAGAGAATGGATCAGTAATTTTAGTTCCTAATGCACTCACTCCTAAGTAGATTTGTAAACTGCCCTGGATGTGCCATTAACATTTAGAGGAAAATGTTAACAAAATTTCTGCCTTGCATCTTGCTGAGCCTCCTAGGTTGGCTGTAGCCACCCAGCCAGCCACAACCCCCTCCCAGGGTGAAGAAAGGGAAAATGCTCCTCTCTGTATCTCCCTCAGTTCACTCAGCCTTTTTGTGTTGTTATTTTCTTCCCCAATCAATCTAGTGTCTTTTCTTTAAAGCTTCCGCCACCTGCCATTCAGGCCCCACAACCCAGCTTAAAATACAAGGACTGTAACTTTGAAACAATATACCAGCCGTGGAGCTCAAAGGAGCAGAAAAATCATATAATAATAAAAAGCAGTTACAAATTGTGCCTCTTAAATCCAGAGGGTCAAACATCTCAAATAAAACTTAGTGAAAGAGTGTCTCCCTAATGGAGTGCCTTTTGTACTCCATGAATGAGGGAGCCTAGGTTAACAAAGTGTATGAAATCCAGTCTGGGACTTTAATGCAGTTCAGTGATAACATTTCCTCTCTCCCATTCTGTATCCAGCCGCACCATCGACTGTTATTAATGGTGAAGATGAGTGGACATCATCTCTCCACTTCCTCGTTTGGCATCCATCCTTGAAGACATCATTGCTAAATTACCAGATTATGTATCTCACATTAATGGATTTGCTCTCTTCCAAATTTTAAATAACTTTCCTGTTGAGTTCTCACCACAGAAAGCAAGGAGGAGAAGGAGAGCATGAGATGCCAAGGGCATCCTGGTCAGAGCTGCAGTCCTGGGTACACTCACTTTGCTGCTTCATGCAAGGCTGATCAAAAACTGGAAGTCAAGAAACTGCAACCACTGACAGATCTGGAGCTGCTGAGGGCTTAGGAAACCATGTAAGCATATACATACACATCTATGATTATATATCCAAAGAGATGCATGCAAATAAGCCACAGTTCACAAAAATAAACAAACATTAACATGGAAGTGAAACTGAGCAATCACAGGAAAACATGGATTTCCAGGGAAAGAAAAAAAAAAGCAATCACCTCTGCCTCCTTTTCTATTTTTATTTCTGCTATCAGCCCATTACGTTAAATGTATTTCATAAATTAGTAATCTGGCCGCAACACTTGACACTCCTGTAGGATACTGTGAATCACCATAGCCATTTATTCGTTTGCAAACTTCATTACACCAGGAATAAATCAACACATTACAATATCTCAGCTGGCCAAATTTAATTTTTTTTTCAGCTCCCACTTCCTTTTTCGTTCTCTCTTGCTCCCTTCTCACCCAGCACTTCCCCACCCCCAAGTAACACAGGCAGATTAGACTGCGGCGGACCAGTCATTATGAAAATCTATCGTTAATACACTCCCAATGTCAAAATGTCATAGGTTTAAATACAGAACCCAAAAATAAGAAAACTAACTGACCTTCTTAATTAAAAAAATATGGATTGCAGGATAATCAGCTGGAAGGAACATTTGGGTGCCGGGAAGGCGGTGGGCACAGGTGGAGTGAGGAACTGTTACTTTTCTGCCTCTATGCTGATTTTTTTTAATTTAGCACCTCGTGCAAATCCAGATTAAAATAACTCCAACTATTGATCTGAGCAGTGGAATTGACATTAATTTTAGTTCACTTCTCACTTTGCAAAGGGATCAATAGGAAGTAATAACAGCTGACATCCCCACTGAAAGGAGGAGAAAAGACGGGCTAGAGACAGAAATCGAAAAGCAACCAAATAAATCAGCAGCTACTTTTCCACGGCATCAGACAAACTCCAAACAGATTGCAAAAAGTCTTTGTTGAATTAACTAAATAAGGAGCAGAGGGAAGGGGGGTGGAGATCAATCTAGGAAGCTACACAAACTGTCTACCAAGTACAAAGGTTAGACAGACAGTCTGAAAACAAACTCTGATTTTTTTGTTATTATTTTTTAATGGCTACCAGTTTGCATAGTTATTGGGTTTTGGAGATACTCTGTTTAAGGTGTACAGAAAGTACCTATGTAATCTTGTACGTTACCAATAACAAGGCTGAACACGCCACAACCAGGACGAATTGAATCAACAGCCTTTAGCTGTGACCCGTTAAAAAAAAAAAAATCTCTCACCAAGGAACAACTTGTAATCAGTTATCTCTGGCTTAGTTTTGGTTCCTCTGCTTACAAAGGTTGTAGCCCTGTGCTGAATTAGTTAAGAGGAAAGTCTCATAAAAGTAGAAGAAGCCATGACAGAGCTGGGTTTAGCAGGCATCACAAACACCCAGAAAACAGCAGTGGCCACTGGTTATCAGCATAAAACTCCCTTGCCAACAAGCCTGCAAGGAAACATGCACATATGCCAACACATGCACACCCTCTATGCAGCCACCAGATCTGCAAATCTTTTACTAAAATGTTACTCAGAGTTTCTTTTACTAAATCATCTCTCTGTTGCTATTTAGTAAAATAAATATAATATACCACTCTGGTTTCTACAACAGGTTGCATTTTTGTGGTCTCTCAACCATTTCCAAATGCCAGAGATTAAAATAATGGAGTAAATTAACATTTTGCTGCCTCCAGAAACTAAGTTTTCTTAGGGAAAAAATTAATTACCAAGCTATGGGGGAAAAAAAGAAGATTAAAAAAAAATAGGAAATCCAGGAAAACTGATGATGCATATAAATTAGGAGAAATCCAGAAAAAAAAATCACAATATCCATTTACATTAAAAAGTTTTTTCCCCATAAATGTCAAGCAGGAATTTAGAAATATGCTCTGCGCAGAAACGCCAAAGATTATAAAACAAAATAATGCCAGCTGTTTGGGGATTTAAGTGCTCAAATGGATTATATATTTGAACCAAACTGGATTTCCTTATAATAAATAAAACAAATGCAAGCTCGAAAGGCAACAAAGAAGAGCTCTCATCACTGGATTAAGATACAAAGGAAAAACAGTTAATTTTTTTTTTTTGAAACGCGTGAAATACGCCAACTGCAGCCGCACATGGAGACAGCTGCTGGGAAAACCAGTTTAAGGGGAAAGGAAGAAGAAAAAAAAAAGAGGACAAAACAAAACAACAACAACAAAAAAGAAATAGTGGAGCAGAGGAGCCCGCGGCGGGAGCGGGCGGCCTCAGTCCCAGCCGCTGCCCCGACCCCGCGCTGCGCGACCACCGCTTTTGTTCTGCTCCAAACTTCTTCTCCACAAAAATTTAAAATTGGTGTTTTTATTAAGGAAAAAAGGGAAAAAATCCCAACAAATAAGACCCCGGAGTGGAGCGGGTGATGCCCGCGGCGGCAGTTGCAGGGGGGAGAAAGAGCGGGGGTTGGCGAGAGGAAAAAAAAAAAAAAAAAGGCGAAAACCCCACAACCTACCCAGCGTTTCGCTGCCTTCGCGCCCTCGTCTCGAGCCCCTCAGCCCCGCTCCTAACTTGGCGAACGAAAAACGCGGGCGGCGTTGCCCCGGGGCAGCCCCACTTCGGCGGGCACAGGGCACCGGGTATTGGGCACCGGCCTCTGGGCGGGAAGCCACCGGGGCTGGCACTCGCCGGCCCCTCCGTTCAACTCCCGCTCCTGTTTACACACACATACACTCACACACACCGCCCGAGGGGGTGTTAAATAAATCCAAATAAAATAAAATCAGAAACGGCGAGCCCCGGACTGGAACCTACCGATGCCGACAAACCCCGCCGCTCCGCTGTCCCCTCAGGCAAATTAAACAGGTGTTTGGCGAGACTGGGGCTATGGGCACCGGCCGGGACAGGTCAGGTCCGGTCCGATCCGGTCCGGCTCGGCTCGGCCCCGCGGTCCTGCCCGGCCGGCCGGGTAGCGGTGACCGGCACGCAGCCGGGGCTGCTCCTCTTCTGCCTCCTCGGGAATTATTCGCTCCCGGGGAGAGCAGCGGGAGGGGGCCCTCCCAGCCCGGTCCGTACCGCCCGGTAAGTCGCCTTTCCCCCCCACACCTCCGTCGTTTTTCCTCCTCAAAGCCCAAGTCACAAAGATCATCAAACGCGAAGATGACCAGAGTTGTTTGGATTTATTGCAACAATCACTTACCATACACATTTCCTGTGTGGAAGGACAAGCATTCAATACAACTCTTTAAGTAGACAGTTCCTAATGATTTCATTGTGGTCAACCAGATGTTTTTTATGTATTTAGATCTGAAGGTGAAGAATTATTTTCCATGCTTCCAACCTATTTACAGACTTCCCTGGTCTAGAGATGGGGTGGCTGGTTAAAAGAAAGAAAATCCTGCGATTTCTCGATCGCATCGCTGGATGATCCAGAAAGTTTTCTAAAGGACCTAAAGCGAAAACAGGGATAATTCCTTTCACCTCTTCTGGCTTTCCAAGCTACGCACTTCACGTGTGGAGTAATTTTATCTCATTCGTTGAATAACGCTGACAATTTAAACCGCCTCTCTACCTTTGTTTTATCTGCAATAATAAACCCAGAACAACACGGCGGGTGAGATCCAGGCGTTTGCTTCCTACCTGAGAGCAATCGGGGCAAGAGGCAGCAATCTTTTAGGGCTGAAGACCCGAGGAGGGGCGAGGACGTTGGACAAACTTCAGCCTCGTCCGAAATTAAACTAAGTGGCGACAATAAAGTGCATTTAAAAATAAATAAATAAATAAAATCATTCGGTCT